>JAMZEH010000042.1:10935000-10955000 GCA_024699665.1 Ostrea denselamellosa
TTCAGAGGATACTGCCTAGGTTAACTTTTTTTAAAAGTAGGTCAAAATCCAAGTTCGAAGATAATAAGGTCGAAATTTTGGTACAAAAAGAAAAGTTGTCACAGAGAATGCATACATGAAATATGGAAGATGTATCACTTGTCATTCAAATGTTATGAGCAAGGTTGAAGTTTAGGTGAAAATTTGGGTCAAACTTCAAGGCCACGGTCACACAGTCAAAGATCATGGCATCGAATAAAATTTCCTGCCATAAGGAATCTATATACTACATACAAAAGCCTTACCTTAAATAGTTCAAGATGTTGTATCAGTGAGGTTTTCTTAAAAGTAGGTCGAACTCAAAGGTCAAGGTCAAAGGTCTAAAACCAAGGTCTTGGCACAATGAATATATATATGAAGTATGAATCCCCATCACTCACCATTAAAAAGTTATCAGCGAGGTTCAAGTTTCAGACAGACAGGACAAAAAAAAAAAAAAAAAGAAGAAAAAGTTAAAAGATTGTGATTTCAGATTTATAAAATTTTTGCAGATGCAGTGCAATCATTTAAATTTCTGAAGGTCAACAAGGACTATAAAGATTTGACAGTTTTGTTAGGAATTTCATGGATATATTTTCTGTACATTGAAGCTGTTTACCATTATTTCATTGATGTTAAAAATTCTTGGGACCCACAACATCTACAAAAATTAAGCCCCACCTGAAATGTAATGATTCCACTTATAAAAGATTCCGTACAAATATGAAATATAACTTACTTGAGTTCACTGGCATACTTGAGTTCAATAGAACATCGGTCTTTGAGGAAGTGTGTGAATCTTTCACAGAAATCAATACCCTTCTGTGTATGAGTGGCTATGGTGTCATACTGATCCTGTTAATTAAAGCAATACTCTGTTAGCAATGACTGATTGGCTGATTAATTTGCTAACATCGTATCCAAAATAAATCTGTTTTATAAACTATAAACTACCATCCTGTAACATGAATTTATAACACACGCTGTCAGGAAAGCAACCCCTTCCAGGTGAGTTTGAGCAGTACCTAACTCGCAGATATGAACATCAAAACCTAGACCATTGCTAAGAACTATCTACTAATATGACATTACTGTATATCACTTGTATTTTGAGATATTTAATTTCCATGGCCTTGCTTCGATAAATCAGCAAAACATAATTTCACAGACATTGAATTGAATTTCTTCAAGACCTCTACAGAAGTCTTAATGAGAACCTTATTTTTGCATTGAGTTATGTGAAAATAAAAGTTTTGTTACTGAAAATGGACTCCATAGAGTCTCTCTCACACACACACACACACACCATTATTGGACATTGGAGCTAGATACATATGGTATACCACTAGGAAAGTTACTACAAAAACTTGAAAATATTTTGACATATAACCTTTGACCTAATCTCAGTTGCGACTCACCTTGATTGGATATTTGGACCTTCACCAGATCTATTAACAGCCTTCCATAATTCATGTTTGCAAATTCACAGCCATTCACTTCAAGTCAGTTATTTGACTATTAAACTAACCATCTCTATTAATGTTGCATTGCTTACCGTATGGGTATGAAAATCCCAAAACAAAAACAGTCACTAAATTTTCCATTCAAATGGAGACTCCCATGACATAATTGTTTATCTTCTGATATTGAAGAGATCCCATTGCCTTTATTTTTATTATTAGTAACATATAGTAAATGACATACCTTCTGTCAATCAATAATAAAGAAAAAATTGACCATAGAAACTCTTTAATATAAAGAGATAAACAATTACATCAAGGAAGACTTTATTTGAATGAAAAATTTAGTAGTGTTTTTTTTTTAAAGGATTTTCACACCTAGATGATAAGCAATGCAGCATTAATGGTGATAGTTAGTTTGACATTCAAACCACTTATTTGAAGTAAACAGTAGTGTTACACATCAATTGCTAGAACCAGCTGAAGTTGAATGTGAATTTCCAGACATGAAGTATGAACATGAACAGCTAATTTCAGAAATTTGGTGAAGGCTTCAGTTCAAATTTCCAGTTGAGTCAAATTTCACCAAGATTAAACCTTGACTAAGGATAAATTTCGCTGACAAGTTGGATTGGATCAGATCTCAGAACAGAAAGTACCATTTATAAGTCATACTGTACAGATATGTCATACTTGTAAAGTTCCTGCAACTGAAAACCTGTTGATGGCTGTTAATGGCTAACATGCTTAATTAATTCAAAATAAGTAAATAGACCTTTGAGTGCAGGGAAACACATTTTTCAACATCAAAATGTGCTTGATATCAATTTCAAATGGCAGATTTCCTCTTCCTCCAGTCCTCTTTTGATACCCAACTTTCCATCAAAGATAATCACTGTGGTCCAAACTTTTCCCAGAAATTCCAAATTTTTCATTCCCTAATCAAAATTTTTAAATACTTGAAAAGAAGGAACCTGTCTGTGTCTTCAAATGATGCAACGAAAGCAAAACACATTATGCAATCACAGACACAATTGCCAATGCACCATGAGCCAGAAATATTGTGTTTATACATTTCCTGCTTGAGTGATGACTTTTCTAACTATATCAATTACAACACTGACTCATTTCACAATATAAGGATGAACTATAATGGAGAGTAATAATAACTAAAAGCCATTATATTGCTAAATTATCATTTTCCTTTATGTGTGAAATATGTTTGAGAGGTTCAGAGTGTATGGTACCAAATTATACACAATATATACACATATTCTAAAATACCAACATACATGTATATGAAATTACAAATTCATGTATTTACCTCAGGCATCATATACTGAACAGTTTCCTTATATAAATTTTAAATCAATTGTTTATTTAGAGAAAATGATTGAGTGTTCTGTGCCCAACAAACATCTTTGTCTTTTGTAAGGAAGTAACAAATCAAATTGTACTTATTAGTACTAATGAATCATCACTGTCTAGAGTTTTACCTCCATTTAAGACCAACATTAGAGGCTATTTCAACACTTCATGGCACCAAGTCTAATTCATATATATCTCAAGTCAAGTACCTCAAGGGTCTGCCAGAAAGAATTACATTGTTAAAAAAAAACCATGAGATTCAGAAAATAAATTTTGTTTTACTACTCTCGCAATGATCAATCTGTGAAATATGGAAAATCTATTTAATGAGAGTAAAACTTCCTTGAAATCTTCATATCCTTCTGCTGGTAATAGCGGACTATATACAATATAAATTCAATATCAATCTTTAAATTATCATACCATGAAAATAAAAAAATGATCTTTAAACACATTATGAAAACTTCCTTCCTTGTGTGAAAAAATTTGATGAAGTGACTTGAAACAATACATGTACAGAGACATCATACTCTGACTTACAAAATTACAAAAACTTCATATATTGAGTGTATTGCTGAAATTAACAAAATGTCAATCTAATTATGCTGGCACTACTTGTCATTTGGTCCTGAATTTTCATACAAGCAGTTGTTTACATATGGCTTCTCCTCAAATCAAAGGGTCACACCCTCCCCCCCCCAAAAAAAAAATCTACCATATTTCTCACAGATACATGGGAAGATAAACATTGCACAGCTGACCAAGCCAGATGCAAGACATCTGATACAGTTGATGAAATACGAAACACACATGGGCTCCACTAACTATCCCCATAAAATGTACTTGGTATTACACAGCAGAAAGTTACAACTTTATTTTCTTGGTATACAATGAAATCACCAACTTTTCATAACCATGTCTTGTTATCATGGTATAAAGCTACCTATGAATTCAACAAGAAAAAGATGATCAACCATACTCGTTGAGAATTTTTCAATCACAAAATTAAGACATATTAACATGATACTTTCCCCTCAAAGCATGAAAATTTACTCCACAAAAATAGGTGACTCTTGTCAGTTCAAAGTGAAATTTTTAATCATATAAAACATTAAATGATTCAAATATTTGCTGACACCATACAAATTCTTTCTAACACACATTTCAGAGAAGATTCCTGCAAAACTTTACTTCAAACAAAAACTAGAAAAGCCTCTTTCTTCTGCCTAGTGAATACAAAAAAAAGTGTGACGCAAACAAGATTTCTTATTTCATTATCTTGTTGCACTATAAAAGATGTGCATCTTAATATATACCCAGATCCCAGTCTCTAAGCACTTGTCTGAAAGCCTAAAAAATCAAAACAGGTGTACTAATTATGTGTCAGCAGAGGCTGCTAAAATTGAGCCTGTATATCTGGTTTCAGGGGATAAAAACTTGTAACTTTGCTTCTCTCACTTAAGATTACAGAGAAAATTAAATAGTAGATCTATTAACTGATACAGTACTACTCAACTTACCGAATTTTCTTCTGGGTTTTGTATGAAAAGCATTCATGAATCAGTTTTAATATACATTTATATATCATGTGACACTCCAGTAACTTGTTAAGCTAATTTAATCAGGTCTTGAAAATGTTTACTTACTGCTATGCAAAGTGTACAAGGAAACTTGACCTTGAAAAGCCTAAGGACATGGCATAATTAATATATGGCCATCAGGTACTTCAGCAGTAATAATGTCACAAGTTGTTAGAAGTTTCTGGTACAACATGTGTTTTATGTGTACAGTATGATCATAAAGAGACATGATTGGCATACAACTATCATCTCCCTGGAGTCAACAAAATCACACAACTTGGATAAATTTACATATTATCTTTCCATTTCCATGGAAATCCAGTTTATATGATCATGTGTAACAGTACACCTTCATCCCCAACTCAAGTTATGATGTTACATAGTTCATTTGGTATACATTAATCTTTACAAACTTATTTCATGGCCTTTTACACTTGCAATAATGCCAGCAAATGCAAACATTTGGGTTTCATTTTAAATGCATTTTCTTATCAAATTCAGAGAAGTTATTAGAAACACGTGTTGGAATCTTTTCAACATTTTGATTTAATATTTTACAGAGTGATTCAAAAAGAAAACAGTGAGAATACCATACACTTTTCTAATAAATAGCTGATATCTCACATTCTTCAGATTCTAAGCATATTTGTGTAATAATCATGCTTTGAGAGAAACACCCTTAAAGCACATGTGGAATTTCAGATTTTATAATACTTAAATCAAATAATTCATGTACCCTTGGGTCAGCAATGACACAACTTCAGGGTATGTATGTACTTACAACCCATGAACATCATATGTCATTCAGATGATGATATGTGTTTTATTGTCAGTCTATGATAACTTTATCAACATTGTAAAGTTTACAACTGCCCTATCAATCATTCCTCTACATCATATACTGAGTACTGATTTGTGTGCCAGGAAAAGACTCTTTCAATGTCCCTTAAAATGTTTACATCCATAATCAAAATGACTGTATGAGCTTATCAGCTGTAATGTTTACAATCCCTATTGCTGGGGACTTGGTCTGAAAGAATGTCAACACTGGGGTCTATCACCTGAATAAAGACAAAAATTCCAGTCAAAACTCTCATTGTTGCATCACAGTTACTATAGAGTGATGTACTGTCTCTTAGGCTACTCGGCATTTTACTTGTTGTTTCTTTTTTATTTCATATCTAGGAAAAACACTTCAAAGCAATGCTTTTTGTTTTTTTGTTTTTTTTTTGATATTTGTGATATTGGGATCTGGATCACAGAAATCACAACACAATAAATCATAAAAAATGTGTCATCTATAAAAGGTTGCAAAATGTCCATACACGTGGACACATAATGTACCTGTGAAATGGCAGTAAAAGTGTGTAGTATAATTGCATACAACGTGCTTGTGTATTGAAATGAGATTGATGATCAGTCACATTTCACCTAGAAAACCACCTGTCCCTACACTTAGATAACAATGAAGCAGCACATCAAAGCATCATTTAAAAGATGGGCTGTACTCTTATTGCATCCTCTGAGGTCAAGGGTCATGCTTGATTTCCTGTAGTGGGTGAATGTAAACAATGATGGCTAATGTGTGGAGTGAAATCTCTGAAACATAGATGCTTTACCAAATGCCCAGGCTTAAATAATCAATGAAACAAGTCTGGGAATTAAACCTTGATCATCACAGCTGAGCAATATAAAATTGGTGACAAATGAACCAAATGCCTGGAATATCTATAATTATTCTTGGCCAATAAAATAGAGTCTGAGTTATATTCACAGTGCTAGCTCTGCATCAGTGACCCTATATATGTGTCCATCATTTAAGGCTATTGTCTGCATTTCTTTGATAAGGGATATGATCAATACACACAATATCAATTAACAGAGCTATGGACTAAAGATGAGAACATATGGGCTGTGGTTTACTCTAATGAATTATGATGTAATAATGCATCATATTCACACAGACATAACTACAAATGTCCAGACAGGTTTTTATGATCATGCATGGTCATGTTGCCCCTTTGCATAGCATGTCACAACAGCATGTAATGATAATAATAAACATCACTAGTTATTCTCCATAACAAATCTGGGATAGGGTATTTACTTTCAGCTGGAAACAGAGTCTGATTTCACAGATGTTTTGACTCAAAGGATTTGGTATCCTTCAATATTCTGACTGGATACTGCAGTCTGTGATGCTGCTGCAGGCAAAATAAATTTTCATAAAGAGTGAGGTATGACTCAGCTGATTAACCTCAGGAATCCAAGGTTAAAGGTCACAGACTATAAAGAAAACATGAATGAAAGCAGACTGAGACAATGAACAAGTTGTAGTGTATGAATCATAACTAAACACAAGCTTTATGAGTAGATTTACCATGTTGATGTACACATAATGGTTAGAAATAGTCAACGTGACTATGATTATTTGGCTTGTACATGGTGCTTATTTACTCTCCTTGAACATCACTTCAACTAATCCTATACATTGAACAAAGCAATCTATATGATTATTTATTCTAAATATTATATCATGGCACACTACTAAAACTTTAATCTGTTCAGACTTGAAATTATCATAGAAGTAAATTTCCTGAAGTAAATTCTGAATCATTGGAGCTGTGTGAGTTTAGTTTATGATTATTGTTTTAGATGGAAATGCATATACATGTATTATTTCCTGTAAATACTGTTTGTTCAACATGTTCTCTTGAATGATATAAACAATGCTTTGGTCTTGTAAATGTAAGTTATAAAAGAAACGTACATAATATTTGAGGAGACCAGTGGTATTAATCTTATCAACGTCACCATCACCAACAATTAAAATAACTCATGTGTTTCATTGAAAGTTTTACAAAGAAAGACCTTCCTCAAATGCTTGACCTTAAACTTCCTTGTAAAATGATAATGAATTCAAATTTTCTTTAGAGTTCATTGTCATTTCATTTAAGGGTCAACATATCCCATGAACATTAATTTAATTAATTCAATAAATGAAGTATTATTTTTGTTCATTTTACCTATTAATTACACACACACACACAAATATATATATGTATCTAGACTTCACAGATATAAATAACCTATATGATCTTGGCTAAGAATCTAATATTCTTAATACTGTGTGTTTAAGTTATTTAATGACTGCACGACTTTTCTCACTCTCTCATCAAAAGGTTTGATCTGATTATGACAAATAGAAGTATAAACTTAATTTATTTTACACTACCTTAAAAATTTGCTGACTGAAGACAATATTTCTTTCATTATTACCGTAAAATAAAAAAAAAAATGATTTCTTTCATTATTACAGTAACCCCGTGCAAATCCGGGTTAGAATAGATCTTAGTACCCCTTCCTTGTCGTAAAAGGCGACTAAATGGGGCGGTCCTTCGGAAGAGACTGCAAAAACAGAGGTCCCGTGTCACAGCAGGTGTGGCACGTAAAAGATCCCTCCCTGCTCGAAGGCCATAAGCCCCGAGCATAGGCCTAAATTAGCTGCCCTTCACCGGTAATGGTCTCCATATGAGTTAAAGATTCTTGAGCAGGACATTAAACAATATTTAATTAATCAATCAATCATTATTACAGTAATCTACTTTATGTATTTCATTATTTTAAGGAGTCGCTACTTAGGATTGTAGGATTCCTGTGACTGTGGTATTTTGAATGAAAAATGTATCAGTGATCCATCTGTGTTTTGTACAATTTCATTGCACTGGTTCTTCGAGATTTTCCCCTTAATTGTTACAAAAATAACCAATTGATATAAAAAAGTCCAACAAACTTTCACACTTGGCCAGGTTTGATGCCTTGTTTAAAATATTGTTTGAGCACACAAAGCCAAAGGACTAGTAAAATGTCAGCCATGGAATGCAAGTAAAAACATAAACAAAGCACAAAGGATGCATGTCTATTCAGATCAGACCGAGATTCTACATCCTTGGTCGATACTAAGTACAGTAAGAACGAACGAAAAATATAAAATTTCTCACGTATACGGTCTGCAGTAACCTTTTTTTCGAATGTGGTTTATCGGTGACTGGGAAGGGGGATAGTTGTCTGCAATCTCTTCCTCATCATAAAAATATTACAACCAGAAAATAATATGAACTTCAACAGATTGAACAAGACACTTTCACTTACCCATAACTCTATTCCCCAACTCATTTCTGCATTTAATGTCCTTTTATGTTGAAAACATGTACTAATCTAAATGATTATATATAGTCTCATCAGCCCACCCTTTCTATAACAAATCCAAGATGGCGTCATAAGATATAAAACAGTTTCGCAGTAAATAAAATTGACCCACTTTTGAAAAAAGTGGGTCAGCATTTGAAACTATAAATGATGTGTGATATTAATGTCTATTTAAACATTGTATCATACACATCGAAACTTTAAAGGTATATTCCTTTATGTCATGAAAATATAAACCCATCTGCAAATAAATAAAGAAAGACAACTCCATGTTCGGAGTACATATAGGCCTAGACTACGCTTGGACGAACTTTTAGTAAAATCACAAAACTCTTTCTTGATAATCAGCAATATCAAGAAGTACCCATCGCGGTAGTTCAGTGGTTTGAGTATTTGCATTTGCACTGCGGATCTGATAAAAATAAGCAAACTAAGATAAAATAGTAAACGAGAAACAAAAAAAAATTAAAAACCTGACTAATCTAAATAAATTAGAAGAACATGACCTTTTATTTCAACTTCTGAACCTATTATGATATATGGTCGATACAGTTGCGAGACAAAAGTTTTGCAATTTCACAACAATCCATTGTGAATGTACATGTATAACGATCAAATCATAAAAATAATTTTTGCTTGAAAATTAGAAAGCTCTAGAATTAAAGTGTGTAGGCCGCATGTAAAGAAATTTAATCTGCAGTAAAGATTTAGATGGTCGTAAAATTATTCCCAAATTTTAGTAATTTCCGAGGTTAATGATTTTTATTTAATAAAAAAAAAAATTGAGTGTGTATTTAAATATGCCGATAGTGTGAAATGAAAAAAATAAATAAATAAGTAAATAATAATAATAATAAAAAGAAAACTAAAACTTAACAATTGTCATATACATTAGAGGGTTTGCTCGTGTCTTCATATGCTAAATATGTAGCACTGACTGTTTATGTTCAACGAAACACTTTCGAAAAACAGTTCAATGAAATAGGTACCACGTGCACATTCTTCAAAATGTGACATTTATTATCAAATTTTCAAGTTAAGACTCAGTTGTTGAAGTTATTTTTTCTCTATAAAAGATGTAGACCTGTGATACAAAAGTTTGACGTAGGCCTACTTAAAAGGCCAAGGTGTTTTTCGTATGTATGATAGAATGAATTTGACTATATACTGAGTGACCGCTCAAGAGCGGATGCCAGCGCGTTACGTCTCGACATCAAGATAGACGTATATTAAACTGGTACCCTGTTGACCTCGCTTCTATCGAGTACAACGATGTTTGTGTGTAGCACCAATCAACAGGGTACCAGTGCAGAGGCATACGTCTCTCGCACTTTCGTAACCGATTTCAGACGGTGACGGGACGGCACGCCATGTTGTCTACATATATGACTTGGGCCTATTTAAAAGGTATTTTTGTACGCAGAATGAATTTATCTACATATGTTTTGATCATTTGACCCCCCTCCCCCCAAAGTACATCTGTTTACAAACACTAATGCAACAGGGAAGTATACAGTAACACGAAATCACATGATGTCCTCCGTTCGCGTGATGGGCATATATGACGATGACTGGTTTATGTGTTTGTTGCCTCAATAGTCTTTGAAAGATGCCGAGATAATCGGACAGTACTTACTTTTAATGCGTTTTAGGTGCGAAGAATGCGTCGGTGCAAGTGACGGTCAAACACGCTGTCAAACTTGCGCAACTTTTTTGCACCCGTTACTTTCAGTGGTTGTTCGTATCAGCCATAATGTACATATTCTTGATTTGATGTTTGAATTGAAAGACAATGCATTATATTAAATAATGATATGCGTAATGCAACATAATAATCTACAAACGAAATTACTAGATTGCTGAATTAGATACTAAACTAACTCTGTGCACTGTAAATTAAATTCAGCCGACCTTGACCCCAATCGACGCTGCATACTTTCAGCAGATTTTTCAGCAAAGTGTGCATCCAGGGTACCCCTGCACTGTATGTGCTGGTAAGTCATTGAAACGGTATATATACACGATATTTCTTTTCGAAGCGATTACAGAGCGATATGTCGAATGAACGAAGTCAGTAGGAGTACGTAGGGCTATTACTCTCATAATGTCAGTGCATTCGCAACGTAATGTAGACTAGCAATATGGTGTATATGAACACTATCCCGTGTAGTTGTGTGTCTCAAAGCCACAGAGAGATTGGGTGACCATCCCAGGAGCGGACGCCAGCGCGTTACCTCGCGACGTCATACGTCTCTCGCACTTCCGTAACTGATTTCAGAGGGCGACGGCACGCCAAGCTGTCGGTATTTATGGTCCACCAGTGTGTCCAAAACGGTTAGGAATCGGTTGCGGGAGTTTCATGAAGGACACGACGCCCTTATGTTGGTCCGCCACTTACGCAGAAGTGACGCCAATGTTGAATACAGTGACTGCTTGCACATACACCTAATCGGTTTCGTTTGGTCCATTGGAGACGTGTAATGTTCACTGGCAAGTTTCGCTTCACGCTTTACAGGTCAGATGGAAAGCAACTTGTCTATCGACGTTGTGGTGAGCGATATTCTGACGCTTGCGTAACGGAAAGCGACAGATTCGGAGGAGAGACTGTTTTGGTATGGGCAGGGATATCTCAAGGCGTGAAAACACCTCTCGTGATTATCTATGGTAATCTTACAGCTGTAATTTCGGGATTAGGTCTAGAGACCACACGTCCTTCCTTTTATCCATCAACATAGCCTTAGAGTTTGTCGTGACTTCCATCAAGCCGACGTAATGAATCACTGGAGTGTAACTTCTGCTCTAGCTCTCCGGTATCTTCTTATTTGCTGTGATTGCTAAACATTTTGAATAAGTGTTCTTCTACCATAACTTTTTGTCTCCAATGTTGTGGAGCCCCAACTGCCTAAAACTCGTCTCACATTAGTTATCCCACTGTGTCACATAATTTTCGAGTCAGCTCCTGATGGTCTTTTCTTCTGCTTTTTAAAGTCTACTGAAAGCCACCTTGTGGATAAAATCTTCGATGCATGTTAACGTGATATTAATATTGCATCTACGTCTGTAACATATTGTTTCCACTCCATCTTGTTGCTGTTATTTAGTTGACCATTTACCTTCTTCCTCCTTACTTTGCACTGACCTGCGTCAGTGTTTGTTTTGGTCTTTTAAACCTCTCCAGATTGTCAGTGTGGTCTTCTCAGTCATCATAAAAAACCTTGTAATAACAACTCTGTTCCTGTGGGATGTAATAAAAAGACTGTTCTTGTGGACTGCAATTGTGCGCTGAAATAACAACACTGTCTCAATGGAATGTAATAACAAGCCTGTTCCTGTGAAGCGTAATAACAGAATTTTCCCGTGGAGGGTAATAAATGTTTTTTGTAAAGTGTAATAGCAAGATTGTTTTGTGGGAGGTAAAAACGAGACAGTTTTGTGGGCTTTAATAACAAAACTGTCCCTGTCGAGGTACAAGAAACAAGACCGTTTCTGTGTGGTGTATTAACGAAATCGTTTCTGTAGAGTGTAATAACGAGACGATTGTTGTGGGCTGTAATGACAAGATTATTCTTGTGGGGTGTAATAAAAAGACCATTCCTTTGAAATATAATGATAAGAATGTTTCTGTAGAGTGTAATAGCAAAAATGTTCCTGTGGGGTGTGATAACAAGAATGTTCCTGTGGGGTGTTATAACAAGAATGTTCCTGTGGGGTGTAATAACGAAAGTGTTAGTGTGGAGGTGTAATATACTGACTGGGGTGTAATAACGAGACATGTTTCATGGACTGTGGTAATAAGACTGTTTCGATGAGCTGTTACTGTGGAGTGTAATGACAAAGATGTTCCTGTGGAGTGTAGAGACAAAGCTGTTCCTGTGGAGTGTAGTGGCAGGGTACATTCCTATGGAGTTCAATGACAAGGTTCTCCCTCTGGAGTGTTATAACAGACTTTTCCTGTGGGGTGTAATAATCAGACTGTTATGTTGGGGTGTAATAGGAAAACTTTACCATTGAGGCGTGATAACATGACTGTTCCTGTGGTGTGACCAATTCCTGACTGTGGAGTAAAACGAGGATATTTTTTAAACCGTCCAATAATTTCAATCTCTGAATCCATTTCTGAAATGCGTCGCGGTACGCCGATTTAGGTAGACCTCTGAGGCACTGACTGATGTCTAAGCCAAGGGGTTGTCGGGACTTATAACGACGGACCAGATAAAAACTTTTAAAGTTTTGGAAAATGAAAAAGTCGCATGGGGCTATATCTGGAGAGTATGGTGGGTGTGGCAAGGCGGTAACCATCTCCGACTTAAAAAAATTGCATCACAAGCTTAAATGTATGTGATGGGGCATTATCATGAATAAGACGAACATGCGTAAATCCTGACACGGGGCGTCGTATATGATAATATTTCTTGAGCTTCTTTAGTATAACATCCCGCTAATACCGACCTGTATGCAATGTTTGCATATTATCTTGGATTGAATTTGGAAAACATTTAAAGTATTTGCTTAGCGGTTTGTACTCGTACCCATTTTTGGTCATCAGTCAATATATGCGGTATTCATTTGGAAGAAATCTTTCATACTTTCAAAATACGCTTCAAAAGGAAATGCACCCGTGGTGGCGATACGCCAACAGCTTTGGCAATATCACATATCGTGTACCTGCCATCACTTTCAATTATTTTCTTGACATTTGAGACATTTGCCTTGCCTGTTACAGTCACGGGTCGGTCAGATTTTGCTGCATCTTTGACGGACTCTGTGCCAGTCAGAAATTTCTTTCACCATCTACAGACTGTCTCATGAGATACCTTATCAAACCCATAAACTTCCCTCAATTCTGTAAAGATCTGCATTACCGAACGACCGAATTTTGTGCGAACTTTCATACAAGCTCTAATATGTTTAATTTCTCAATGTTCTGAACCCGTTTCCCAAACATTTTTGCGACAGTGGTCAACGACTGACTCTATTGAAATGACTACAAGTGTAAATCTATGTGGAGCTGAAGACTCTTGTTTACACCACTGGAAAGCTATTGAATAGAGCTATTCAAGAGTATCATCATCCACGAAATCGTGCAAAGCGTTATCGCGCTGTGGTACAATACATATTACATATCGAAAGCCCTCATATTTGTGAGTAGAACGTTGTACATTGTACCTAATGAACACACAACGACCGGTATGTGATGCAACTCTACTTAATCTAGTTTCAGTCTTACGGCTTTAAACTTAAAGTTCAATTTTGAAAATATGTCTTTTATTGTCATGACGTCAAAATTGTTTTTTTTTTATTATGACGTCGAAAAATTGTATGTCAAAACTTTAAAGCTACAGCAACACTGTAACTGACATTTCGTAAAATTAGATACAACAAAATTGCATATTAAAGTACATGTAGTGCATTATTGATAATTAACTAATTTGAATTTATTTTCATTGTTAATACACGTTCGTATGATCGATAGCGATTACTAGATATACCATTGTCCAGTTATTTCGTGAATAATGATTTGAAAACACACTCCCCCCCCCCCCCCCCCCCCCCCCCAAAAAAAAATAAAACAAGTGGTACGAATTCCGGGATTTCGATACCTTTTCCAGTAAAAGGAAATTCAACAATACTAATAGAACATGACTTATAAATTATTCAATTTTTTTCCCCATTTCTCTATAGCATTCAATACATGATACGAAAGTACTGAATCAAACATTGTTGTCCGCATTTACAGTTTTGTTTAACGCGTTTCAGTTCTGAAAAAGCGTCATTCTCACTTTCTCTTATAGAGTCCGTCAAGTTATTTTCTGTATACTAGATAATATGCTAGTATACGCTGCTCTGTATTATGTCCATTTCTGCAGTATTGACATATTGATCTTTATATCTGCTAGATTTGAAGTGTTTTAATTTGAGATACTTGGTATGAAATCCAACTAATCATTTGATTTAAAACCTCCCGCTTCCCTTCCTCCGCAATAAAGTTTCCCCAATAACCCAGTGCTGTATTTTGTTTTAGAGAAAAGAAAATTTAAGTATACAGAATAATCGTTGTTTCACCTGCATATCGTTAGAGTAGTGAAATTATGAAGTTTGTTAATTATAGAACGTCTTCCTCTACTTTATTAAGCACTACAGTCAGGACAGCATATTAGCCTGATCACGTTGCTCATCGTCTGGTTGATACTTTAATACGAGGGACACTTTTGAAGTTCGTAGGGTAGGGCGGTCTTTTTAAAACCGCCTGAAATATCAAAATTTTATTTATCTAATACCTTCGAAATATGCTCCGTCTGCCTCAACACACATTTTACACCGATCTACCCATTTCCGGAACGCCGCCCGGTACTCCTCTTTAGGTATATGTTGCAGACACTGGTAGATCGCACGACAACGGGATTCAAAACAGTGCCCTGCCAGCATTTTCGTTAGTCTTGGGAACAACCAAAAGTCACAGGGGGACAGGTCAGGGCTGTATGGGGGATGATCTAAGACATCGAGCCCAGATTCTTTCAGATATTCCTGTACCGTAGCGGATTTATGGACCGGTGCGTTATCATGGAGTAATTTAATGCCGCGGACACCGGTGCGCGGTCTGCGTTTCTGATAGAAATCAACAAGCTGAGCAAGAAACTTTCTCTGTAAAACTTTCCAGTGACAGTACTACCTTTCGGGACTGGAATTTGAAGGACTGGACCTTCCGAATCAAAGAATATCGCATACAACATGCGATTTGATGTTTTGCAAAGGCGCGCAATGACAGGTCTGTCGCCCTCAGATGAAACCCAAACCTTATTTTTAGCCTTAGAATCGGGTTGAAAATGATAGATCCAGGTTTCATCACCTGTAACTATCTCTTCCAAACGACATTGGTCACATTTATCATATTTTTTTTTTATAATTTGTGATGCAAGTCTAACCCGACTTTGTTCTGCTCGTCAGTGAGCAAATGGGGCACCCAGCGCGCGCAGATCTTACGTAGCCCAAGTCGTTCACGTAAGATCTCCAAAACACTTGACGAATGAAAGCCATTTAATTCTTCTATCTCTTGCACGGTATAACGTGCGTCTTCCTCAATTAACGTTTTCACAGTAGAAACGTTCTTTTCCGTCAAAGCGGAAACCGGCCTACCCACTCGAGGGTAATTTTCAATTGACTTCCAACCATCATTAAAACGACGTACCTACTTGCAAACTGTAGCATATTTTAAAGCACCATTCCCATAAACCTTTTGCAAATCAGCATGAATTTCCGTTGACGGAAACCCGAGGTGTGCTCGACTCTTACAATATACCCTCTGTTCAGAGATTTTTCTATCCATATTGAACGCTACATTTTACTATAGTGTATAAAACCACTTGATGAAAATACCCAGCGCAGCGCGCACGTGGACCTCGTGCGCCGTTTACCATGATACCGTTCGAGAGAGGAATGATTACGCAAGTTCTGTCTAAAAAATCGTGCAACTTCATAATCTCGTTAAAAAGTTACAGGCTGTCTCTACGAACTTAAAAAGTGTCCCTCGTATAAATCAAAAACTAATAGAATGCATGAAACTTGTACAGTCGTGATTGGATATAAGACCCCTGAGATCACTCATGGTCAGTATTGAACAATTCATTTATAACGTAAAATTTTTATAACCCCATTTTTGAAACAAAGTGGAGAGTTATATTATTTTGTACAAACACTGTGCTAGTACACGGTATTGTTTTCATTAGTTGCAATATTTATTACAGGTACGAAGGAGGGAGAGGAGCAACATATACTTTATTTTCTGTTATTTACAATTACATGCAAATAAACTATATATCGGGTGACTCCCCAAATACTTTTGATAGTAGTGGTGAAAGGGGGAGAATGTAATCTTGATTTTATGATATACTGACCCATGCATGGAACGTTGAGCTCCCCCCACCCCCACATTCATTTTTGGAAATAATATATTTTTTGCAGGTCAAGAATTCTAAAACAAATTAATAATAGTAATGATAATAATAATAATAATGCACTTATATAGCGCCTTATCTAAATGTACTATAAAGCGCTTTACACTGTACTAAAATGCAAATCAAAATTATACAGAATACATAAAATCACTTATAAATGCCAGATATCAATATTGCACAATGAACAATTGAAACTGTGAAAGAAATAAGCTAGAGAAAATTAGAAATTAATTCATATTATAAAAATGATAGAATATAAAATATGTGCTAGAAAAACTTTTTAATTTCTGCTCCGGCTGTCCCCCTTTGAAAAATGATTCTACGTGCCATATATTATCTTAAAAATCGAATTTCAAAGGAGTTTTGCCCTTCCCCTCTCTCTACACTTTCAAGGTGTTTTTTTTTTCTCACTTCGTTATTGTTTTCTTAGCAGCACCCTATGCCAATATCTGCAACGGAATGTCGACGACAGGTCTCATAGTTTTATGCAAACATATAATTAATTAACAAATTATTTTCAATGCATCAACAAATGCATGTAATTTTAACGTAATATACATCCCTGAATATCCGACTAAATTATTTTTCATATCAGGCTTTTTTTTTTTTTTTTTTTTAAAGTTATTAAAATATACAAGGTTTGTACAAGTTTTGAGCATGCTTCACAGAAATATGCAGACGTCTCGCAGTGTTCCTGACGTTTGTGACGTTTTTTACGTATAGACCGTTTCACGGTAACTGCGGAGCTGCACTCCGCGGAAGTGCATAAACACTTGCGCAGGGCAAGTTTCATTTTGTTTTTGGTTGGCACAGTGATGATCTCTTAGATTTATGAGATGTCTGTTGATGCAGAGAGACAGAACCAAGAACCAGAAGGAATATTTAAAGGATAAAAAGTGTACTATTAGAGAAAGTAATCAATTTATAAAAAAAATATTTAATTTAATTGTTACATGTATTTCAAAAGTATCATGATTTAAATTAGCATATGATTATAATAAAAAAATATATAGTCTTGTCTGCTCATTACCTTAATCCTTTGTTTGTCTAAGTCTAGAACATCTTAAAGATGACCCTATTGATTTTGAAGTCAAATGATCAAAGGCCAATCTAATCTGGACAAAGATATTGTCTGCTCAATATTTTGAAGTGTTTTAGCACTACTATCAATTAAATGATACATGTGTATAATGTATAACCCTTTTTAATTTTGAACTAGGAGGGGGGGGGGGGGGGGGGGGGGGGTCATGCATGTTTCTGAAACACATCTTATGGAATTTATATCTGCAGCTACTTCATGCCAAGTGAGAGAAGACTGTGTACTGGAGAGGTACTTCTGCTACCTCTGGTGAGAGGGCACAACATAGATGTCTGATGTCATTGAAACCTATAGATCAGTTACTAGCCACACTGATGAAAATAAAAGTTGGATTGTATGTTGACTGAATGCTTTGGTTTGTGTTAAAGTTAGGAACATTGTAGTAATGGTTTTTTCCCTAGAAAGTCTCATACATTACATGTAGCATGATTTCTACATAACAATCATATTGTTCAATTATGAAGTGTTAGATTTGAGAATTTAAGATACAGATAAAGTAACTCCACAGAAATACAATTATTACTGTGTATGTTTTAGGAGTGTTGGACTACGTCACAACCTGAGTGTGCCTGTTGTTTCAAAAGATGAGACCGTTGAACCTCTTTCCTTCTCGGATCATCATTCAAAGGAACAAACAGAATACGCCTTCTTGTTTTCATTCTTTTCCCAAACTGAAAGTTATTCTGGATTGTAATGAAATATTTGTTCAGAAATCAAGCAGACTTGTTAATCATAATCTATCTGTCTTTTCAAATATTAAACAGACTGTTCTTCAGACAAGACCAGAGCTTTTATCTTTTTTCCCCCAAAGGATTCTCAGTCTCGCTAACTTCCATCTCACTTTCCATGTCAGGATATTCCACAATTGAAACATGAACATCCACGAATTATCAATTTTGTGTGCATATGTTCTGCAATTTAAATGATTAAAAGTGTTTGTCATTAGGTATGTTTTAAATAAGTAAGTTGTAAAATGACAGTTAACATATTTAATAATTATTATATGGGCTTTTTTTTATCAGTGATACTGAAAATATGGGAAACAACTCTTTTAGCAAATTTAATTTGCTGCATGGAGCTGGCCAGGTCAAAATACTTTTGATCAGGATGGGATGGATCAAAGTTGATTTCTTTCCTCTCCCTGAACTCCACCTCACATTTCTCGCTCAGTTTGGTCAAAGTTTCCCTCTTTTAAATAAAAAGCATAGGCCAAAATTTCAATCGTTAAGGGTTTTGGTTCCATCTTCTTAGGTCTTGGTACATGCCATTGGCATGCTTTTAATATTGAGCCGTTGGAACACAAGACCTGACTGAGGTGCAGATGATGGAAGTGCATAAGTAGCCCACTGATGGCTGCACGACTGTGCTAGTCAATACTGAATCAAAGGAGTTTTAAAATTTAAATATAATGGTATATACTGTTAGGTTTTAATACAAAATATGTTAAATAGGATCCAAATCAAAACTTATCTTTGGCCCGTTACGAAAAAAATTGCATACTTTTTCCCACTCCAACAAACAAGTGTACACATATCTGTTGTTCTAAGGTTTTTTTTTTGTTTTTGCTTTTTTTTCTCTTTTTTATGAAAGCTGAACAGAAAGCTCTGATGTACTCCAAGGACTCATCAATCTAATCAAAATCATGATTAAAATTTATAATACACTATAATTCTCTCTCTGTGTGTGAAGCGGGTTAGCACTACGTGGCTACATTCCACTTTTATAATTTTCTTGACGCCAGCAGATATAAAATCAAAGTAATAATAATAATAATAATGAATTATAAAATGTGGACTCGGCAAATAATACACGAAGATTAAAATAACTTGAGATGATAGTTTATTTAGCGGTAGATATATTATCAACAATAAGAGATAACTTTCACAACTTTACAAATTCTATTTCAAATCAAATACCAGAATTGTAACAGTTATAAGAAAAATATGCTGCAGATTTCCCTAGCTAAGATTTGATGTAAAAATTTAATAATAAATCTTAGGATAATTGGATAATAAATCAATGAATTTTAATCAATCAAAAATAATTTTATAAGAGCCAAAAGAAAACTACGTCTACTCAAAATTTCGAAAACTGCCAAAGTCCCCGTCAAATGGCGTTGACGAGTTAATATAGTACCGTTACTTAACGGTCCGTTACAACGCAACGGAATCAGTTCTTAATCAACGGATAAACAGACCGATGAAAATCAACGGAAAATAGTTCCAATAACTATGTCTAAGTAAACATTGCATAAAATTCATGAAATGTTTTAAAATAATGTAAGTTTCATTCATTTTCAACAGTATAATAAATT
>JAMZEH010000042.1:10957500-11012500 GCA_024699665.1 Ostrea denselamellosa
CACTTTAATATGTCAATGACTAAAATAATACTAAACGAAGAACAGACTTTCATATAGCAGTGTCTAATTTCATACTAAAACTTTTGGCATAAGATCACTGTAGTGCTATATATAGACTGCCACCATTTATTGACTGCAGTCATAGAACCACGAATATAATTGTCAACGATACATAAAGTAACTTTTTGATGTCGTGAATTTCAACACAACTGATAGATAGTCGATCTGGTTAAAGGCGATTAAAGAGCTCATGTTTGTTGTTAAACGTAGTTGTGTGTACTGATTCTGCATAGAAAACTTATTTACTTTTACTTATGCAACTAAATGACAATGCATAATATATACTAACGAAAAACAGCTCAACATCATACAGATCCGAGTTTTTTCCTATTGATTTTTACTCCAAATTTCGTCAAGGGTATTCAAACATCGAACAAAAGGTGGTATTTAAATCACAATAATAGATCTTGTTTCTGAATATGCGCAGAAGAATAATTCACCCGGAACTGCAAATCTCCGGGTCATCGGCAAGGTAAACCTCGCTGTGTCCAGTCTTTCACTGAAACAGACGACAGAAGGCCAAAATGGAAACATTCTGAAGACAACTTTTACACTGAAGGTCATGTCGCCCGGTCCACCGGATAAAAATCAGACAAAGGATTCTAAATGGTGAATCTACGTAAGTATTTATTCTCGTCAGTAACTACCGTCTGGGTGTGTACAGGTAACTTATAACAAGGTGTTTTAAAGTTTAAAGTACTATAAACGTGAAAAATAAAACGTGACCATTTAGTAAATTTTTTATGGTGAAAATCATTTCCCGAATGAAAATAATACTGAAAAGAAAATAGATTTCCTGTTTGACATACGAGTGTTGTGCAGTTGTAACGCGTTCATTTTTGTAACGTGTTCATTTTTGTAAAGTCACAAAACTACTAAATTTAGCTGAATTGAAAAACATTTGTTCTGGTTTTCTCTAAAGGGTACAGATTTAACAACCAGTCTACATACGTAGTCATGTATGCAAAGCATTAATATTTTAGTACATGTGTTTTTGTTTTTGTTCTTCTTTTATTTATTTTGTTTTGTTTTGTTTTTGTTTTTTCCAAAACAACAGAATCTAAACAATAATACGATAGTACCAAAATGTAGGACATACAACCAATGACATGTACATGATGTTCTGTGTATTGAAACACAAGGAAGAGAATTTGATTCCTTAAAGGGTTGGGTACGTGTGTACTGTGTAAATATGCCAACTGGTATTGATTACGATTTCATTATGTTTGAATTTAAATCGTGACTATGTTTCATGCCTCGAAGGACTGTCAATGCAATATGTAAAGGAATCCATTTAAAGCATTCTGGAACCGAGTGGGACACCAAGTAACGTGATTTGGTGCCAATATTATACAACTTATCTGAATATCTTTTTTTTTTTTTTTTTTCATGTGAAGGACAAATGCATATCTGTCTCATCGAAATACAAGAAAAACGTGCTTAACACGTGCAAGAAATATATCAAAATACTAATAAGAATCTGTCACCCAACTCAGAGTTGGGTGACATTCATATTTTGATTAATTCGAGACCCCGTTAAATGTAACTGCCATACACACACCCTACATGCAAATAGGAAGCAATTTTAAAGAAGAAAAGGGCAACAAAAAGTGAAAGCAGGGCATACTTTTGGACATACTGAGATTTCACTGACATTTCAAAATATAAAAATAATAAAAAAAAAAAGATTACACAGTCCACTTCACAAATTCTATCAACGAATGAAAAATGATATCAAGAACATCACTGCATAAATTTTTAGGTACGCATTTTATGTTGGAAGTATGGAATCCGATGTCAGTTTATAGAATATTATAACATGTGCTCCAACCTATTTAACACTAGTCCCCTGTGAGTAACAGTCATTATATAACTTTTGCTAGAAGCTAGCAATGCCACTGAATTTTAGAATAATATGATGCATTTCTTATAGACGTGTTATGGCCAATGGATGCTCAAATCAAAGACGATTCCTGATATTAGCATCTTTCACACTACTGGCAATGGAATTAAAGACAGGTAAGATATTTGCACACATGCAACAAGAGGCCGCCCGCGTGGCGCAGTGGTTAGAGCGTCGGGCTCAAAGATCTGATGATCCTTGAGTCGGGGGTTCGAATCCCACTGTGGGACGTGGGTGCCGGTCTTTCGGATGAGACCGTATAAACCGAGGTCCCGTGTCGCAGTAGGTGTGGCACGAAAAAGATCCCTTCCTGCTCAAAGGCCCTGAGTGCCGAGCATAGGCCTACATTTGCAGCCCTGTCACCGGTAATGGTGACAGCCGCCGGATAGCTGAAAAATTGCTCAGGCTATAAACAAACAAACAAACAAACATGCAACAAGAGATGATCTCAAGCATCAATTTTCGTGTAATATTTACTGTCTTTTTCTGTTTTGGTACATTTTCCTCCCCATTAATTACTTTGAAAATTCAATTTTCCTTAGAAAATCTGCACGTCTTTTAAAAAAGAAATTTAACCGCAAAGCATATGGCGTTCAAAACTCTATTTCATGACAAACTCTCCGGATTTAACTTGTAATGAATTCTGACTACAATAGCAATATGGTCCTATATCAAAATTTTGTTTGTTTTCCCTTTTCACCTTAGATATATAAAAAATATTCTTTGTTTTCAAAACAAACAAAATTACGATGAGACTAATTTCTGTGCCACTCTTTTAACATACTTATATAGAATACTCTAGCGAATATTAGGAAATAGATGATTTTCATCATTAACTCTCTTATGCGATTGCCTATCAAGGCAGCAAACATATCAACGATATATCTGTATAGACGTTACGTTTTTTGAGGAGAATCAGAATGTTCATAACGCTAATATTGAATAACGGATTTTTTTTTTGACTTTTGTAAAAATTGTAAATAATAATAGTGATAATAAAAATAAAATAAATGATAATAATAATAATATTAAAAAAATAATAAATAAAAATTGAAAATGTGTATTGTTGAACGCTAAATAATAAGAATACAAATCATCTCAAAATTGAGTAGTTATATGTCTTAAAGATATGTTTTAAAAATTGTAAAATCGGGGGTCGTAAACTTTTCCTTATCATATGTTGTTCTTTCAAAGTACACGTACAAAACCTTTTAAAGATTTATGTGCAAGTTGAAATATTGTTTTTCATATTCTTTTACATGAATGTCATATTTCTCATATTTTGCCTATACTAGATACTGTTCCTATTTAACCATAGGTAAAATGGCACAAAAGGGAAACAATCTTTTGATTCATGCCAATAAGAAAAAATAACTTTGTATATTCTCTTAAATGATTCAACATCCCGCGGGAATCCGGGTTAGAATAGGTCCTCAGTACCCCTTGCTTGTCGTTAGAGGCGACTAAATAGGGTGGTTCTTCGGATGAGACTGCAAATACCTTGTTACAGCAGGTATAGCACGATAATTATCCCTTCCTGCTTAAAGGCCGTAAGCCCCGAGCATAGGCCTAAATTTTGCAACCCTTCACCGGTAACGGCGACGTCTCCAGATGAGTGAAAAATTCTCGAGCGGGACGTTAAACAATATATATTGACGGACTTTAAAAACGCAACACATGTTTTTTAAATTTATTCATTGAAAGCATTACATACAAAACTTTTATTATAAAATTTAACCAACATACATCGTATTGATTTTTCAATTTACCAGTGCTCATTATTTGCGCCATGTGAGTAGCATCGCACGAAATTTTCAGGTTTTTTTTTCAAACACGTGGAAAGGTAATAGAGGAGTTTTTCGCGATAAAACAACATTGTTGGTGAAAACATAGACACAACTAACAGAAAAAATTCAAAACTAAGACTAAGCGATGGAATGCGCAATCAGACACTTGGTATGCTGCAAGCAGGCGTTAGTCAGCGTGAGATTGCAAGGCGTTTTAATGTCCATCCTTCCATGGACAGTTAGCGGTTGTTGTCACGATTTCATCAGACAGGATCCTTAAATGATCGCCCAAGACCTGGTCAACCGTTTGTGACAACGCCACGGCAACAAGCATTCATACGGCAACGTTATCTGTGTAACAGGTTTAGGTCCATGGAAGGGCTATTCATCCTAGAACCGTTTCCAGAATTTTGAAGCGCCATGGGATCCTCCGCAGAAGACCTTATAAGGGTCTACAGCTTAAACCGCATCACCGACGGTACAGATTGCAATGGGCAAGGCAGCATCTGACTCAACGTCTAAATTGGTCACATGTTGTGTTCTCAGATGAGTCCAGATTTAACGTTAGCAACGCAGACGACAGATGTCAAGTTTACCGTCGTTTACATGAACGTTTTTTTTAAGACAATTGTGTCCTCGAGCGCGACAGGTTTGGAGGGGAAGGTGTCATGGTCTGGGGTGCGATTAACCCACAATTTTCGGTCACAACTGGTCGTTTTAAATGGAACCCTCACTGCTAGGAGGTATGTGGACGAAATCCTGCAGCCTGTTTTAGCACCATTAATGCAGCAACATAGGCAAGGAACTGGGTTAATTTTCCAACAGGACAATGCGCGGGTACATACGGCAAGATTGACACAAATCTTTTTTTTTCAAACGAACGCCAATAGCGTCCTTGATTGGCCTGCTATGTCCACAGAGTTGAATCCATTCGAGCATTTGTGGGACGAGCTGGGGAGACGTGTGCGCAGCCGCCAGCCTCAGCCTCAGAAGAATTAGGGAGATCCTTGTTGGAGGAATGGCAGAATATTCTTCAGAGGACCATCCGAAATGTTTGTCAATCAATGTCATATCGTCTTCGCGCCGTCGGCACTGCTAGTGGAGGTCATACCCGGTACTAGTGAACAAAACCACATTTTTGACGCACTCCTCATTGACATTCATGTCAACTGTAGCCTCTTTGTGAATAAAATGATGTTCAAATCAAAGAATAGTATTCAGTTAACATGGTTTACAATATACCACTATGAATTTGTTTATTAGATATATGAACAAATTTATAATATATGAAATTATCAAGTGTTGCATTTTTAAAGTCCGTCAGTATACAATAAAACAATCAATAAATGGTTCAAGTCCCAACCAAAATTTTGCAAGAATGTTATGTTGTCTATTCAAATATCGACATGTTTGTTGAGTTTGTTTCGGAATTTATAATTATATCTATATCTAAATATAGAGATAACACCAATGAATTATGAAGTCATACATGCCAGCGTCTCTCTGGATTTATTGCTATTTTTCTTCAGCGTTTTGTCAACAAGTATGCCGTGGAACACCTATTTTATTGAGAGCTCAACCCTTTAAAAAGTTCGCCCATACACCAAATTATCCCGGAACATATCCTAAGTAAGTTATTTAAGTTCACTGCATCATGTTCATAGTTTAATTGTCACCAGATTTCATTAAGTGTGAAGAAAAAAAAATCTCTGTTACAAAATTGAATGAAAAAATATTCCTGGTATAAGAATACTATCGTGAAGTAACGCATGGTACTGTATACTTAATATTCAAGACGTTCAGTATCTTTAATGAATGTTAAACTATCTACACAGAGATGTGTTTTGTAAATGGACAATCAAGACAGATCCTGGGTATAGGATAAGATTTCAAGTGGAACAATCCTTTATAGAGCCATCAACTCTAAAACACTGTGACGGAGACTACGCGGAAGTCTTTGATGGTAAGTAATCACATTAAATACTCGTTTCCCTCACTATTGAGCGAATTCAATCATCTCAGAAAGTTGATTTTGCGGATTTGCATGCCCCAGTTCCTTTTAAAAAATATTTATATTTATTTTTTTTTTAATGAGGAGGGGACTTTCCTTTATAGATTTGTAATCACAATACGCTTTCTTTTTCAATGTTTTATGTGAAATTTTGAAAAAATGACAACAATTATTAAATAAGTATATCGGATTGTTGTGTAAGCGTAAATTATATTGACACAATCTAATTTTGCGGTTTGCCATTGTAAATACAATAACGCATTCACAGATTACCGGTAGGACATGGCAATCTGATAATTTCTTGTGTAAATAAGGTCTGAGAATTAAACAACTTTATGAGATTTTAAAAAAGGTACTCGCTTTTGAAGACTTTGGATTAGTTCATGCAACTTTTGTCAAGTGTCTCTCATATCCAAAACCTTGCAAGAATCGGGAAACTTTTATAGCTTATTTGCGCAATGTCGATTTTTAAGAATGAAAAGACGATAGAAGGAAAAAAAACCCCACAGACTGATAATTTGCGTCTCTTGATGTTTTCGCCTCGAAATAACGGAAAGCAACAGATGGAAAAGACGATGATGAATTAAACCCGCCATTTAGCGACTTAATTTTTGTTGTCTTTTCACTCAACGTTCTGTTGTGCCTTCATCTTTTCAAAATGAGAAGTTGTTACTTTTTTGTCAACTTTTCGTCCTGCTAATTTGTGGCCTTTTAAATGTTCGTATTCTACCAACAAACCAAGAGTACCTGATGTAATTGGGACCTATTTAGCACCAAGGACATGGTACCTATATTTTGAGCACCGAATCCCATCAGGATGATCAAGCACTACAGGCCCTGCGAAGCACAAGTTCGGGGGCCATGGTAACAAGTTTCGAAGAAAGTTAGCAGGATCTACCTCTGAAAGGTTTAGATTAGCGCGCGACAAAGTGCGCCAGGTGTACTTCTGATCATTTGTTAGAAGTCTTGGTACTCAACGGCCTGAAAGCTTTCTCATTGCAAGATTCTCTCTCAGAATGGAATGTTCTTTCATGTGTAATGCCAATTGTGCTGGTTATATATATTTTTTTATAACACGCCTTTCAGTCATAATATCATAGACTTTATTGACCATTTATGGGGTTAGAACAGTGATAGGCCTTCAAGGATGGGGGTCATCCTCAAGGCTCTGTCTGTTGCGTTTAAATTCCGCCACCCACCTTTTCAGTGTAGCATATGAAGGGGCATTTTCCCCTAGTGTTACCATATCAGCATAGGTATCCTTGGTGCTAAATCTTTCTTATGAAAATATTGATCAATGCTCTTTTCACCGATTTTGTTCCTTTTGCAAAAGTCACTTGCCTTTTTTTTTTTTTACTTTACAGTGCTACCTCGTCGATATAAAGTGGCCAAATGACACCAGTCATTAGGCACAGGCTTTAAATAGTCAAGGAATACTAGGACTGAATAAGAACATCGATGTTAAACTCCTCCAATACAAGGCTCACAATATATCAATAAACCCTCGTATTTATGTTATGGTGATACTTCATCACTACATAATGATACTTTAACATTACGTAATGATACTTTAACATTGTATTCTGATACATCTTCATTACATGCTGTAGGTCTTCAGTTACCTGTATGCCTTACGTTAGACATGCTCCAATATTTTATTGTCACTGTTGTAAGAGTGTGTTACTCTTACGATATTTTTGTTTATAGCAGTATACAAGGATGAGCGTAATTATTACAAACAGCGTGATGTTATTTGTGTAATAAAGCCTATTTTCTCTCTCTCTCTCTCACACACACACACACACACAGAATTGTCAAAGAACCACGCGGTACACCAATGCATGTATATAATCTATCATTTCATAAATTAGTTTTAAACCATATGAAACGACGGTTCGTCTTTTAGATGATGGAGGTCGACTTTACTTAAAGTTGTCGTTTAAAGTAATCAAAATACATTCTGTCGACTCTCTGTTAGTAAAACAAACCTTACCTCCCTGTTTCCATCTAAGGTGGATAGATATTTGAATAGCAAATGCAAAAATGAAGATAACGAACAGTGATCAATCACATAATTCCTATAAGGAATACAAAATTAAGAGTTGGAATATATGGACACCTGGACATTCCGGCGGTGGAATCAGGTGTCAAGGAGGAGTACACATCCCCTGTCGACCGGTCGCACCCGCCGTAAGCCCTGTATATTGATAAGCTAAACGGAGTAATTCGTAGTCAAAATCAGTGTGTAAAGAACAGCCTAACAATTGACAATCGATATGAAACACGTCAGATATATATATATATATATATATATATATATATATATATATATATCTGAGAGAGAAAGAGAAATGTGTTTAATTTATATCATATGTATGAAGTAACGTACAAATATTACACGAATTGTTTCTTTTTTGTATGAACCAAGATAATTTACTTGAAAATTAATGATGTGACAGTAACATTTATTTAAGGAATGAAGCTAATTTTGGCCTATGTTATACGATATAATGTAACTTGGTGCAGTTTACGCTTATTAATCTCGCTTCGCGGATTATGAATAAGTGTCAACTGCACCAAGTTACCTTATATCGTATAACATAGGTCAAGATTAACTTCATTCCTTATAATTTAATTTAAAAAGACAAATCTAATTTTACAAGTCTTAATTTATGATTTAAATGTAAAATAAAAAAATGCTTGTACCGCGCAGTGATTCGCTTAGCAACATACTGACAAAGTGTCGAACGTGAAAGAAGCCATTTTAGTTCTTCGCATAGCTGAAACATGTACTTTGTTCATGAAATTTGAAAATGTAAGGTTGAGTTTGCAACGAATCTTAATAACAGAAGATATGTGTGGGCTTCATATATAGGCCTGATGTTTTCTTCAGTTTACTTGCGGAAGGTCGGTGGTCTCTTCCCAGGTACATTGTATCTGGGTTCTCTCCTCCACCAACAAAAACTGGACGCCACCAGATAACTGAAAAATTGTTGAGTGTGGCGGAAAGCAATAAATAATCAAATCAAATCAATCAAATCGCAATCCAAGATAGACTTTGGACTCGCTCAGACAGAAAGCGAAAGTTTAGATCTTCTAGCATCACACAAAATACATCACGTAGAAAACCAGAAAGTGCAAGAGAATTCGCGATTTAAACATTTTTGATTTCATAAAAGTTTTAAAACTACCTTATAACTCACCATAGCATGCAATAAAATCCAACACTGTAAAGTATATAAACAATTCACGGCTCTTTGTCAATCGATGGGACGTGACGTCATGTAATACACATTTTGTAAGACATGACGTATTTTTATACTTAGATAGGCAGATCAAGCAATCTCTCTCTCTCTCTCTCTCTCTTAAAAATATCTTTATGATGAAACCGCAAATACTTGATCACCATTATATCGCATATGATAGCTTTGTGTCAGAATTTGTAAAGAATTTTTATCAATGTTTTGTGTATTGTTACTTGTAAGAAAATATACGTCTTGTTTGAAATTATGAGAAAAAAATGTACATTAACAAAATGCATTTTATTGTGCACTATTTTCATTTCATAGAAGCCTTACAACTTTAGAGCTAGAACTGTAAAAAGTAGTGCTTTCTTCGTTGTCAAGGGTGCGTCTCCCCATACCAAGTTACATTATACAATATAAACTAATTTTTTTCAGAGTGCTCAGCCAATCAAATTGCGTATTACAAGTAAAGTTAAATTATTTCTCAAATAAAATTACAGGTAACATAAGCATCCGGAAATTTTGTGGATCCGAAACACCAGAAGTCACCAGCACCTATAGCGTTTTACACGTGATCTTTGATTCCGACAGCTCGGTAGAGACTATGGGAATGAATTTCTCCTACTACTCAGGTGAAAATACTCTACATTTTAAAAGAAAAATCAACTCGATCAAGCAGGCGTGATTTTCATAATTTCCAAAATTAAGTATGTTTATTTTTGTACGTAATTATCCAGTACAAATACTAGTATACAGAATTTTTTTTCATGAACTTCTTCCTTTTTACAGGTATAAATTTTCCCAAGATTAAACCAACATCTGATGCTCCCAAAACTGTGAATACACCGCCAAACAAACTAACTCTCTTTGTCGCCATTGGAGCGGCTGTGCTGTGTTCTATTCTTTTTGTGATCGTCCTCTGCGTCTGTACGAAACGGTGCGGATGTCCTTGCAGAAACACTGCTCGAACGGTTGAACCCATCAGCAATGGTAGGCAACATCATCGTGTCAACAGGACAAATTCTTTGCGCACGTCTCATATGAACAGGAGTGTGGGTTCCTTACCAACGGATGAAGTGATATCTTTAAGGGTTATGTCTCCTCCACCCTACATTTCAAGGTCACCGCCTTCAATAGACAGTCCAACAAATTCATCTTCCCCACCCCCGCCATATTCTTTCAATGATCCACACCCAAGTGCTGGTCGGACGGACAGTTTACCGAGTTACCCTGGGGAGGTTAGTCGGTACTGACGCAATATCAGAATTATGATGAAGATAGTCAAATTGTCATTGTGTTCAAGTACATTTTCCGTCCATATCTGATCGTGTTTTGTGCCAAAAATATATGCAAACTATTAAAAACTTGCGTAATTCCGTAAAGGGATGAAAGTGTATTGAAGACATTCTTCATATATATCAATATATCAAGCTCTGTATTTCAAAGAGAAATTCGTTGTCATGTTTTTTGTTCTCGTGTATTATTGAAGTTAGTTTTCTTCGTTAACATGTACATCTCTTTTCGTTCGTTAAGTGGTAACTATACGTTTTTATACCCCCGTCTTTAGGCAGAGCGTATTATAGTTGTTGAACACCTCTGTATTATAGTTGTACACCTCTAGTATGTCCAGGGGTTCGTGTTTGCCCATCTTTTTGATTTGTATTTTCCATAGGAATTGTGAAATTGATCACTGTTCGTTATCTTAGCTTTTCAGTATAGTGATACCTGGTATGTCTATCCGTCCATTCGGGGTTTTCTGTTTCCATTTTCATTTCCTGTTACGTTGCTGTTTCTTTCTTTCTGGGTCACTCTAGATGATGTTGCAAATATGATTCATTTCAACCTTTCGTGCAGTAGTTTTGCGCCTATATTTCAAATTTAATGTTATGGTGTGTCTGTCTAACCTATCCCATAGTTTCAAAGTTAGGACCATCTTATTTTACAGAGTGTTTGTATTAGTACCGAAGATGTACATATGGAAAGGATTTTATTTTTCTTGAAATTTTGATAAGATTACAGGTTGTTTTACTTGGTCAGTTTTGATTAAATATTACAAAGTGAGTACATGGTTTGTCCCAATAATTCCTTTCTCAGTTTAAGCCTTTGTAAAGAAGGGCGCTTGTAGAGAAATTGAAGATGTGTGTATTGCAAGAATTTTGATTCACAGCAATTTTATTATTTTATGAAAAAACATAAAGGTTTTTGATCTTAGTCAATTTTGGGGAAATGTTTTATACACAGAAAGAAAACACGAGGTCTTCCCGTATTTGTTTTGTTTGTTTGTTTGTTTGTTTTATTTATAGTCGCCTGAGCAATTTTTCAGCTATCCGGCGACTGGTCCCGTATTTGTGTTTGGCATTTAGCTATAATGAATTTTATTATGATATCATGTTATCAAAAGCATGTGATTGGTAAATTGTTGTCACGTGATTCTGTTAAAAAACGTTTGTAAACACTATGTAACATTTATAAACGTACATAGTAAAGAAAACTATTTTTAGTGGGATGGGTTTATAATATTCTATTTTTAAAATAGCAAGATGAAACATTCAGTTTGGACAGAATATATTCTATAATTGTGTTACAACAGAATTACTTGACAACAATTGATTAATACAGGCTTTTTACTTAATAATCCTGTACTTTTTGGGTTAATCATAGTAAACGAATGGTAGCATTTTAATATCGGTAAGTATACCCTAATCAGGTCAATAAAACATGTATTGACCTCCTTTAATATCGGTAAGTATTTCCTAATCACATCAATAAAAGCATATATCGACCTCATGAAAATGTTTTAATTGTATGCATGTAATGTGAATTATGTATTTTTTCCTACACACGCAAAGAAAATTACATGAATTAATTAGTTCTTCTTACACAGGCTAAAATAGATAGGACCCAGTTGCACGAAGGTTAGTTAAACTTAACAGTTAAATTGTCACTAATTCTTACATTTATATAAAGTTAACTGTTAGCCAAACTTAATTAACTTTTGTGCAACTGGGACCAGCGCTTATGCTTTAACAATACTTCTTGCACAAACATGTACGTTTAGACAATTCAAATTTTGAATGCTTTAATACAATAAATGCTGAAATACAATAGAGCATTCATAAGAATATATATACGAAGCCATTGACTGGCACGTGGCCGCTGAGCGGGGATGTTGTTTTGATTGTCATAGAAGTACGAGTTGTTTATCTTTATTACCTGTACATTTTATTAAAAAATATGAAAAGTTGGTCTTTTGTTTTCGTAATTTGGCATCGTGGAATTAATCGTGCTGATGATGTTCCCGACTCCTCGTATCGGTATAGAAACGGGTTGTTTCGCCGCCTATTACCTGTTCGCCCCAAGTTGTTTAACGACTAGCAGTTTCGCTCCAATAACATGGTAAGTACACCCACGTGTACAATACCTGTTTGCACTGAATGGTTTTGTCCCCATTGTGCATACTCTGATTATTTATTATATACTGTTTAACGTCTCGCTCGAGAATTTTTCACTCATATGGAGACGTCACCATTGCCGGTGAAGGGCTGCAAAATTTAGGCCAATGCTCGGCACTTATGACCTTTAAGCAGGGAGGGATCTTTATCGTGCCACATCTGCCTCGGTTTTTGCGGTCTCATCCGAAGGACCGCCCCATTTAGTCGCCTCTTACGACAAGCAAGGGATACTGAGGATCTATTCTAACAACCCGGATCCCCATGGGGCGTGCATACTTTGAGATAACATACTACAGTATACATGAGCTACGTACACATTTTATGGGGTAAGCGGTATTTACATAGTGGATTCCATTGGCATCATGACGGAATATCGATCGATATAAATTACAACTGAAGTAATTTTCTCAAGTATTTAGAACGTAACAAAGACCATCACATTTTATCAATCTATTTTTATTGAAAATAGTACTTTGGTATTTTTTAAAATATGCCCTCGTATTTGGAGATTCGGGGGCATATAGTTTTTGATCTGCCTATTTGACCGCAAAATTTTAACATTGACCATAACTTTGATTACTTAGTGATAGGGCCTTCAAATTTCCCATGTGTATTCCTTGTGAAAAAATCTTTCATTTGATACAGAACTACTTTGCTGCCATAAGAGAGCACCAGAGTTTACAAACACATCTTGTTTTTATTTTTTTTTACTTTGGTGTCGCTTTTTTACTCGATAACAAACCATCAAACCATAAATCAGTTCACCATTTCTTACAATTCTAATAACTGCGTTCGTGCCAAATAAAGTATTTCGTAGATCCTTTTCGATAATTAAAGATAACAAGCAGTGATCATTTCATCATATATAAAACGTCTTCGATGTATATAAATGTTAAGCTGAAGGCCACAACAGGAGATATTTTCTCATTTAGAACCTTTTAAATATATTCTGTCCAACAAGAATATAAAACAGGTCGACTAAAAAAGGAGTATAATTTGTGCCTATGGGAATTCCAACAGATTTGACATTTCAATATATCGACGACGTTTTATCTATTAACAATGATCATTTTCATTCGTATATCGATTCGATATATTGCAATGAACTTGAAATAAAAGACACCACAGAGTCTTCCACATCTGCTTCGTACCTAGATAGTTTACTGAAAATAGATGCTGATGGCAACTAATAACTAATGATAACTAATAATGATTTCAATTTCTCCATCGTCAACTTCCCTCATCTATGTGTGAATATTCCATCATTACCTGCATATGGTGTTTATATCTCCCAACTGATTCGATACTAGAGAACTTGTTCTGCATGTGATCAGTTTTTAAATCGAGGCAGGCTACTGAGAAAGAATTTGATGTTATAGGGATTTGTACAGCCTCGTCTAAAGTTAGTATTTCGCAAATTCTATGGACGTTATAACGATCTAGTTTGACAGTACAACCTTCCATTAGGTCAAATGCTGTCTGACGTGTTTCATACCAATTGTTAAGCCGTTCTTTGCATACTGATTCTGACTGTGGATTACTCCGTTTACCTGATCAATATGTAGGACGCACGGCGGGTATGACCGGTCAACAGGGGATGTTTTCTCCTCCTAGGCAACTGGTCCCACCTCTAGTATGTTCAGGAATCCGTGTTTGCCAATCACTCTGATTCGTATTTTTATAGAAATTACAAGATAGAGTAATGTTCCTTATCTTAGCCTAGTCATTATACATCCATTGACTGCGGTTGAGGGGAAAATGTATTTGTTGGTCCGAAGTCCTTAACCGCAGGCAACATTTTGGTTTAAGGGTCCAAGAAAACACATATTGCCGGAGACCCAGTCAATAAATGTTTTCTCCGAAATACTAGCATTGCATTAATATCCACACAAACACATTGATTAAGTTTTGTTCTGTCGCATGCGTTACTGCCTCTTTCATATATAAGGTTCCCGATAGTCCGAGAACATACTTTCTTTGACACAATGGTAAATATTGTTCGTAGAGGGGTTGGAGCAATGACAAAGTCTCGAAACATATACAGTATTGGAAATTAACAAGCTGGGTTTCTGGTGAAGAAATTTGACATAAACAGTTACGAGTTTTGTAGATGAAGGTAAAAAAAACGTATAATAGGAAGTTGTCTATGCAGATTGATATGAAAATAAGAGACAAAAGCTAAAAGTGTAGTGGACTGGATATCGTTGTAGTAATTCATACCAGTAATTATAGGTTCATACAAGTAATTAACAAGTTCATACCAGTAGTTATTAAGTACATATAAGTAATTGTCAAATTCATACCCATAATTATTAAGAGCATATAGGTAATTAATTTATACCAGAAATGTCTGCTGAATAGATTTTTGACGCGTACGGTGTATGATGTCTGTGTTTGGTACATTATGGCCCCAAGCTGAGATACAAGGTCTTGCAGGAGACGAGACCGCTAAATGCACGGTATACATGGTCCTTCTGGATATGCTCTGGTACCTGCAATCCGAGTCCCCAGCTAATAAAAATATAGAAATAAACCACCACTAAATCACATTATTGCCTTGTGGTAGAATTGGGAAAATCAATGGTTAAAGGAGTAAACCCCAAAAGAAAATCAAGGAAGACAACCACTGTCTTCTGGATGTCTTGGGAAAGACAAAGGTTATGGTTGCATATCCAGGGAGAAAAGACGGCTAGATGGAAGTCGTTAGGAACGGACCGCAATCGTCTAAGGGAAAGATAACCCTAATAAAAAATTCTGGATCCTGCAGGTAACAGATTTAGCATAGGGCCAATTACCCTACATTATAAAAAACATGTGGAAACTTCGATACTAATTCATACAAAAACCAACATGGAGAAAGATCAGCAATCCAACATACAACTGGAGATGTCAGTATGACGCGTTCGCACCAAAGTCACAAGGAAGTTTGTGCGTAGAATGAATCAATGATCAATCCCAATGTTATCAGGAGTATTGGGACATGGAACGCCAGGACCTTGTACATCACTGAGACTACAGTGCAAGTCATGAGTAAGATAAGATCCTATGTTAGGAATTATTGAATGTAGGTGGACAGTCTTAGGAGAAATCAGAACCCAACCAGGAGAGACCATCATGTGCTCCAGAAGAGCAGACGACCATCACAGCAATGGTGTTGCAGTAGCGATGTCGAAGGAAACAAGATCACTCGTCATCACTGGTCGATTCTAGTCAAAACATCAAATCCACAGTTATTCAGGTATATGCACCGACCAATGATACAGAGGAGAAGAGTAAAGAATTATTATCTCAACAACTTCAAAAAATCATAGACTCAGCACATCGACATGACATTCTGTTAGTAATAGGAGACCTCAATGCAAAAATTGGAAGACAACTGGGCAGCGAGAACGGAATAACATCCGTTGCGAACGAAATGACACCGGGTAGAGACTAGCATCGTTTTGTGCGCTTAACAACTTAGCCATCACATATACTACATGTTTCCACACAAGGATACAGATTTGCAGATCTGGATATCCTCAAATTGAAAACGCAAAAACCAGATTGACCACATGACAATCAACGGAAAATTCATGAGATCCATACAAGATGTAAGAGTATAAAGAGGTACAGATGTAGGAAGTGAACATGACTTGCTTGTCACAAAGCTTAGACTCAGATCGCACAAAGTTGAACGAGCACAGAAAACATTCAAACGATATGAAATGTCGGTTCAAGTCCAATATACAGGGGCCTCCGTGGCCGAGTGGGTAGAGCATCGGGCTCAAAATCACAAAGCCTCTCACCTCTGTCGGCGCGTGTTCGAATCTGGGCCGCGGCGTTATGTGAGTACGTTTGCCAGTTTACTTGCGGAAGGTCGGCGGTCTCTTCCCAGGTACATTGTATCTGGGTTCTCTCCTCCACCAAAAAAAACTGGACGCCACCAGATAGCTGAAAAATTGTTGAGTGTGGCGGAAAGCAATAAATAATCAATCAATCAACCAATATACAGACAAAGTAGTTCCTTGCGGAAGTACTATTTTGTAAAAAGACAGATTCGGTTAAGGTTAGGTTTAAGGTTGATTTTATTTCTGCCGGAACTACTTTTGTCCGCATACTGGACTTGAACCGAAACGTCTAAGCTCAAAGTTCCACAGATAAGAGAAATTTAGCATCGAACTGAAAAATCGCTTCAGCATCCTTAATGAAGAAGCAGAAATCGATGGCATATGGAACAATTTCAAAACGGCATTCAATGAAACAGCATCCAACATTCTTGAACCAAAGAAAAGGATGAATCAAGAATGGATCAGTGCCGAGAGCAGGAAATTAGTTGATGAAAGAACGACTCTCAAGGTAAAGGTTGATGGTACAAGATCTGAGAAAATGAAAAATAAAGTCAGACAAGAATACAGTTAAAAAGACAAGTGTGTCAAACTAAGTATGAGGAAGGACAAACGGAGATGGCTTGACAAACTAGCAAGCGAGGCAGAAACAGCAGAAACAACGGCAATATAAAGAAAGTGTACGATATTACAAAGACCATCTGTAATGACAGACCCTGACAAGTAGACAGTATCAGGAACAAGCAAGGACAACTGTGAATCAAAGAAGGCAAAGCTGGAGCAAGGTAGAAGGAACATTTCTGTAAAGACCGGATCCACCAGAACCAGCGGATGTGGAGACACGCAATGTAGAAATCCATGCTTTCGATGACTCCCCACCGTCCACAGACGAAGTCATTATTAGAAATTTAAAGAATGAAAACGCTCCAGGAGTTAACAACATTACCACCGAACTTTTCCGGGCAGACGCAGAAACATCAGGTACACAAATACAGGAACTGGCACAAAAAATGTGGACTGAAGAGTAGGTGTCAACAGACTGGAGAAGAGGACTGATCGTCAAGTTACCAAAGAAAGATAATATTAAGAAAATATGGGAAATAAAGAGACATGACGCTCATATCAACAACGGCAAAGATAATGAGAAAGATCATAGTTCAACGGCTTTAAAGGACACTAGCATCTCTGAGACAAACAAGCAGAATGTAGAGCTGGAGTAATAAAGCACATAATTATATTGAGAAATATATTAGAATGGAACTCCAACCTATATACTAGTACTTGTTTTATAAACTTTGAAAAGGCCTTTGGCAGAGACGCTTTGTTGAAGATCATGAAACACTACGACATACCAGACAAATTCATCAGACTGGTTCAGTGCTTATATTCAACATTGAGTGTGCATTAATCACTGAAAGTGGAACATCAGAGAGGTTTAAGATAAAGTTTGGAGTTTAACAAGGATGCAACAAGTCGGGATTCTCATTCGTACTACTACTACTAATAATGCACTTATATAGCGCCTTATCTAAATATACTCTAAAGCGCCTTACACTATACTAAAATGCAAATCAAAATTATACAGAATACATAAAATACTTAATAATGCCAGATATCAACATCGCACAATGAACAATTGAAACTATGAAAGAAATAACCTAGAGAAAATTAGGAATTAATTCATATTATAAAAATCATAAAATATAAAATATGTGCTAGAAAAAACCTTTTTTTTATACCGTTCTTCGCGACCGGCATTTCTAGCAAACTTTACAACAACTGAGAACAACATCATTATTGTTGTGATGTTAATTTTCATTTAGACATCCCGTCAAACCCTAACTCAGCAAACTTTACAAGTGTTTTGGAAGCCTGCAGCATGCATCAACATGTCACAAAGGTAACTCATGTAGCAGGTCATATACTGGATGTATTAATCACCAGAGATACAGACAAATCTGTTTCGAATATAGAGATAACAGACCCTGGATTATTAACAAACACTGGGAGCTTGTTACATGATCACTTTGCATTTGTTTTTACCGTTGCTGCTTCAAAACCACCACCAGTTAGAAAAACCGTAACCTACCGAAAACTGAAATCGATCAATGTTGATGAGTTTAGAAAAGAAATCTTAACATAAGACATTTTGAATAGTGGAATATACAAAACCGATGTAGATGAACTAGTTGATGCGTACAACGATGGACTCGCTGCCCTCCTTGACAAATATGCCCCTCTTAAGCGTAAAACTATTGTGTTAAGACCGACTTGTCCATGGTATACTCAAGAACTCCATGATGCTAAACATCTAAAACGCAAATTAGAGCGAAAGTGGCGATTGACTGGATTGACAATAGATCATGAAATATACAGAAATCAATTATCAATGTTCCATTACCAACAAACTGCTATATCAGTCAAAAATCAATTTCTACAATGAGAAAGTAGAGTCATGCGGACGTGACATGAAAAACCTGATTAAAGTAACCAGTCATCTGATGGGTGAAACAACTGATGTGGTGCTGCCATCTGGTAAATCTGCAAAAGATCTTTCTCAGGATTTCAGCGACTTCTTTATAAACAAAATTGAATGCATACGTAGTGAAATATCATCAACTATTTCTACCCAGTGCCATAGACATACAGACTACGTCAAGCTTGAAACATCGTTCACTGGAGAGCACTTTTCAGAGTTTATCGTATCATCCGAAAAGGAAATTTCCGAAATAATTCAAAGATCTCCAAACAAGTCCTGTGAGCTCGATCCGATTCCTACGTGGCTGTTGAAAGATTGCTTAAAGGAACTTTTACCACTTGTTTCAAAAATAGTGAATACATCAATTGAAAATGCCTACGTGCCATCTGCATTTAAAAGTTCAAGAATTTAGACCTTTAATAAAGAAGTCAGGAATAGATCAAGAGGTAATGAAAAATTACAGACCAGTGTCTAATCTGCCATTTATTTCAAAAGTTCTTGAGAAAGTGGTTGATTCCCAGCTTGAAAAACATTTAACCAATCATAATCTCCATGAAGAGCGCTAGTCAGCTTACAAGAAATTCCACTCAACAGAAACCGGTTTATTAAGTGTTCAAAATGACATTCTATGTTCTATCGATCAGAATGAAGCTACCATTCTTATCATGCTTGACTTATCCGCTGCATTCGACACGATTGACCACACCACCTTCCTTCACCGACTTGAAGTACACTTAGGAATAACAGGCAAGCCATTAAAATGGATGAAATTGTATCTGAATGACCGTTATCAGACTGTTTGCATCGATGACGAGTTATCTACACCTGTGCATATGACCTTTTCTGTACCACAAGGATCCGTTCTTGGGCCGAAAAATTATATTATGTACACTAAACCTGTTGGTGCTATCTGCAGGAAGCATAATCTTCAACACCACTTTTATGCTGATGACTCCCAGTTGTACATGGCATTTAAACCGAAGGAGCCTGTGTCACGCATTGAGACTCTGCAACGAATTGAAGCATGCTTAAATGATATTGTATTGTGGATGAAAAATAACTTTCTTAAACTTAATTCAGATAAAACTGAATTGATTGTCTTTGTACCAAAACGGAGTTGAGTTGAAAAATTAACCGTGAGAGTTGGGGACACATTCATCAAACCATCAACAACAGTTAGAAATCTTGGAGCTAAGCTGGACTCTCATTTGGACATGGAACAACATGTTAACTCTGTTTCACGAGCATGTTACATGCGCATTCGGAAAATAAGTAAAATCCGAAAATATCTCACCATGGATGCTACCAAAACTCTGATAAACTCTTTGGTCACATCAAGACTTGATTACTGTAACTCATTGCTAAGCGGTTCTCCTAAATACATCCTGAACAAACTCCAAGACGTCCAAAATACGACTGTTCGTGTCATAACCAGGACATCGCGTTACAGCCACATAATTCTGGTACTGAAGGAGCTTCACTGGCTCCCCATACATAGCAGAGTGGTGTACAAAGTCCTCATATACGTGTTTTAAGGCGCTTCACGGACAGGCACCTTCGTACATACACCCCAGGCAGACAACTTAGATCCTAGAATGAATCAACACTGGTTGTACAGAGAACTAGAACCTTGACGTATGGTGATCGTACATTCATGACAACTGCACCAAAACTCTGGAATGCCCTACCAAAAACACTAAGAAACTCCTCATGTCTGCCCGTGTTTAAGAGAGCCCTAAAAACTCACTTGTTCTAAAATTTGATTCAGATTGATTTTACTACATGTAATATCTAGCACTGTGTTTAACAATTTTAAACTGTTTTAGATTATAGTGTAATTTATAGACTCATTTAATCTAACTTATCTTAAAAAAAAAAGAAGTCTGCTTTATATGCTTGGTATTTTTTTTTAATATGATATGGCATTTTATTATGATGTAAAGTACTTTAGAACGTGTTTTATACATGAAAAAAGTGCTCAAGAAATTTGGTACATAATAATAATAATAATATAATGTTGCATAAATACTGATTATAAAATACATCAAATGATTGATTGATTGATTATATATTGTTTAACGTCCCGCTCGAGAATCTTTCACTCATATGGAGACGTCACCATTGCCGGTGAAGGGCTGCAAATTTAGGACTATGCTCGGTGCTTATGGCCCTTGAGCAGGGAGGGATATTTAACGTGCCACACCTGCTGTAACACGGGACCTCGGTTTTGCGGTCTCATCCGAAGGTCATATGAAATCAAATAGATCACACATTAAAAGTCTGACGAAAGAGATGGGTTTTTAATTTTTTTTTTTAAAACAGTCAAGTTTCTGATTTTTTTCTCTTCATGACTTTTTTTTTCTATTCATGACTGGATTAGATTATGAAGTAAACATCAACTGATGACACAACAAGGATCTGCTTGAACATGACAACACAACATTCCAGGGAACAAATGCAGACAAAAGTGAACAATCTAGTCAGGCATGCCAAATCAACCAGTCTCAACACCAACGCCTCAAAGACCAAAGTTATGAAAGTTAATGCCAACAACACTCAAGGTAATACAGCAACAGGGGAGGAGTTAGAGGATGTCGCTAACTTATCTGCCTTGGAGGTACTGTTAATACCAAAGACGTATCAAAGAAGATACCAGAAGGAGAATAGGCCATGCAAGATCCGCCTACAACAAACTGATAGTCATCTGGAATAGCTCCCAGAGTGGAAAGAAATCAAAGATGAGATTTTTCAATTCTAATTTAGTCTCAGTTCTACTCAGAAAAAACATGGAAAATGACAAAAGGTGACGAGAAAGTTCTGGATACCTTCCTACACAAGAGCTTATGAGGATCCTGTGGATATACTGACCTCAAAAGGTACGAAACGAGACTGTGAGGGAAAGTGCAGGAATCAGGCCGTCAGTAGCATTGTAAGGAAAAGTAGGTGGAAATGACATTACCCTGTCTGGCCTTTGTATTTCACTTTAAGTTAGTTGTCAGTCCCTATTTTCCCATCGTGTGTGTTCGTAGATAAATAAATTAGGGTGTGACCGGTCGACAGGGGATGCATATTCCTCCTAGGCACCTGATCCCACCTTATGTATGATCAGGGGTCCGTGTTTGCCTATCGGATTTGTATTTTCTATAGGAATTACGATATTGAATACTCTTAGTTATCTTGACCTTTTCATTAGTGAAACTTGTACATTGAAACTATTTTTGGTCTTCTAATGAATCACATGACATTTTGATTATGTTATGAAATTTCACTGACGAAGATTTGTTAAATGATTTCTACGTTGATTTTGCTATAGGACTAACATCATAGTCGGAGCAAGAAAGTTGCCATCGCTTAAAATACGTAATACCACACCCGGACAGCTGTTGACGAATGATAATTTTCCAAAGGTTTAAATACAGATGCTTGGTCTTTGTCATTGTATCTCTGCTATGAAACATCCATTGCTATTGTTCTGAAAGTTTTGTCAGATAAACCAAACGACGATCTTAAAAGAAATATAGCTTTACTGCAGTTTGATAAAAAATATCCCACGTAAAATAGCTAGAAATATTACAAATTTACTTGCATATCTGGATAGATTTTTAATTTGAAATCTTTCAAATAATTGACTATATTGTGGACTCACAAGGGAAAATCTTCTTGATGAACATTAAGTAGGATGATGTATGTCACAACAGTTTTAGTTGTTTCCATGGTTAGCGATTTGATTGATAGGAGAGAAGTATGTGATCACCAAGGCATTTCGGTCACTGCCAATATAAAGCCATTTAAGAAATTAATATTTCATTACTCTTAGGTGTTTGGCTGGTATTAACAAGCACTTGTGAGGAATGGTAAGGGGGTACCCTAAAGCATGGTGCATTATTATAATGAGATATTATTCCTACTTGTTCTCTCAGATTTTATTCACGGTAAGTCGTATAATATGTATGTATATATATATATATATCTTGTGTGTTATAATTCGCAAGTGAGGCGAAAAAAGGAATTTATCCATGAAATAACAATATTTTTTCTGTAAAAATAACTTTTAAACAAGGTTTTACTTTATTTGGCCACAATCATGAAAAGATAAATTTCCGTGTATCATTTATTTAACATCGTCGTGTTCATATGTACAACTGCCTGTCTGTTATTGAACGCCTTTCGTCCTCTCTGCATCTGGTGTCTGGAGACCAAGCTTACCACGGTAGTATGTATATATCGTTGTCGACGACAATGTGCCGAACGACAATATCTACCGTCACCCTCTTCCACTTTTTAAACCAACCTTTCTTATCAAAATGGTCTGTTGGATGCTCAACATTTACATTCCAATGTTTTTGTCTTTGATATATTCCTCAATTGAAATGATAGGTATTTCCTCATGAATGCGATGCAGAAGTGAACAATGTGTGTATGCATCTTGATAAATATAGTACGTCTATTTTAACGGCTAAAAATGAATGTAAATATCTTTTATTTTTGAAAATATATAAGGGTACGTATGAACTGCAACTGTTTACACCACCATACTTTTCATGAAGCGCTCATATGTTCAATTATCGGATTCCATAATTTCATACAGGTAGGAAAGAAAGAGAATTCGTAAAATGGTGAAATGGTAAAATAATTTTTCCGAATATGTTCTTCACACACACACACACACACACACACACACACACACACACACACACACACTTTGCTACTTCCGTAGGAAATGCATTGCAATTGATATCTTTTTCTGTTTTCGTTTATCTCGCGACAGTAAAAGTGTTGTTTTATTAAACAGTGCAGTACACTGAAATTTCAAAAACACGTTTAAGAAGTATAATTCTTACAGATTATGCCTTCTTCACTACTCTGATGGCTGATGAAACTCCGCGGCAGTTTTTATCTCATACCAACTACAATTCAGAGAACTATCCAAAGTAAGAAACCAATACTGAATGAACGCAAATACAACTGAATGCGGTGTTACAACTCACTTTGAAAAGATTGTTAAACCGAACTCAGGTCAACACACTTTGATTTGATTGTTTATTACGCTGAGCTGTTTCCAGATCAGATTTTTAATGTTTTCAAAGTGAAATTTAATGATAGGAAAACATACCCTAAAACAGAGAAATAGTGAATATGGAATTCAAGAAACTACTATTGATCTCGTCTTTCTACTAAGTTTTGTTCGTAGCAAGAGAAAAATCAGCTATGAGAAACTGAAGATGACAATTTACACGCAAGATCAATTCACCATCATAATATAAGAATGATATAAACATTGAAAGAACTCTTTTGTAGTAACTATACTGGTGAATGGCTACTGAAGTCTCCAGGAGAAAACAATACCATACTGGCCAATCTCTTGGAATGTGATATCGAGGCTGTCATAAACAAAGGACAGATCATTTGTAGATGGGAATGGGATCTCCTAGCGTTTTACAATGGTATAATAACTTCTTTTTGTGCATTTTCATTTTCCTTTCATGGTAGATGACCGTGTTTTGTTGCAATATATGCGAGAAGTATGCAGAGAGTGATTCAGTGATGAAAATACTAACATGATTTTATTACAGATATGTTATTCTCAAATCCCAAAGTATGATATTTATAACAAGTCTGTATGGTAAAATTTCTACAGAATTATACCTTTTATTATATAAAGGACAGACAAGTACATTAAACGATACATATGAAATAACTGTAGGAGGCAATCCAAAGTTTGCAGTGATCTATTTATGAGAAAGTAGTTGATAAAAAATTATCATAACACATTTTGTGCTATCATCCCAAAGTATATATATATATATATATATATATATATATATATATAGTAATTTATATAAAACCGTGTTTTAAAACATGATTTTAAAGTATTGATTTATTTCCCATTTCTTTTTCTTGGATTCCAACAACCATTTTGGTATTTACATGTCTTCTATTAGTTTTTAAAAAAAAAATATCATTATTATTAGTATTTCACAAAATAAACTATACATTTTTCTATATCTTCTCCACATGTAGTATACTACAAATGTATATGTCAAAATTGAACTTGATTTTAGTGTTAAAACAGTCATAATATCTTTACGTAATTTGCCTTTCTACTTTAATCTGCTATTTGATTCTATTTGATATTAGATTTTCCGTTAAAGTTATATAATTCATAACTAATTAAGTTCATCCAATTTTTCTGTTTTACTCTTGTATAATCGAAAAATTCATCCAAACAGGAAAAGTGAAACATGTAATCAAAAGGACAATATGAAATTAAATGGAGAGCTCATGTTATCAGTTTTCCTCACTAGAAAAGAAATTTCGCTTTTCCCCATTTAGTAATGAATTCTGGAAATACAACGCAATATCACTATATCGACTCCACCTGCTGTAATGGCTCCCTTGGGAACATTTCCAGTACTGGACCTGAGTTGTTCATCAAATTCACGACGGATGGCAGCACATCAAAGAAAGGGTTTAAAATCTCATACCTATATGTAGAGCCTCCTTCTAACTACTCACGTAATGGATTACAAGCAGCAAGATCAAGTATACAAGGTATGACTATCTAGAGTTGCCTCGATAATTGGGTATATTCATAAAAATGTACTTAGTTCCATTTTCTGCTGTCTGGAATCAAATTTTTTCAAATTAAACTACAATCTGAAAATCTTGCAAAGATCCAATTTTGGGAACAATTATCAGTGTAATTTCAAAAATACAATGCGTAATCAAAAAGTTACGAAACTGGCATCTTGAAAAGATTCCAAACAATGGAATGATCAGGCGGGTCCAATTAACTTTGATGACATATTTGTTGTAATTCATTATTTCTATATTTTAACTAATTTGAATTAAAAGGCGTTTGTGTCAAAGTATAATTTTCATGAAATGTAGGCCATAAATAACTTTAGGATTTAATTTTAGAAAATAATAATATTATTCAAAATAGACAAGGAAGATTACATTTGTTTACAATAACACGATCCACAGTTGTCTCAGAGTAAGACTTCAATATACACACAGTTCACTTATACTGCATGACGTCACTGTCAATCATATATCAATTTTTCAAAATCTATAAAGATACTAAATATAGTTCAGCGATTAAAAACTTTTGAAAACCTAACCTCTTGTGCTAAATATTCTGCCAAGAATTGTAAGCGAAAAGCAATGTTCAACTAGCATACAACTGTCACTACAAAATGTATGAAAATCGAACATCTAACATCAAGAGACACATTTAATATCATTTATTTTGTTTGTTTGTTTTTTATTTATAGTCGCCTGAGCAATTTTTCAGCTATCCGGCGATATCATTTATTTTAATATATTTTAAAAATAAAACAGTTAGATATAAAACATAAACGGTACCAATTTTGATGCACCAGATTCGCATTTCGACAAAAAATGTCTCTTCAGTGATGCTCAAGTCCAAAATGTGATATGAAGATTTTGCTCGTAGCATTACTACGTTTTCTGGCATAGGATACCTCTGATAATAAAGTTATGATTATGACGTCTTCGATGTGGAGTAGTGTATTTTAGCCTATATTCTGCGAAATATAATATTTTCCAAGGCAATCATTTCAGCACCGCGAGTGGCCGAGGAACTATTTGATATGTGCAAAATTGTGCATAGCTGTTTGAGACGCAAATATAATACAACATCATATTTCTAACTACGGGAAATCATAACAAAAAACATCTGAAGATGGTTGAAAATGTCAGACGTTATTCTATACTCTTTTCTATTACACACATACGGAGTATAGATATAAGGAATGATATGATGGTTATATAAACAGTAGCTACATGGTGGTAAATTCAAATTATATCATGCTTCTATTATCTATATAGCCCCATAATAAAAGCAACCTTGTACAATCGATGACATTTTAAAAGGACATTGCTAAAGTGCAAACCTTAGTCAAAACTATTCAAAGACACAGGATTTTATTAGACGACCCAAATTAATAGCTAATCATATCAATTTGGAAGTTCCCAATTTATTTTTGGTTAGCGTAACTTTACTATTTGTTCTAGTTTTGCCCCGTGGGGATCCGGGTTGATAGAATAGATCCTCAGTACCCCTTGCTTGTCGTAAGAGGCGACTAAATGGGGCGGTCCTTCGGATGAGACCGCAAAAACCGAGGTCCCGTGTCACAGCAGGTGTGGCACGATAAAGACCCCTCCCTGCTCAAAGGCCCTAAGCGCCGAGCATAGGCCTAAATTCGCAGCCCTTCACCGGCAATGGTGAGGTCTCCATATGAGTGAAAGATTCTCGAGCGGGACGTTAAACAATATTTAATCAATCATGTTCTAGTTTTGGTAGATTTCACCAATCATAAAGTTTTGAATTATTCAATCATATAATAAATCAAATTGGACAAATAGTTGAAGTAAGAACAGGTATGTTTCAGAAAGGAAAAGGGTAAAACAGAGAAGATGCACATACCCAGAAACATCACCGAACAAGTAGTAAAGTGGAGATTCTATCTATACCTATCATTCGTTGATTATGAAAAAGCATTTAACAGTACCCATCGTGAAATATAATGAAAGAATTTAAACCTATATGGAGTCCTATAAAAACTGAAAACCATGATCAAAGTAATCTACATCAACGAAAATGTGTCTTCATGGATAAAGATAGAACAGACTGGATTACAGTAAAGTCTGGAGTCAAGCAGGGATGTAATATGTCAGGATTCCTACTCATTATAGTGATTGAATGTTTGAATATTTGTTGTTTTCCGCCACACTCAACACTTTTTCAGTTATCTGGTGGCGTTCAGTTTTTTATTGGTCGAGGAGAGAACCCAGATACAAGGTACCCGGGAAGAGACCACTGACCTTCTGAAAGTAAACTGGCAAACTTACATAACGCCGCGGCCCAGATTCGAACACGCGCCGACAGAGGTGAGAGGCTTTGTGATTTTGAGCCTGATGCTCTACCCACTCGGCCACGGAGGCCCCTGTATATTGGACTTGAACCGACATTTCATATCGTTTGAATGTTTTCTGTGCTCGTTCAACTTTGTGCGATCTGAGTCTAAGCTTTGTGACAAGCAGGTCATGTTCACTTCCTACATCTGTACCTCTGTATACTCTTACATCTTGTATGGATCTCATGAATTTTCCGTTGATTGTCATGTAGTCAATCTGGTTTTTGTGTTCTCAATTTGAGGATATCCAGATCTGCAAATCTGTATCCTTGTGTGGAAACATGTGGTATATGTGATGGCTAAGTTGTTAAGCGCACAAAACGATGCTAGTCTCTACCCGGTGTCATTTCGTTCGCAACGATTATTGATTATTTATTGCTTTCCGCCACACTCAACAATTCTTCAGTTATCTGGTGGCGTCCAGTTTTTGTTGGTGGAAGAGAGAACCCAGATACCATGTACCTGGGAAGAGACCACTGACCTTCCGAAAGTAAACTGGCAAACTTTCTCACATATATCGACGTGTACGAGAATCAAACCCGCGCCGACTACAGGTGAGAGGCCTTGTGATTTTGAACGCAATGCTCTTACCACTCAGCCACGGGGACCCCTTATATGAACAACACAACACAAAATGGCAAATACAGTATCCGATGGAACTTCACACCGAAATTAGATTATTAACATCTAGATTATGCAGATGATATTGTCCTCCTGTTAAGAAGTAAAAACCTTATGTAACTCAAATGCATTGAACACCGTGTTCATATCAACAGGATCAAATGTAAATTACATGACACCTTCCCCCACCAGTGTATTAAATAGTGACTAAAGTCAGCATTTCTCAAATTTTATGGTCGTTATAACGATCTAGTTTGCCAGTACAACTGGTCAAATGCTCTCTGACGTGTTTCATACCAATTGTTAGGCCGTTCTTGGTACATTGATTCTATCTACGGATTATTCCGTTTACCTGATCAGGATATAGGGCTCACGGCGGGTGTGACCTGTCGACAGGGGATGCTTACTCCTCGTAGGCACCTGATCCCACCTCTGGTATGTCAAGGGGTCCGTATTTGCCCATCTCTCTGATTTGTATTTTCTATAGGAATTACGAGATTGAATACTGTTAGTTATCTTAGCCTTTCCATTGAGAATATTTTGACCTACAAATAGTGAGAGAATTAGCCAACATGGAAAAGATCAGTGATATCAACAAAACGAGGAGATGAAAATAGGTAGAACATGTACTAAGAATGAGAAGTAATATATCCATGCCAGAATTGCCCTAGACTGGACACCCGAAGGGCAAAGGAAGACCGAAGGAAACACGGAAAAGAACCGTGGAAAGAAATAGGAAAGAACTGGACTTCAGGTCGTGGCATGAAGACGCCAGGAAAGTGAAACAAAGAATAGAATAGAGAGGAATTATTCATGGCCAAATTCTCTATATGGAGAGATGGGGCTGATGATAATGAATAAATCAAATTATTACAGATTCATCAAAATAATCAATGAGCTGACAAATTGTTACCATACGTTATGCAATTATTAACATTTTTGAACTCTATGCGATGGTTTAGCTGCCTGACAAGTATAGAATTCAAGGACTCGGTAAATACATCACTTCGAGGGCAGTTAAACCATCGAATTGACCGAAGAATGCAAATACGAGGGGCACTTTTTTAAGTTCGTAGAGTAGGGCGGTCTTTTTAAAACCGCTTGAAATATCAAAATTTTATTTATCTAAGACCTTCGAAATATGCCCCGTCTGCCTCAACACACATTTTACACCGATCTACCCATTTCCGGAATGCCGTACGGTACTCCTCTTTAGGTATATGTTGCAGACACTGGTAGACCGCACTGCCTATACGACAACGGGATTCAAAACGGTGCCCTGCCAGCACTTCCTTTAGTCTTGGAAACAATCAAAAGTCACAGGGGACAGGTCAGGGCTGTATGGGGGATAATCTAAGACATTGAGCCCAGATTCTTTCAGATATTCCTGTACCGTAGCGGATTTATGGGCCGGTGCGTTATCATGGAGTAATTTGATGCCGCGGACACCGGTGTGCGGTCTGCGTTTCTGACAGAAAACAACAAGTTGAGTAAGAACACTTTCTCTGTAAAACTTTCCAGTGACAGAACTACCTTTCGGAACTGGAATTTGAAGGACTGGACCTTCCGAATCAAAGAATATCGCATACAACATGCGATTTGATGTTTTGCAAAGGCGCGCAATGACAGGTCTGTCGCCCTCAGATGAAACCCAAACCTTATTTTTAGGCTTAGAATCGGGTTGAAAATAATAGATCCAGGTTTCATCACCTGTAACTATCTCTTCCAAACGACGTGAGTCACATTTATCATATTTTTTTTTATAACTTGCGATGCAAGTCTAACCCGACTTTGTTTCTGCTCGTCAGTGAGCGAATGGGGCACCCAGAGCGTGCAGATCTTACGTAGCCCAAGTCGTTGACGTAAGATCTTCAAAACACTTGACGAATGAATGCTACTTAATTCTTCTATCTCTTGCACGGTATAACGTGCGTCTTCCTCAATTAAAGTTTTCACAGTAGCAACGTTCTTTTCCGTCCAAACGGAAACCGGCCTACCCACTTGAGGGTCATTTTCAATTGACTCTCGACCATCATTAAATAAACGACGTACTCACTTGCAAACTCTAGCATATTTTGAAGTACCATTCCCATAAACCTTTTGCAAATCAGCATGAATTTCCGTTGACGGAAATCCGAGGTGTGCTTGAATCTTACAATATACCCTTTGTTCAGAGATTTTTCCATCCATATTGAACGCTATATTTTACTATAGTGTATAAAACCACGTGTTGAAAATACCCAGCGCAGCGCGCACATGGACCTCGTACGCCACACACCGTGATACCGTTCGTGAGACGAATGATTACGCAAGTTCTGTGTAAAAAATCGTGCAACTTCATAATCGCGTTAAAAAGTTATAGGCTTACTCTACGAACTTAAAACGTGTCCCTCGTAATTGTTTTATTACAGGATTGAATAGTGTAAAACACTAACACCGGCTACTAGGGCTTACAATACGATAACTGTTTTGTCGTCTTTGTTCACAGCAAGACCCAGTCGGTTTTAAACGCTAGTTTTCATCATAGTACGACCAAAAAGAAAAAGATAAAAAGAATATTTACCTATTATATTTGGGAAATGGAAATTCCAATTTTTGCCCCCCCCCCCTAAAAAAACCCCCAATAAACAAACAAATGCTATATTCGCCGAGAAGACATGTAGGGATGAATATATGACATTCTATTTTTTCAAGTCTGTTGGATCCCGGACAATCACAAAACTCGTAATTGTTCAATCATATAATAAAGACAATTATTTCTTGAATAAGTATGACATTATGTACGTTTTCAGATGATAATATATGTAAATACTTCGTCTGCTACCGTATATGTAAATACTTTGTATGATACCGAGCGTTCGCTTTCTAACCGGGAAGTCGTGAGTTCGAGCCCCGTTCGTGCAATGACCGCGTCAAATCAAAGATGTAAACATAGGTAGTGATTGCTCCTTCATCAAACGCTCAGAATTTAGAAGTGAGAATCACGGGTCTTTTGGATATGACCTTAAACCGGTCGCGGTAGCTCAGTGGTTAGAGCATTCGCTTCGTAACCGGGAGGTCGTGAGTTCGAGCCCCGCTCGTGCCATGGCCGCGTCAAACCTAAGACGAAAAATAGGTAGTGATTGCTCCTTCGCCAAACGCTCGGCATTTAGAAGTGAGAATCACGGGTCTTTCGGATATGACCTTAAAAACGGAGGTCCCGTGTCAGGGTAGGCGTTTGCACGTTAAAGAACCCTCACTGCTACGGCCCTGAGCGCTAAGCATAGGTCTAAATTTGTGGTACTTCACCTACAGCTGGTGACGTCTCAGTATGGGTGAAAAATTCTCGACGGGACGTTAAACAAACAAACAAACAAATATGACCTTAAAAACGGAGGTTCCGTGTCGTGACAGGCGTTGGCACGTTAAAGAACCCTCGCTGCTACGGCCTTGACGGCTAAGCATAGGTCTAAATTTGTAGTACCTCACTTACAGCTGGTGACGTCTCAATATGAGTGAAAAATTCTCGGCGGGATGTAAATCAATCAATCAATGAATCAATTATTGTCTGCTACCATAAATGTGTAAAAGCAGAACTAGATATGAACGAGATGGCAAGCACCACAAAAGGGCCCTGCTTTGTGGCATTATTTGCTAAGTTCAAGATCCTTAACTCTTTCAGAAATAGGTCAAGGAACTTCAATCTCAGACTTGATCTGTAACCTATTGTTATAAGTTTATGTTTGATTTTCCAATTGCAGGGATAGTCAAAAGACAGTCCGGAAAACTGTCAATGCACGGACGGTAGCACGAACGCACAGGCTGATCATTTTAGGACTTCCGCCTTTATAGGCAGGACCATAATGATAAATACATGATAGTATTAGAAAAAAAAAGTAATAAAAGGTTTTTGACAGAATATCCTAGGCATGACATTCAGTCAGTAACCTATAATTGTATGAACAGTTGACCATTCCGAGAAAAGGTTTTGACCTTCGGTTGTTTTTTTTAATGAAGCAAAACGTCTTATTTTGAGGTTGCAATGAGTATGCATTGCAGTGATTGATTAATCATTTATGTTTGGGAAAAATGAAATATCCAATCATAATTTTTCTCCACATCAAAAATATGATAATGTGTTGATCCATGTAGCTTGTATGTATGTCGTAAATGGTCTTAGAACTTTTTCTTCATCTATATTATTGAAATCGCAATGAACAGATAAACAGAGAAATCGTTAATTGATTTTCTAGTTCTAGGAGGAAAGAACATTCTGCGTTAGGTGTACTCTTTCATAAAAATAAAGATTTAATTTTTAATTTTACACCTTCTTAATAAACTATTAGTATACATAATTTTATGCTTTATCAATTCTAATATATATATATATATATATATATATATATATATATATTATCTGAAAAGTTTCAACAGAGATAGTTCGATTCCAAAGTTGGGTCTCTATCATAACAAAGGTAACATACAAATCTTACGTTTATGGAGGAAATTTTATGATATTTCTTGGCGGAGAATTATCCTATTATATCACGAGAGATAAAACTGTGGATTATACTTCGACAAGTGTAGTTATGTTCTTAATCATGTTGCCTTTCACTTCTTTTATCTATATTTTACAGAATCTGAATCGAACACCTCCGTGATCGCTGGAGCCGTGGTGGGTGTTATTGCTGTGGTGATTGTTGTAGTTGTCTTATTATTAGTCATTAAAGGTGTATTGAAAAAGAAAGTTAATTCGAAATAATGAATAAAGGCAATAATGAGAAACAATGATGTGTTTTATATTGTTTTATTTCCAGTGTATTGAGGACAATTTAATATACATGTACATATAATACGCTTATGGTAAGAGACTACATCTCTCGTGAAAGGGAGAGATTCCGATTCGCGTTACTATTTGAAATGTAAACGTTTTTGTTTTCGTCTTCTAAATTTGCTTCCAATATCACCCGAAAATATAATCACTATAGCAATGGACACAACAGCATCCCTCTTCCTCAGAATTACGAAAATTATGAAAAGCGCCATATATTGCAACGTATTACTAAGATCCGATTTCTGGTGTGTTTTTTTTTTTTCTTTAAATTTTTATTATTACCTCTGAACATTTTAAAACATCGATTTCTCAAAAATTATCCATATGTATTTTTTTTTATCAAATTTTGTCAATTTATATAATTTTTTTGTCGAAAAGTTTACTACGATGTCACTTCCGATTCTTAACTAAGGTAATTCCAACCTCAAGTGATCGACGTAGCATTATTTTTGGGTTTAAAATAGAAAATAACTATCTATTACCACTTAGTATATCTTAAGTTAATTTAATCATAGAAAATGTATATGTAGCCATCGTTTTATAGGTGCCAGACACACAAAAACAGATATATATATATATATATTTATATATATATATATATATATATATATATATATATATATATATATATATATAGAGAGAGAGAGAGAGAGAGAGAGAGAGAGAGAGTCGTATGCAATTCCATCGCAATAACTCAAAGAGAGCTAAAGATTTATCAATACGATCTCATGGGATTACAAGGGTTCCGGCATATAGCATTATAAATTCATATGAAATTCCATTGCTTAAGAACTTTTTAAGATATCATCCGGAACTAAGTGTTACAGACAGACAGGCAGGCCACAGACAAACGGACAGACCCAAATAACTATCCTTCGCTTTTTGCTGAAAGTGGAGGACAAAAATAAAGCCATTATAAATTGTTTGTTTCGTTTTGATGTTGTTGTGTGTTTATTTTTATACCTTAAAGACAATCCTTCCGCGGACGCTAAACATAGAAAAAACTTGGAATGGCTTAAATTAAAACATCGGTTAAAAAAAATGAAACCTTAATCAGATGAAGGGAGAAAACCCTTCAACTATAATGAAAAAAGAAAAAAAAAAGAAAAAGAAAAAGTAACCCCCCCCCAAAAAAAACCAAAAAAACAAAAAAAAAACAAAACAAAAAAAAAACAAAACAAAAAACAAAAAAAGAAAGAAAGAAAGAATAAAAAAAAACCCCACCACAACAAAAAAAACAAACAAAACACCCCCCCCCCCCAAAAAAACCCAACCCCCCCCAAAAAAACCAAACAAACCCCCCCCCCAAAACAAAAAAACGGGCTTACTGAGTCTAGTTTAGTTTTGATGGTGTACATTTTCTGTAACTTCCTCCGCCCTTAGCAAAACTTTGTAATTTCTTGCATCGGGATCGACATTCCACTGATTTCGTTGGGAAACGAAACGTAAATAAACAATTTTCAGTAAAAAAGTGACAAGCAGCATCTGACCGGGACTAGGACATCAGGTATGTTAAATGCATATGAGATAGCTGACTGTAAATGTTGTACTGAATCATAGTCATTTGAAACGTTAAATGCTAAAGAAAAACGTAAATGACCTTCTAAAAACATTGGTGGACTTTGAACCTGGCTAAAGTGCGACAACATCCTGAACATGCATGTCAGTACATTATCATATATTCAAACGGATATGATAAGATAATATATTTTTTATCATCTAACGACGCAGCTGCTGATGTAATTTTTGTTAATTATACATTTTAAAAATTTCTGATCAGATAAATTTCTATATAGAGATGCATTCTGTGGAGAGTCCTACTGTCAGTCCAGTGGACCAGCAGGACAGACGGAAGGTGACACTGGTTCTGGACTCGATAAAGAAAGCCGTCTTTATTTTTGGAACTGCATTTATAGTGTTTATTGCAGCCAGCAATTCCATCACATGGTGTGTATTCATATTCACCAAAAGTGATTTAAGAACACACACATTACAGGTATCTGATTTCTAATCAATATAGATATAAATAGGAAAAAAAAGGGGGGGGGGAAGAATCGATCTTTCTATCTATCTATCTATCAATCTATATATGTAAATTTATATATATAGATAGACCCCCCCCCCCCCTTTTTTTCTATTTATTGATTAAAATTCAGATACCTGTGCATACATGCAGCATACGTAACATGTAGAGAATGATACATGATAAAATCCATATCATGTGTCATGTTAGCCCAAGTGGCCTCATATTGGACTGATATGACATATCAGTCCTTGATGATATAATTATAATAAGCAATGGAACCTTTACCAAAACTGTGAAATTCATGACCCCTTAGGGTGGAGCTAAGTTAGTCAAAAATTGAAAATACATTATATATTAGTGAAATCTTCTGCATTAAGGGGGCAAAATGTCTGCATGATTATAATTTGCATTGAGCCCACTACCAGAGTTGTAAAATTCACTATCCCAGGGTTCAGGTAGGAGTAGGGTGGGGCTAAATTGGTCATTTACACCATGCATTGAAAATGCAATAGGAAATCTTCTTTATTGCTGGACATCAAGTAAACAAACTATGATTGTTATGAGCAATGTAAAATTTATTACCCCTGTTTTCAAGTCTCAGATAGGGTGGAGTTTCATTGATAATATGTTGAAAATGCAGTATATTTTAGGAGAGTTTTTTTACTCCTTGAAATCAAGAAGACAAACTGTGAGCATGATCATAATGAGCAATGTGAAATTTATGACTCCTGGGTTCAGGGTTCAGACCCCTGGGGCAGGGCCTAATTGATCATATGTTGAAAATGCAGTACATTTTAGAAAATCTTATTTACTCCTGGACATATTGAGCACTATTGTCAAAAACATTTCTGCATTTTTTTCAATAGATATACAATGATATTTAAAACAAAAAGCTTTAATTGATTTCTTTTGAAAAAGAATTCAATGGTGAGTTGCATTCAATAAATGATCCTTAGAACTCAGATAGAAAATTATATTTTGCTGTGATCATGATGATGTGATAAAACTTACTCTCCTATAAAAGAATTGTAAATTATCAATTGTATGACAGTTTTACCAGTACATGAATCATCTGGTACAAAGTTCAAAAATGGAGAAGTATAAAAAGCACACATTTATGAGGCTGAAGAGAGGTAACCATTTAGGCCTGACAACTATGGATAGAATATATAGTGTACAGACTGCCCAATAGGAACCTTGCCACACTTTTAGGCCCATTGTACCTTTTGTTGTTTTCATCGTAAGTTATAAAGTTGATGATTTACACCTCTTACAAGGTAAAATGTAACTGAACTAGTGTTGTTATTTCTGTTGTGACAAAATTGTTATGGACTGAGGGCAAAATGTAGAATATACTATACATATTTCTTACAAGCATTTCCCTATATGTAGTATACAAATAGTGCCAAGGGGCACATAAGAGCACACTTTAAAAAATAACCAAGAAATCAGTAGTATGTCTTTTCCAGGAGTGGAGAGTTTTCATTTGAAATTATTTTGTATTTTGATATATTTGATATACTTGTGTAAGTGGTTCTATGGAGTTCAAATAAGATTAGTTCTCCATGTAACTCAGAAACTTTCGGCTTTTAGGCATCTACAAAGAATATGGGGTGCCTCAGGTGATCTATGGCAGAATGCATGGGATAGGATATATCTTGTCTTTGGGGAGAATGAGTTATTCATTGCCATTGCAGGTGAGTCATTTTAGTTTTTGTTTTTTTATTTTTAGTTTTTCAAGAATGCTATTTTTATTTTTATATTTTACAAAGTTGTTTATTGTTTGTAAAATAATTTTGTGATAGTGAAATATAAGTTAACTTTTCTTTGTCTAATATTAATTTGCAAAATGTTTCAAACCCAGTCTAATGAAAGGCAAAACAATTATCTCATGCAGGAACCTTCATGATAACTATGTGTGTGTTTTGGTTTGCCAACCTCTGTCTCCTGGTGATGGAAGTTGCCCAATGGCCAAAATGTTTGATTAAATACAAGATACAAGATAGCCCTGTGATGGAGGTATAGACACCAATAATGGCAAAAAACCCAATACCAAATACTGTTGTTGTCAAGACACTACATATCTAGACCATGTTTTGTATTTACAGGTTTTTATTATGACAATGCTATACCTATACTTTTTTGGAGAAGTTTTGTGAATTTTAAAATGTATATCAAAATTTCACCTGCAAAGACAAATTTTGTACATGTAAAGTGATGTAAGAGATATAATAGATAAATGGTGATTATAGGGTTAGGTGCTTGAAAAAGATTTATTAGAAAGAACTACTTATCGGAATGCATGAATATATTAATATTATCGGAAAATCTTTAAATGTTATGTGAAATATAAGACTGCAAATAGTCAAGTTAAAAAGCAAACATTCACATGTGGTGTAGATTGCATTTTGTTCAAACCATGACCTTCGTGGGCAGGGTGGGGACACAATAAGGTATAAAGTTTTACTTAGTAACATAGAGGAATTAAAAATATCTTCATCTGTAGAATCAAAAAAGTGCAGTTTGTGAAATTGAAATGCAAGCATCTTTGTTGTGATTAAGATTTAGATTGTTCGAACTATGATCTCTGGGGCCAGGACAAAGCCTCTCAAGAACCATAAGGGCTTGATTTGAAGTTTTCTTCATTCCAGAATAGAGTCATAATAGTGGTATAAAGATTTATATAGGAATGTAAAGGAAAGGTCATTAAGATTGTGCAAGGGCACACATTTTCAAATCAATCATTACATGAAATCAATTTTGTTCAAAGCATCTATAATGGACCACATTAAGGATTGAAGTTTTAAATAGGAATATATAGGATTAACATTGTGACCCTTAAATCTCTTGTTACAAATTTGTGAATGGAACATGGAGTCAGCTATGTGCATATTTATTTCTAATGATCCACAGAAACACATACCCATGATGAAGAAAGCTGTGCAAGTGGTGTTGTTCAACCAGATTGCGATATCCATACCATTCATGATTGGGATGTACTATGCTATGAAGTGGCGGGGATGTATATTTCATGGGGAACTACCAACCTTCCACTGGTTCCTTTTGGAACTCACTGTATTCTCCCTTGTAGAGGAAGTATGTTTCTATTACACTCACAGGTAAATAGGAAACTTCACAACTCAAATTTGTCCAAATCAATTGATATATTGATGAAGACCTCTTGCATTCTACTTACTAGAAATGATCTATTTGTACCTGAGAGATTTTATATGTAGCATGTTCTGTATTCTAACATTGAATTTATTTATTCATTAGTTTTGTTAAAAGATTGATGCAGCATAAAATGTATGATGTAACAAAAGATGTATGTATGCTGGACTAGAAAGTGTCTGCTTTCAGGCTTCTGCACCATCGGAATATATACTCCTACATCCACAAATGCCACCATGAATGGACGGCCCCTATAGGCATAATCTCCCTTTATGCCCACCCTATAGAACATGTAGTTAGTAATCTACTGCCCCCTGTTCTAGGCCCAATTCTGATGGGGTCTCACCTGTGCTCAGCCTGGGTGTGGTTCTGTATAGCTTTACTATCTACCACAGTGGCTCACTGTGGTTACCACTTTCCATTGTTGCCATCACCTGAGGCCCATGACTACCACCACAAAACGTAAGTTGCCTTTGGAATGCTGACTTTTGTATGAATTTATCAAGTTGTGTAATGATTAGGAATTTGGCAGGTCCCTACGTGGATGTGGCTACATTACAGTTAAACATTATATATGTTGATAGGTTTATAAACAACTTTGGAGTTCTAGGAATCTTGGATCGTCTCCATGGGACAGACCAAAATTTTCGGGCCAGTAAAGCTTACCAGAGACACATTCTTCTCCTGGGACTCATCCCTCTGTCTCAGCAGATCCCAGAATCCCCATCTAAAAAGTCAGAATGAGACTGGACTGACTGAACAAAACAAAAGAATTAGCATTTATCCCATCAAGATGTTTGTGGAGCTGGATTCATCTGTGTGTTGGATAAATCTTACTTTGAAGTACAAGTATTGATGTACATTTATTTTACAAAGTTATTTTAGTGCTTTCTTAGTTTTTGAATTGGTACTTTGTGGATATTTGAGGGTACAGAAAAATAAAATAGAACAATAATTACCCTCTCAGAAAATTTAAGATAGCATATGCATTATCAATAGAGATGGAATGTTACCCACAATGAAGTACTTAATCTTGAGTTTCCTTGCAATTTGTTGGCACCATGCACATTTTTTTATTAGAATATATATCAGAATTGTGTGTTTTTATCAACATAATACTGTTACTATTTTTTCAAGCTCTTGTTTATGAGTGCATGCTCTCCATTTTTCAGCATTCTACATGTATGAAATCTTTATTCCTAAATTTACTCATCTTCATCAAAAATACAAAACATAAGGGCATTAACTTTGATTTACTTCACCTAATAGTGTGCTGATTATAACAACGTGTTATAGCATTATGTCTCCTTGTCATCTTACTTTTGAGACAATTTTGTTCCATCGTTGCTTTACATATTGGAAAGGCTGTGTTTTTTTTTTTTTTTTATCATGATTGCTTTTTCCATGCTTTGAGATTGAGATAAACATCAGGTTTTCTGGTATATTTGTTTAGTTTTCTCAAATATGTAGTTGTCATGTTGATTCATTTTAATTTTTAATAAATGGCCATATCTCATTACATTTGTGTTTTGTCATTACTAAGGCTTAGTGGAAAACAAAGCTGAGTGGTTTAGGAATCATATTTTTAAATAATAGCTAATTTACAAATGGATCGTAATGTAAATTTTTTGGTGTACTCTTTAAGGTCTTGCTTTCATATTCTTTTGGAATTTCTCATATACAGCAATTGTATAAATCCTAATTTCCCCACATAGATTTAAGTCATTTTTATTTCGTACTGCACCATTTTATGGCAAAGGATTTTAAGAAAGTAGATATTTTGTTTTACATAATGATGCATTTGATTGATTGATTGATTATTTATTGCTTTCCGCCACACTCAACAATTTTTCAGTTATCTGGTGGCGTCCAGTTTTTGTTGGTGGAGGAGAGAACCCAGATACAATGTACCTGGGAAGAGACCACCGACTTTCCGCAAGTAAACTGGCAAAAACCGGTCGCGGTAGCTCAGTGGTTAGAGCGTTCGCTTCGTAACCGGGAGGTCGTGAGTTCGAGCCCCGCTTGTGCCATGGCCGCGTCAAACCTAAGACGAAAAATAGGTAGTGATTGCTCCTTCGCCAAACGCTCGGCATTTAGAAGTGAGAATCACGGGTCTTTCAGATATGACCTTAAAAACGGAGGTCCCGTGTCACGGTAGGCGTTGGCACGTTAAATAACCCTCACTGCTACGGCCCTGAGTGCTAAGCATAGGTCTAAAATTTGTGGTACTTCACCTACAGCTGGTGACGTCTCAATATGAGTGAAATATTCTCGACGGGACGTAAAACAAACAAACAAACAAAAGCAAACTTGCTCACATAACGCCGCGGCCGAGATTCGAACACGCGCCGACAGAGGTGAGAGGCTTTGTGATTTTGAGCCCGATGCTCTAACCACTCGGCCACGGAGGCCCCGATGATGCATTTGAATCAATGTTATATTAGGAATGCTTTCTCGTCGTTGTTCAGGTGGTGTTGTAGGTACTGCAATCTGTTTTGGTTTGACTTACAGTTTATTTGGTGTGGAATGCTCAGCATTGATGTAGAATGACTTTGAACTGATGTACCAGGGGAAATTGAGTTGATAGTGGCACAGAATACATCTCACTTGAAAATGACGAGAAAGAGTGTAAACTGTCTTTAACCATACTCTCTGCAATTGGAAGGTTTCCCTAATCTGATCAACAGACGTCTCCAAACTCCTCCATCAATTTTTGACTTGGTAAGTCATTGCAGTAGAATGAATCCATGGTCCCCCTGTAATAAATAACCTTAACAGATTTTCCAGTGGTAAAACTGTGTATATTGGGCCCTACGTATCTGGATAGTTTCATGCTGTCCTGTTACTGACGAGCATTTCCGTGCTTAACAGTCTTCCGGTACTCTATACTGTAAGCGTAAAACGGCAGTCGTAGGCATGTAATTTTTGAGCTCCTCTGTGTATACACAGTGCTTCCTTATCTATCTGGGAAAATCTTTTTCTATGCCATGGTCAAAGAGGAAATGCGATAGGACATTGAACTCCATCACGGAAGACGTGTAAAATTATAGTACCAATCCCTTATGTTGAAGCATCCGTGCATGAAGCTATACGAATAGGTAAGTAGGTTTTTTATGTTTGTCACTAGAAAGTCTGACTATTTTGATTTCCTTCCAATCCAGACGTAGGAATTTCAGCAAACTGCGTCCATCCTGTTTCACAACAGGTAAATCGAAGTTTTCACTCTGACCAATAAGTTTATCTCTGACCTCTACTTTAACAACTGGACGGATCTGCCCCTCACCCTATGTCTTTAACCGAGTATCTGTGTCCTCCAGGGTGTAAGTGTGTAGAAATTTGTCTAACATAGGTGATGCTGCTGTCCCTGTGTCAACTTCCATAGGAATGTAAGATCTAGAAATTCTTGGGAGTCACAATTATTGGTTCTATGAAGAGTTTGTTGTCATCTCTGTAGTAACTCAGATCTGTTGTCCATATTTATGATCGGTCGCGGTAGCTCAGTGGTTAGAGCGTTCGCTTCACAGCTGGGAGGTTATCAGTTCGGGCCCCACTCGTGCCACGGCCGCGACGAACCTAAGACGTAAAAATAGGCAGTGATTGCTCCTTCGCCAAACGGTCGGCATTTAGAAGTGAGAATCACGGGTCTTTCGGATATGACCTTAAAAACGGAGGTCCTGTGTCACGGTAGGCGTTGGCACGTTAAAGAACCCTCACTGCTACGGTCTAAATTTGTGGTACTTTACCTTTAACTGGTGACCTCTCAATATGAGTGAAATATTCTCGACGGGACGTAAAACAAACAAACAAATCCATATTTATGTAGCAATGGGACAAGCTACTGACAAATAAGTTGATGTTGCAGGTGTTTCAACAGTTTTGTTTAGAGTCAGCATTTCGCAAATTATGTGTTCATTATAACGATCTAATTTACCAATACAATCTTTCATTGGGCAAAATACTGTCTGACATGTTTCATATCAACTGAGACCGATCTTTGTTCACTGATTTGCACGACCGATTACTCCGTTTTCCAGATCAAGATATAAAGTCACGGCGGGTGTGACCGGCCGACAAGGAAAACGTGCTCCTGCTAAGCACCTGATCCCACCCTTCTATGTCCAGGGATCCGTGTTTGGTCTATTCTGAATTTTGTATTCCGCATTTTTCAATTTCCATGAAGTTTACAATGTTTTTACTTACACGACTCATTAGATAAAGAGAATACACTATTTCCGAGTTGCTGTATATTTATTTCTCTTTGTTGAGCTCTTTTCGTATGATGAGACACAAAACAGATTTTCGTCCACTCGCGGTGAGTACAAATGCTTTTCGCTGAGTTCATATATTGCTGAAATAATAACTACCAGCTGCTATGCAAACACCCGAAATGAAAGAAAATGCAAATTTAGTAAGTTCAGGAGTATTTGAGAATAAAATACCTCAAACAAAACTCGACTTCATCATCTTTCTTTGTTAGATAGGCCTATCGATCAAAGAGGAAATGGATGACAATTACGTATGTAATTCAAGGCCTAATTCAAACAATTTCTTCTTGATATGGTCAGTTTAAAAATGCACGCTTTCATAATTTTATTGTCATACATATAACTAGGCTATAATATACATACACACCCTGTGACCATTCAAGTGTTTAATAGAATAATGAATGCACCTCCATTACAGAAGAGTTGATATATCGGAAACTGTATGCTACAATACATGATTTAATAACTTCGTGAAGCACTAGCAGTCTGAGGTCCACGCAGAAATTTATGAACGAGATTAAACAGGATGTTATAGGGGAAAGTCAGCTTGCGCATGCGCAAATGTACCGAAGCCAATCCGAACGACCTTTATTTATAGATTGGAATCTAGCAAGGTAATATGTGGTTGTCCGCATGGGTAAAAAGTGAGCTTGAGCATGCACAAGTACATGTTTATGGAAATCAGCAATATTTCGTAAAAAATTGATAAGATATTTAAAAAAAATCTTCATGGATTGTAAAAACCAACCTAGTTTTTAAAGTTCTTAATAATAAATGTTTTGGAGTCTAATTTATTCATTTATACACAGTTATATAACAACATGTTCACCTCAGCAACGCTCAACATAGGAAGTAAAGTATTGTTCACATTCTAAAATGGACATCGTTTATGAAGTTGCACTGAGCTTTTAAAATGAAAAAAGACATTCAAGACTATGAGCATCAGTATATTTTTACCAGATTTTTATCATTAAATTACGGTATTTTGTTAACAGACTTATATTTTGGGATTAAGATATGAATCTCTCATCTAGACTCGATTATGTCCCCCTGTTGAAGAATTTGAACAGTTAAGGTCCAGATCAAGTACAAAGGTAACTCTAAATTCTGAGGTTAAAAGTCAAAGTTCAAATATCAGTACTCTACGAGCTCTAGCAATAAGACATAATGAAACATTTGCATGTTTCTAGATTTAAAAACTTTTCTTTTAACCTAGAATATTAAGTTTCTGTTAAAAACACATGCTTATGGTCTACGTATTGCAGTCTTTTTTTAAAGGACAGCAACTTGTATTAGTCATTTGCGGACTGGATATTGCACATTACACATGTCATACCAACAGCAATTAATTTGGAAGACTAACACCCCCTTTCCACAAAAGGCAAACATTTTGAAGACGCCGTGTATTGAAGATGTGAACATTTATTTGTTTTTGTGGCGTAAATAATCCCAAACATTGTTTATTACCATAAATGCACTGACAGATATAATGTCCATATGTAGAAAGGGCGAAAGAGACATTGGATTAAAAAAAAAACTATACCGAAATAAACAAAAAAAATCAGCATGAATGGTCTTCACTGCAAAATGAAATAGAAAACCTCCGAATTAACGCTAATTGACAGTCATCCAAAGAATCCCAAGATTTCAAATCAAATAAAGTAACAACTTGGTCAAGACAAAGCCACCCAAAATCGATGATTCGGCCAAAACTCACAACAAAATCGTTTGGTCCACGGGGAAATCAACCAAGAAAGTACAGCCCACCAAACATACTAACTGAAAAGAAGAGAAAAAAAAAAATGATGTGTGCCGAATTACGTCTATGCAATAATTGTTAGCAACGCTTATTATTGTTCAGTTCTTTGTTTTTCTGTTTAAAGAAAAGCCAGTAGACCTCAATAATTATCAAGAAAACAAATCATTCAATGTATCATTGGTATAGATTTTTGATTGGAAATGATATAATGCATACATAAAAAATGAACACAATGAGACAAATTGGTAATGGGCTGCACCATAAAATAAGTGAGTTTTGTCGAATCGTATAATAGTTTTGGTCGAGTTGTCAGGACCGAATTATCTCTTTACTTGAGCTGAATTGTCAGGATACTAAATGAATGATATCCATGACAATTGGTGTTATTTCGGAAAATGTTTATTCAAGAAATGTTTAAGAAATATATATCATTTTTGAAAATACAATAGGGCATGAACTGCGACATTTTAAGTCATCGTAAGCAAAACACGCTTCATAAAAAGTACGCTGGCGTAAAGCGTGGCTGTTCATACCCTCATGGATTTTCAAAAATGAAATTCATCTCTTAAATATTTCTTAAATAAACATTCTCAAAAATGACATTTATTCTTTATATTTACATTTTACTTTCATTTCTGTCAGAAATCTTCCCAGCTCTTAACTGCTATTGAGATACGGGTTAGAATAGGTCCATAGTACCCTTTTTTGTCGTAAGCCACGACTAAAAGGGACGGTCCTACAGATGAAATCGCAAAAAACCGAGGTCCCGTCTCACAACAAGTGGGGCACGATAAAGATCCCTCCCTTCTCAAAGACTGTAAGCGCCGAGCATAGGCATACGTTTCGAAGACCTTCACCGGCAATGGTTACGTCTTCATGAGTGAAAGATTATCGAGCGGTACATTAATTAATATACAATCAACCAAACCAGCTGTTAAAATAGTCGTCCTATATTTATCAAGATTCATACGCACATTGTTCAAATTCATAAGGAAATGGTTACAATTTCAATTTGTTAAATATCGAAGGTAAAAATATTGGAAATATAAATATTTCGGGTTGATTTGATGACCGTTTGTTTTGCATTTGAAAATGTTGCTTTGTTCTGGTTGTAAAGTTTGTTATTTACTATTCCTATTACTATTTCTATCTGATTGGACGTGATAAATCAAGACTGAAAGATGGGTGTATCATTCTAATTGACTGTCTCAAGTCTCTCTGTCCGTGTACGCGTGTCACACAGCAGGTGCTTTTTCATATGTCATTACTGTAAGAATTATCGACGAAAGTAAGCGTGGTATTTCTAACGTTGATTGTAATCCACCGTCATACGATTCTGTAGATGCAGACATATCACGTGATCAGGAATTGCCCAGCTATGAGAATGTAAAGACAATCAACATACAGGATTAAATTCCAAGTATTGCACGCAGCAACACTTGGGTCAAGTGTTTATATAACAAAACAAAAATACGTTGAAGAAATCGTCATATGTATATTCATTGTTTCATAGCATTTGACACACCAAAATCTTCATTCTAATATATAAGGGTCTCCGTGGCATCACATCGCTTCTCACCTCTAGTCGGAGCGGGTTCGATTCTCGCTTGCGCCGATATATAATAATAATAATACCATATTTATATAGCACCCTTTTCATACATTTGTATGCTCAAAGGTGCTTTACAGTACACAAATAAATTAAATGAAACATTGAAATAAAATTATATAAACATAAGATACAATACATATGCTAAATAAGTATATTAAAGTAAAGATAATGATATAATGTTGATGAAATCTTTTTGTGTGTGGATGAATTAAAACTATATATAAAAAGCACCATCATATGTGAGAAAGTTTGCCAGTTTACCTTTAAGAAGGTCGGTGGCCGCCCGTCTTATTTATTCCCTCTGGATTATATATATATATATATATATATATATATATATATATATATATATATATTCATAACATTTATATGATCGTCTTTGACAAGCAGCAGCCGCCAAATGTCAGGCTACTGTGTAGTTACTTTCCTGAAAACAAAACCGGAAAATAATCTCTTTAGAATGACTCGCTTGCCAAACGCAACTGTACCGCGACGTCAGTGTTTCACTCAATTATTATAGAATTACCTTTTGTTTTAACTATAGAAAGTAGGCGGCGATTTTACTCAAAGTAGAGGGCAAGAAATCAACGGGTGCTGGCTCTTAATGAAACCCTAAAAGTGTCAATCCCATTGTGAGTTGCATAGATAATGAGGTGAAAGTCAGCAACAGAATATTCATAATACGTGGAAAGAGATCTTCGTAATAGCGAGCGAATTATTAATTAGAACATCACCTTTGTCAAAGTTTTGAGTGTTTAACCACAAAATTTTGAAAAGTCATTTTTGGTTTGTTTGTTTCAGAAATCAAAGGGGAAAAAAGATAAAAATAAATCTGAAAAATAAATATGTACATCATTTTATATTGTGAATTTTATTATTAATTTTAAAATCAACTTTAATGATGGTTGGTTGTATATTGTTTAATTCCAAAGAAAAAAAATACATTCCCTCCCTCCCTCCTAGGTATGAAATCCCACAGGCGGCAATTCCAAACATTTCTTTTAAGGATAGCCTAAGTTAATCGCAATTAATACATCAGTCAATGGGACAAATGGATATATACTGATTCCAAAATTAGAAAAAAACCCACTCAAAACAAGACAAAACATGAAATACTCTGCACGCAGAGATATATTGCTGTATTCAGTAAACGTTTTTCCAAACCACTGTCTTTGCTCCTCACCAAAACATTTACTGTATGAATGAGAAACTCAGACGTATTGTGCAACAACTTATACAAAAAAATGGTATAAACCATATGCGGAATTTTCGAAAAACAACAACAACAACAACAACAACAACAACAACCCCCCCCCCCCCCCAAAAAAACCACAATCGCATAAGTTTTATTATATTTGAAACTGCAAACCATTTCCCAAATAAAAAAAATAAAAACTATGACTTTTCAATACTTAACACGACCATTCTTCACAATAAATTAAAGAGTGGGCTTTTTGACATCATAGACAGCTGTTTCTTCATGGAATACCCATGGACATAAATTGCGCTCCTTTATCAACTGACCTGTTTTATTTTTATGACGTAGAATTTATTCAAAGGATTCTACATGAGAAGAAAAATACCTTGTTGTGGCCTTCAACTAGATAATTAGATATTTCAACGTTTTAACTATGCTCATTTTCAATCATATGAAGATTCGATATATCCTAATGAACTTAGAATAAAAGACACCACAATCTTCCATATCGCTTCATATTCAAATATTGTATTGAATTTATATGTTTATAGCAAACTAACAACTCAATTATGTGACAAAAGGGATGATTTCATCTTCTCCATATTTATGTAGCTAAAACGTTAAAAAAATAATCATATCTATACTATTCTTGAATCTCCGAGAACAAAGAAAGAGTTCAGCACACTGTAGAAAAAAATTAATATGTTTAGAATTTCATGTAAACAACTAATTATATATATATATATATATATATATATATATATATATATATATTCCTCCACATCTTAGAATTTGTCAGCATAGTAATTCAAATAATGTTGGTGATGAAATGCATTTTTGTCAAAAATACTGAAGACAAACAAGAGTTATTGAAAGTCGTAAATGAAGAATGTATTTTTTTAATGTACAACCAAATGATAAATTTATTTGGTTGCTGAATAGCGAGAATAAAGAGGTATTACAGCAATTGTGGATTTTGTTTGGTTTACCCTAACCGCGATTCATATTGTATGGAGTACACGGTCTAAATCCCAGTATCATTACAATTTAAACTTATTTTGTAAATTGTTCACATCTAATTTACATATTGTATATATTTCTTGGGATGGCAACTTTTGGTTCGATTTTGGTTCGAGGCGGAACAACTATTACTATTATGACATTAGAAAGTCATACATTATCAGTCCCCTAACGGCGAAGTTGGAAGGGACTTTAGGTTTGCATTCTCCGTCCGTCTGTCAGTCCGGCATACTTGCAAATATTCATTTTATATTTGGCACATTGCTTTACCATGACAAGTTACAGATCAAGTTTGAATTTTGTTCCGGTCCATTGATTTTTTACTGTGTTGTAGCCCTTGAACATAGTAAATATGGAATCTGAATCTGTGCCAAAATAAAAAGATAAAGACAGATGAAAACGTTTAGTCTTTTTATTCAAACATCAAATGAAAGTTTTAAGATATGTATACATGCATTACTTTGAAAAAAAAAAACCCCAAAATTTATAAATTTTAACCCCACATGCTATAAACAGGAAGACATCCCCTTGGTAAAAAAAAAATACCACCCCTTAAAATTGGTCAATCGAACTGCGATTCTCTCTTAAACTCGAACTCTCAAAGTTTTATTGTAGTTTCATCGGCTTGGAGTGTTCAAGTTACCTGTAAATTATGCGTTACTTCTCCTTTGTATTTTGACAATATCATGATCCTCTTGATCAATGCTGCTCAATATTCAGTGATTCTTCTGTTGTAGTGATGCATGGTAAAAAGTTTTATATGAGATAAATAACCCTTACAAGAATTCCAGGTGTATTGTCAAACCGACTTGATATCAAGTTTATCTTATTATTATGTTTGTTCCATGTTGATTAATGATAAACGTAACAAAGTTAAAACATGGCGAATTTTAAAAACATTATCGCTTTTATGATCACACATATTATATATCTGTGCATAAATATTTAATAAAATAGGAACATTACAAATCACTACTTGCATATCAATAACGAAAACAGCGAAACATGTCACGCATTATGAATTTCAATGGTAAGAAATGCCAAACAAACAACCCAAAAAATGGCTGCAAATTCATCGGAAAATTTTCAGATTTCCAAGGAGTTTCTAAAGGAATTATGGGACAATGTTTTGTTTTTAATTAAGAAGCAAAATAAGAGAAGAGAAGTTACATATTTTATGAGGAATACTAAGAAAAGCGAAAGAACAATTTACGAAGATTCAATGACAATGGATGGCTCACAGATTCATTTTCCAAAACAATGTCTGCTTGCAAGAAATAAGCATTTGAAAGGTGTTTGGATGTCACTTTGTATCGCTGGTGACCAGTACCCACAAAGATTATCGTATGGCACACAGTGTATAATTTTGCCAAGCTATGAAGTAATTAATTACTTGAGAACTAAAATACAAACAGTACAGGAGGAGGATGTCGATGAGGAAAAGGCGGCGGAAAAGAAGGCTAAAAGGAATAAGAAGGAAGGTGAGGAATCTAGTTTGCGAGAAGAGAAAATCATGTTGAAAGATGAGGAAAACGCTAAAGTGGAAATTTTATACAGGCGTGAAGGATGTCCTGAAACTGGTGATGAGGATCAAGGTGATTTAAGAAGAAGAAAGAAACGCCAAAGTGACAAAAGAATAATACCTCGAAGAGATTTAATGGAGAAATTTCAAAAGAAAAAATGGACGCTAGAAGATTTTTTCAGGCATCCAAACGGGATCAAATTGCTGGAAGCGAAACAGAAGAAGGATGTCAAGGATTGTCTAGAAGAAATGAAAACAAAAGACCCCTTATTGTTTTTTGAAAATGCTTATCATTTCAATGAATCTACTCAGTATGTGCGAATGGTACTAATTTCAGCATGGGATATCCATGTTAAATGGTGCAGTGAGAATTTACTTCAAGTACCCTTAGATAAAAATCTAGTCCTTCAGTTTAAAGATGGAGTTGTCACGACAGTGAGCAATATTCATCCAAAATTGGTAGTTGAGGTACTTGTTATTGGAGATATAGATTAAGGAAGATAAAAGGGCATTCATGGTTCACGGTTCGGAAGATTCATCGTGCTGGAAAGGAGCCTGTTATTGCTGTTCTTCCTCCTATCAATTATTTATTCAGGTGATGCTTAATCTGCACTTATATCGAAATAAAACGCTTCACAGTAAAGTATTGTTTTCAGGAATTAAATGAATTTAATGTTAGAAGGATATTCCGTTTTTGTTATGATCTTTTCATTTGAAATTGTTTAAAATTATACAGACTCATAAAAAATTGTATAAATAGTTAACTTGGTTATCTGTAATAGCTTATGTTGGAAATACGTGTGATCGATGATTTATTAGGTTAAAACCTTTTTCATGAATTGCATAAGGTACAGATACAGCGCGTAACTTTATACAATACTTTTCATACGCCCGTCTTCATATAGGACGTGTTATAGTACAGCGATATCTGTCCGTCAAGAGTTTTCACGTTTGTATTTTCATTTCTCTCCTATATATTAAGCCGACGCTTGGTGTGTAGCTTCTCTGTTGTTTACTCTAGATCATGTTGCAATTTTTATCCATTACGACTTCTCTTGCAGGAGTTTTGTGACTTTATTTGAAATTTAGTGCTATATGGAGGTTACATGCCTTGTCCTTTCAACGCTTTCAAACTTTTAAGATTAGGACTTTCTTGTTTTACAGAGTGCTTGTGTTAGAATTGAAGATGTGCATATGTCTATGATTTATATTATCTTGAAGTTTTGTGAAAAGGGCAGGATGTTGCAGTTTTCAGTCAGTTTTGAGGAAATGTTGCAAAGAGAGTACGCCATACCTTTATGATGACTGACAATACCTGAAGTAAAGGTCTAACTCTCTTGGCAGTTTTTTTGGGGGGGTTGTTTGCTAATCAATGCTATAGGAAAGAAAAACATTATCAAAACGCCTTACATGGGCTAGTGACAGGCGTATAATGTATTGTTACCGATGTTATGCATGTATAAAACGACTTACTCTCAAGTTTTGTACGTTGTATATTGAAGTGCTGCAATTACAAAAGATCATGAATGATCCGTGACATGGCTCTCGAAAAGAATGTAAACAGCTACTAATGAAATTTCGTGGTAAAGGAAGCGAAAGGAAATGTGCCCGAAGTAGTCGTTTATAAATTGAGATTACTGTTCTTGAGATCCAGGTTAGCGCATTACAGTTTCCAGTCAAAAGAATTAATATTCTCAGTATATGCAAGATCGATGTTTTAAAATCAATTTGTATTAGGTCGAATGCTGTTTGAAGTGTGCCTTACACCAATTAATAAGACGTTCTATACATACCGAATTTGACTACAGATTACTCTGTTTTTCCTATCAAAATTTAGGGCTCACTGTGGATTTGGATGTTTGCTCCTTGTAGTACCTGATTCTACATGTACCCAGGTTGTTTTAGGGGTCTGTGTTTGCCATACTTTCACTTTTGTATCCTTTAAAGGATATACAAAATTGATCACTGTTCGTTATTTTCACTTTTTCATGTAAGAAAAGAGCACATGGTCTTATGGAACTTTACTGTTCTAAATTCATGAACAATCTATATAAATACAACCCATAGGGAAAAACTCAACGATGGAGAATTTACGAGTGAAAATCCAGTGGTTGGTATATCATGCGCACGCACCCGGAACTTTCTTAATACATGCTCAGGGAGTGATCAATATGTGTGTAAAAATGAATCCGTTATCAGAATTGTCTATGTTCATGGCTTGATATATTTACATTAAGGTCCAGCTGGGGAGGTTTGGTTGTTTTACGTCCCGTCGAGACTTTTTCACTCACATTGAGACGTCATCAGCTGTAGGTGAAGTATCACAAATCTATAACAATTCTTAGCGCTCAGGGCCGTAGCAGTGAGGGTTCGTTAAAGTGACAAAGCCTGTCGCAAAACTTTAGGCTTGACGCAGCCATAACACAAGCGGGGGTGCAACATCCAGTTGCGAAGGGAGCGCTGTACCACTGAGCTACCACGACTGATTAGGGAGGTTTAAATCGCCCAATTCATTTAATAGGAATGAGAATTTGAGCGTCCCAACCTTCAAATCGCCACTATTAGTCCAATACTTTATGCAGAAGCAAGGTAAATATACACGACAAAGTATTGAATCCCACAGATCCAAAACTTGAATGAAAGATGAAATAAAAGTTGCGAACAATACAATATATAATGCATATCACAGTCAACAAACATATCATTCATGCCTGTGGATCACAAATTAAATGTATATTTTTATAACCAGAGTATAAATGAACAAGTGAAGGTAACGAACAGTGATCAATCTCACAAATCCTATAAAGAATACAAAATTAACAGAGGGGCAAACACGGACAAACAAGAGGAGGGATCAGGTGCTTTGGAGGGGTAAGCATCTCCTGTCGACCAGTTACACCCGCCCTTGACCAGGTAAACGGAGTAATCCGTAGTAAAAATCATTACATAAAGAACGGCCCTATAATTGGTATGAAATACGTTAAGACATAATTCAACCCAGTGATAGTTTGTAATTACAAAAGAGATCATTATAACGTCTGTAAAATTTGCGACATGCTGACTTTACATGAGACTGTTGAAACCCATGCTATTGTGTTTGTAAAGTCTGTATACTTCTGTGTTAGATATTCTTGCCAACTACCTGTCTGTGTTATGTGAAATGTTGACATATGTGTTGTACTCGTGTTTTCGCATGTATATTAAAGTAATTCACTTTCTTTGTTGCTCAATGCTCCGTCATTGCGCATTCATGTGTATTCTGTCGTAGTGCTGTGTGGTTTAACATCAGTAAAATCTCCACTGCAAGTCAGACCGACAATAAATAAAGTTTATTTCATCTTACAGTTTTGCGTCTGTAATATCATCCCGTGTTAATGCTAAATAAACACAAGTACAATTCATTTAAATTTCGTCAAATGTTCTCTTCGAATTTTGCTATCACAATGGTACTTTTAATTACCTTATTCATGCAAGTATTGGTTATTGTTTACATAGTAAGCCATTTCAATTGGCAACAAAAAGACCTACATAATATGTACATATACTGAAACCGAAACATCTTGTGAGAATGAAGCTGGGACTTTTCTGTATTGTAAGATTCGAGGGTTAGAAACATCAAATACCTTTCATTTGGAAATGTTTGTTAGTTTGTTTTCCGCCACACTCAACAGTTTTTCAGTTATCTGGTGGCGTCCAGTTTTTGTAGGTGGAGGAGAGAACCCAAATACAATGTATCCGGGAAGAGACCACCGACCTTCCGAAAGTAAACTGGCAAACTTTCTCACATATATCGGCGCGAGCGGGATTCGAACCCGCGCGGACTAGAGGTGAGAGGCCTTGTGATTTTGAGCGCAATGCTTTAACCACTCGGCCACGGACGCCCCCTTTTGGAAATGAAAATGACCGCAAATTCATAGGAAAGATTGGGGATTACCAAGAACTTTCTAAGCAACATACAGTCCCATCTTCTGTTTTGATCGATGAAAAGATTAAGATAACGAACAGTGATCCATATCATAATTCCTTTAGAAAATACTAGTTAGAGAGATAGGTAAACACGGACCCTGGACATACCTGAGGTGGTATCAGGTGCCTAGGAGGAGTAAGTATCCCCTGTCGACCGGTCATACCCGCCGTGAGCCCTGTATCTTGATAATTGAACGGAGTAATCCGCAGTCAGAATCAGTGTGCCAATAACGGACCAACAATTTGTATGAAACATGTCAGACAGCATGTCTGACCTAACGGAAGATTTTACTGGCAAACAAGATCATCATAACGACCATTAAATTTGCGAAATACTGATATTAGACGAGACTATGGAAACCCCTTAACATCAACTTGTTTGTCAGTAGCCTGTATCGATTTAAAAACTAATCATATGCAAAACAAGCTCTTGCGTATCGAATCAGTTGAGAGATATAAACACCACATGTAGGTGATAATTGAATATTGATACATAAATAAGGGAAGTTGACGATGGCTAAATTGAAATCATAAAGGTGAGTTGTCAGTTTGCTGTCAGCATCTACTTGCCATAAAATATTTAAATTCGAAGCAGATGTGGAAAACTCTGTGGTCTTTTATTTCAAGTTCACTGGGATATATCGAATTGACATATTTATGAAAATGATCATTGTCAATAGATAAAACGTCGCCGATCTATCTAAATATCGATCGTAAAGCCACAACAAGAGATTTCTGAATGAATTCTGCTTCATAAGAATACAAAAATAGGTTAGCTAACAAAGGAGAACAATTCCTGTCCATGGGAATTCCAACAGACCGTTGAAAGACCTGATCACCAAAGACTACGAGGATATTGTCAACAAGGAACTCGAGCATTTTTTAAATATCAACTTCAGAGTACTTGTTCGTGTAGTCCGAGTTGTGTTTCACAAAAGTAATTTGATATGCAAAGCAAGAAAAGAAAAGTTGAATACTTTTTACACAATACTAATATAAACGAAGGAACAATTTATGAAAATTCTATGGTAATGTACGGCACTGAATCATTTCGGGGAAAAAAGGTTGCTCGCGGGAAATAAAGACTTGAAGGGTGTTTGAATGTCTCTTTCCTTTGCTAGTGGCAGGAAGCCGCAAAGACTGTGATACAGAGTGCATAATTTTTCCAGGCTGTGGAGTCATCAATTACTTGAAAACTATGGTGCAATCTGTAGATGAGGAGGAAAAGGAAGAGGAGTCTAATTTGTAAGAGAAGAAAGTCACCTTATGAGATATTGAAAACGTTGAAGTGAAAATCATATACAAAGGTGAAGCTGGTGAT
>JAMZEH010000042.1:11017500-11310000 GCA_024699665.1 Ostrea denselamellosa
AATTCAGAAATCACGGAATATAGTACATTATAAAATGTCATGATTGAAGATGTTCCCATTTCTGAACCCGATCTTCAATTCATGCCCTGAGAAGTTCATTTCAGGTTGTGTCAGTCTTTTGCAAACAAATTTAAGTGAGAAATTTGGATAGCCTCTTTGCAGAGGGAATTCGTAAGTTTCTATAAAAAGTATACTATTTCGGATTAATTAATATCTGTATCATGTTGAACAAAGTTTGCGTGTTATGTTAATTACTCGCATCTGTATATCAACTCGGATGCGGATCAAAGATCTAATTTTGATTAGATCTCATAATTAACATCCTACTTTACCATTTATCTATCATTCGACAATATTGAAATAAATTAAAATTGACTTTAAAACTTTCAGAATCATTTTGTTGTGTAATATTTACTCTGAAATATATTGATTTAAACTCGGATATGAGCTGATTTTTTATTTTATTCTGTGTGCACTGTGAACATAATGCAAATCTGCAACGAGAAATAAAAATATTTGTAATGAATCTACATACAAATAGAAACGGTGGCGGCTTTAACGGATGTCATGAACATATATTACTTGGGTAAACGTGTTATTATCAGTGTATTTTATTTGAGTATATTGATTCATAATTCATTTTTGTTAATAATACCGGTCGCCGTGGCGTAGTGGTCAGAGCAGTCTGACCGGGAGAGGTCGTGGATTCAGCCTGTTAAGTTGTTTGTTTGTTTGAGGTTCTGTCGATAATTTTTCACTTATATTAGATGTCACCAGCTGCAGGTGAAGTACCACAAATTTAGACCTATGCTAAGCGCTCAGGACCGTAGCATTAAGGGTTCTATAACGTGCCAACGTCTGTCACAACACTGGACCTCTGTTTTTAAGGTCATATCCGAAAGACCCGTGGTTCTCACGTTTAAATGCCGAGCGTTTGGCAAAGGCGCAATCACTACTCATGTTAATGTCTTAAGTTTGACATGGTCATGGCACGAGCGGGGTTCGAACTCACGACCTCCCGGTTATGGAGCGAACGCTCTACCATTGACCTACCGCGAGCGATCCCTGGTTTGGAGGTAGAAGATTCTGAAGGAAAACGCGCGTTTAATAAACGATTGTATAGAAACTGTGATATTTACAAAACAATTTAATATAATTATAAATCAAAAGTGAAACCCCACCGTTGAAAATTCGCAAATCAAGTTACACCCAAAGTACCTCATGTTATGCATACTTATATAAAAATAATTACACAGCTTTGCAATATTCCAATAAGAAAATAAATTACAGATGATACCACATGAAGCTCGAAATTATGACATTTAACCGAAACAGAATAAAAGAAACCCTATTTGATTAAAATTGCACATTCATATGGCACCCTTTCATACCAAAAATGAAAATAAATAAATAAATGACAACCTTGGTGTGTTTTTCTACATAAATGATTGATAGAGATTTAAAAAGTGAAGCTGTAGATTTGTTAAGAAAATGAATATAGGTATTTCTTGACTATTTGCTGATTATATGTTGTGAGCCTTGTATGGAGGGAGGTTAGCATCGATGCTCTTTTTCAGCCCTACTATGCCCTGGCTACTTACGGCCGTGTACCCGAAGACTGGTGTCATTTGGGCAGTTTATATCGACGAGGTAGCACTCTAAAGTAAACAAGACAAGTGGCATTTGCAAAATGGAGAAAATCGGTGAAAGAGCAGTGATTCAGTATTCGAATAAGAAAGGTTTAGCACCTAAGGATATCCATTCTGATATAGTAGCAACACTATGGAAAGATTCCCTTCATATGCTACAGGAAAAAGGTGGGTGGCAGAATTTAAACCCGGCAGGCAGAGCCTGAAGGATGACCCCCGTCCTGGAAGGCCTGCCACTGTTGCAACCCCAGAAATGGTCAATAAAACCCATGGTATTGTTATGACTGACAGGCGAGTTATAGAAAGATATATAGCCAGTACAGTTGGCATTTCACAGGTAAGAGTACATTCCATTCTGAAACAGGATCTTGCAATAAGAAAGCTTTCAGCCCGTTGGGTACCAAGACTTCTGACAATTGATCAGCACACAAGGCGCACTTTGTCGCATGCAAATCTAAACCTTTTAGAGGTAGATCATGGTAACTTTCTTCTGGGATTTGTTACTATGGATGAAACATTTCATCTCAGGAGCCAAACAACAGTTTAAGCAATAGATGCACGCTGGTTCACCCCAGCAAAAGAAGGCAAAGACTGTTCCATCAGCGGGAAAGGTTATGACCTCGGTTTTCTGGGATGCTGATGGTATTCTGATGTTAGATTATCTCCAAAAGGGACACAAAGTAAATGGCACATACTATGCATCACTTCTGAGGCAGTTACGAAAAAAATATTAAACTGAGGCGCCGCGGAAAACTCAGTAAAGATGTGCAGTTCCACCAGGAGAATGCGCCTGTTCACAAGTCTGTCATTGCTATGACGCCGGCGACAAAGTTCTTTTCAAAGCGAGGCTGACCTGACAAACATCACATATGCGTGTGGATACGAGAAATAAGTGTACAGAAAACAAGCTCTGCGACTAATTATTACTTCCCGTAGTGTGACGAGCACAGCCGTTAGGACACCGCAAGATTGTTCCATTCTTTTCAAAAGGATCCATGCGTTCAGAAAAAGTGAATTATTATAACTCGACGTGACGAAGGGCCCAACTTCCATGAAAGTTTTTCACGCGTCTGACGCAGGATTGATAGGTTTTCGAGAGATTACAAAACATCCAAAAAATAATTGACAGAAAATTTTGAAATTATTTCCGTACATTGTCATTCTTTTTTTACATTGTGAATATTTTGAATTTCTTGTGCCTGTGCGTTGAAAATCGCATTGACAATGCTGTTTACGTTCATCAGCTGTTCATTTTCTCAGATTCGCCAGGGAAGTTTCACGCTCCCTGTATTGTTAATACATGCGTTTATTTATCATAGTACAATATAGTTTGATGTTTATTACCATGCTTAATGTATAGTATTTAACTGATATATGTTGAGAAACATCCAGATTTGCCGAATGTAGAGACCCCCCCCCCCCCCCTCTTCTTTAGTGCATGCCCTAAGTCACTCAACCCCTACATAAAATCGGCACTGTCGTCCAATTGTACTGTCATGGCACAAAAGGTGTTACTACTATATCATGGAAATTATGTCACGATCAGAATGTGATATTTTGGGACAATACTGTCTAGAAAGAGGAGGGTATGAACTAGTTAGAATAAGCCAGTCCTGCCCAAGCTCAGTTTACGGAAATGCAAAAAAAAAAAAAAATTGATTGATTGATTATTTATTGCTTTCCGCCACACTCAACAATTTTTCAGTTATCTGGTGGCGTCCAGTTTTTGTTGGTGGAGGAGAGAACCCAGATACAATGTACCTGGGAAGAGACCACCGACCCTCCGCAAGTAAACTGGCAAACTTGCTCACATAACGCCGCGGCCGAGATTCGAACACGTGCCGACAGAGGTGAGAGGCTTTGTGATTTTGAGCCCGATGCTCTAACCACTCGGCCACGGAGGCCCCCTAAAAAAAAAAAAAAAACAAAAAAAAAAACAAACAAAAAACCAAAAAAAAAACCCCCCGGAATTAGCGTGGTCAAGTTTACAACTGTTTATTGCAAGTTAAACGCTGCTGTGTTTTTGACAATCCTTAATGTTACGTGTTGGAAAATTTCAGTTTACTAATGCACTGTCCGAAATGCGATTATATACAATTTTCTTGAATACTGGATAACAGTGACACTGGTTGATAACCGTCAGAAGAATGATCATGTTTGTTATCGCCCTTATATATTGATTTCACCATGAATTGAGTTATTTTGTACGTGTGCCATAATATTGCAAGTTAAGTCTGTTTCAAATCCGAGTGTTTCACTGATGCTATCTTCGTTTTGCGGAATATATTTGTCAACATATTAGAGAGTACATGCATTGGCTACTGATTCAGAGTTGCGATGACGTCTCTATGACGTGGGCGTTGTACATGCATTGGCTACTGATTCAGAGTTGCGGTGACGTCTCTATGACGTGGGCGTTCTTTGTTAACTAACTTCAAGAAAAGTCGGATACCGCATCTAGTCACGAATTCTATATCCGAATATTTATTTGTATATTTTTCAAAGATGTCAGCCTGGCATCAACCAAAGTCTGCTTTTGCACATTTGTAACTCAAATGAAATTTGTGCTGCATTCCCCTTGGTCTATAATCATTGGTTACCCAGATATTTTCTCTTTCACATCTCTTTTCCAGTATGGTATGGTTTGATATGAAATTTAAATTTTTTGACCGATATAGTTTCTACTGCACATTGTGTAAAAGACTCGTTAAAATTGGTTAATTCAGTGTGTGTTTGAGGTACGATATTCCTAATTCTAGTCTCCAATTGTTTCGATTTGTGTAATTCATAAGCACGTGTGTCACAGTGCGTGATTTTATGCCATGCACGTGAGCTCTTATTAAAGTTTTCAAGTCTATTCTGTTTTCTTTGTACATTGAATATACTGATGCTACAGTAAATAATCAGAAGTGCTTAATGTCGATTTCACCACAAGATCTCGATAACGTCCCCACGTATTTGTTTGTAAAAGTATAGTCCAACATGGTTTGGTAAGTAATTATGGAATATTTGGTACACAGATGGTTTTCTGTATATGAATAATGTTAGTTATTTTTACCTACACATTTAACAATTCTTATAAAAATTGCTAAGACTTATGTGTCAGTTTCCCCAAGTTGCCAAACAAGTGGCGTTGAAATCCCGTTCTATGTTTACATGACTATATCTTGGAAAGATAATCGTAAACAGCCTGTACTCTACATATTTTGTCTTTGCAAATGTCAAATGCATTTTCAGCTGGAAGGTAACTCACCTATAATATATATATTATCATGACAAATACGGCGTTTTTACCAGTTTACCAGTAAAGCAACACCAGATTCCTCATACCTTTAATTGACTTCTGGATTTTCACGTTTACAAAATGAAAAAATAACTGGGATCTACTGTAGATTCCTTATTTTACGCGAATTCTTGATATCGCGAAATTATTCGTAGACGTCAGATCGCAGGAACAAGTCACGAATTCGCGAGTGGATTATGATATATGACGAGAACACATCCTAAAGATTTGAGATACATTCTCTCGATCATCAGTATTATGTTCTGTTTAAAAGAGTAAAAAGGGGTGCTTTGTTTTAATAGATATTTTAAAAATCGTATATTTTGATACATATTATGACCTAAAGGGTCATTATCTGCCGACGTAATATTTGAGGACTGTTATCAGCTTCTCATACATAAAAATCACCACTGGCATATTAAAATTGAAATAAAAATCCATACAATATGCAAAAAAAAAAAAAAAAAAAAAAAAAAAAAGAAAGAAAGAAAATCGAATTTTTGGTTTTTTTTTTTATAGAAGCATGGCCGAAACGTTGTATGGAAGAAATTAATTCATCACAGAAAAATGTTACATAATTTTCATAAAATTCGATTTTGCGTTCACCTTTTTTCACTGTCAGATTTATTTTTCTTCTTTTTTTAAAAACACATTCCAGCATTTTAATCACGGTTCAGAATTTTAAAAGGTTTTACATTCTAGTTAATACCCCTTCAAAATAGCGTTTAGATTTTCACAAACTCTTGAAAAACTATTTTTTGCAGATATTCCCCCATGTTCTTTGTCAAAGTCGCCAAATCTCTCAACGTTAAAAAAAGAACAGGAGAAAGTATTTAATATTTCAAAGACATTTTGAACAAATAGGTGTCCTGTTCTGAATTAGAAGTTTGACAGATTGCAGGACAATATCTCTTGACAAGCTGCAGCATGTAAGATCCATTTGCCATTTATTTAGACTTAAACATTGATTTTCGATCACATTAATGTTGTCTATGAACATCTGAATCTTGCACTGATGCATCTCCTGAGAATGCAGCGTACACGCATGCGTCCTGGCTTGAGTCCACAGCAAGTGCGACAGATAAATTCCCTGAGAAGCATATAGAATGGCACGTAGTTCCAAGGCTTTCCTTAAAACAGATTAATATTAATAATAGAAAAAACAAGTATAATGAAATGTAACTCTATAATATTTAAAAAAATGTCTATAACTGTAATTTCTCACTTTGCACTTTAGCTTAACCGGAGACACTACATAAGAAGAAAAGACATATTCCATGAATAATCTACTATTTATAAGCCTATGTAGACAATATTTTAGGGATAGTGGTGGCAGATGAAGAACGTTTTGTCCATGAAGAAGTCTTGCTATATGACGGCAATTTTTTTTCACTACCTGTTTACATTTACTGTTGGAAACACTTTTCTTGGATGGAACCCACTTCAAAAGAATACAAAGAAAATGCGATATTTATTTCATAAATAGTTTATTGAAGAATTATCAAAATTACAATTGAGTTGGATAATGCTAGTTCTTATGATGATTTAATTTAACAAGTATTTTGAGTAAAAACAATTAATCCTTTGCCCTGTCTGTTAAAACGGTTAATTTCACTGTACTGTATGCCATTGATAGTACAGTGGTGTCAAGCTTCAAGGTTATAAAGTCGACACTTAAAAACAGTCTAAACTGTTTTAACTGAAAAATAAAGGACGAGATAAAAATAACACATTATTAACATACGTACGTTGTTTTAGTTTAATAAGGACATTTGTTTTTAGGATGTTTGTAATATGTGACATTATATGCTAAACGCATTAAATAAAGACATGGAAACGGTTATAAACTTAAGTGTTCATTATTGTACTTGCCTGTAATTTATATAACACTAAAACGTCTATATGAAACAATGGAATAAATGGTTATTAAGATATATACATATTACTGCATCAAATATTTTATATACGCACCTATTACCTATAATATGGTTTCTCTGTAAATATTGCCAATACTCACTGCTCATTAACTCCTTACACTCCCGTTCATCATGAGTTGCTATCATTCCAATAATGGCTGCAAACATATACAACTTGAGGAAATCCATATTCAGTGGAATTTAAAAGACTTTTCAGAAGACCTATGTTATTCCAGTGCCCTGTAGCCTGACTATTTCTGGTGTTGCGGTGCTTATATATATATGTGTGTGTGTGTATACAAATTACATTTCTATAAACGCAAAATATGTAATGCTCTTGTCGGACGAATCCACGTTCCCATTAATTTTCATACTAAATGGTTCTATGTTGTGCGAACCTATTGTAATGCTTCTATTTCAAAACTTTTTGCATAATTATATGTCTTTATCCAATACTTTTGAGTGAATAAACTGGATAATATTGCTTTTATTATTTTTTTTTTTTACACATGCCGATTGATTTTTATACCACTGTCCTAAACAAAGCATCTCTTTAGTAAGTATCTATGTAAGGCCAGATTCATAGATACCGTATAGCGGGTATTTTCTGCGGATGTCTCTTTCTTTTCTTTTCTTTTTCTTTTTTTTTTTGTGGATATCGAAAAATCCGTAAAAAAATATATTTCGAATTGCCCACCCGCAGAAATCATACCATTATACTGTAGATAGATAGATAAATAGATAGACAGAAAATAGATTTAATTATGTGGAGTAAAATCACTTTCTACCGTTGCATTAACAGATATTTTGTACCTTTACTTGTCCTAGAAAGGCCTTGATAAATTTGTATTCATGCAGCATTTGTCATGTTAGTCTAAATTCAGAGTTAATTTTACAAAACCAAATACTTCCTTGTTTTCAAACTCCTTTGATCGGTAAACTGTATGTCAGCAATTTTCTCGGTACTTGTAATATTTTTGGTTTATACAGATTTCCTATCACCTCGACAACTCTCGACGGGACGTAAAACAAACAAACAAAAAAACAAACAACCTCGACAATAATTTTATGTTTAAGACAATTGCCCAAAACATCTCCAAATGAATAAAGTGGAATAAGCTTAAAGTAAATAATATGATTTAGTTAGGTACTCACAAAGACAAGACGACACTTTGAAAATTTCACTGAACATTTATGGTACACGTGTACTTTGTCTAGTTTACGGCTGATGGACTCTCAAGGTCAAAGTAATGTGCTGTCATAAGGTATATGTAATTGTAAAATGCGAAACGAAATCTAAAAGAACTGACCGAAACATAACCATACGAAAAGAAATTTATGTTAAAATCGCGCTATTAATCCAAGGCAACATTGCATCTCTGTTTATTTTCATGTAAGACATAACAGGAGAACCCGATAAGGAGTAAAAACTTGTCATTTATTTAAAATGACGAAAAAATTAACTACAGAAACAAATTGGTTGGGAGAAATACCCACGCCTTGACCAGAGATGCGCGACATTAAATCATCACACAACAGCGTTCTTGCAGCCACAGTATTGATACAAAACACAAATGCGATAATCCGATAACTTACAATATAACTTATAATAAGGATAACTTTACTGGAAACAAAAGTGGTGTATAAAAAGGCCATAAAAATGAAGGCAAACAAGAAATACATTTTGAGCAAACCAGGCTACTGTGTATTTGTACTTTTACCTCACTGTCACAAACAGGCATCACCCAAATATAAAACTCCTTTTTTGTGGTTCATCGGTCTGAATAAAACATTCTGAATGATTTCGCAGCAGCGAGGTTCTTTATCCTGCCAACGCCTGCCACGACGTGGGATCCGAAAAACCCATGATTCACACTTCTAAATGCCCGGTGTTTGACGAAGGAACAATCTCTACCAATCTTTAACGTCTTAGGTTGGGCGTGGCCAAGGTACGAGCGGGGCTTGAATGCAGGACCTCTTGGTCACGAAGCAAACTCTCTAACCACTGAAAATCGGCCGCGGTAGCTCAGTGGTAGAGCGTTCGCTTTTTAAACGGTAGGTCGTGAGTTCGAGCCTTCCTCGTCCCAAACCTAAGACGTTAACATAGGTAGTGATTGCTCCTTCGCCAAACGCTCAGCATTTATAAGTGAGAATCACCGGTCTTTCGGATATGACCTAAACAACGGAGGCCCCGTGTAACGGCAGACGTAGGCACGTTAAGGAACCCTCACTGCTACGGCCATGAGCGCTAAGCATAGGTCTAAATTTGTGGTACTTCACCTACAGCTGGTAACGTCTCAATATGAGTGAAAAATTCTCGACGGTACGTAAAACAAACAAACAATCAATCAATCATAAATCCAATATAGAATACAAATTAGAGAGTTGGGCAAACACGGACTCTTGGATATACTAGAGGTGGGATCAAGTGCCTAGGAGGACTAAGCATACCCTGTCGACCGGTTACTCCCGCCGCGAGTCTTATATTTTGATCAGGTAAACGGAGTAATCCGTAGTCAGAATCGGTGTGCCAAGAACGTATGAACATGTCAAACAACATTTGACCCAATGAAAGGTTGTATTGGCAAACTAGATCGTTATAACGACCACAGAATTTACGATTGATTGATTGATTATTTATTGCTTTCCGCCACACTCAACAATTTTTCAGTTATCTGGTGGCGTCCAGTTTTTGTTGGTGGAGGAGAGAACCCAGATACAATGTACCTGGGAAGAGACCACCGACCTTCCGCAAGTAAACTGGCAAACTTGCTCACATAACGCCGCGGCCGAGATTCGAACGCGCGCCGACAGAGGTGAGAGGCTTTGTGATTTTGAGCCCGATGCTCTAACCACTCGGCCACGGAGGCCCCCTCAGAATTTTCGAAATAATGACTTTAGATGAGACTGTTAAAACTCCTGTAACATCAACTTGTTTTCCACTATTTGAAAGCTCTTGCGTATCTAATCAATTGAGAGATAAAAACACCATATGCAGATGATTATGGAGTATTGCTACATCAAAATGGGAAGTGGACGATGGAGAAGCTGAATATCTAACGAATATGACGAAACGAATGTGGATGACGCTGTTGTGTCATTTATTTCGACTGCACTGGAATATATCAAATCGACATATGAATGAAAATGATCATTGTTAATAGATTAAACTTGTCGATATATCTCATTATCGAATTAAAGGCCAGAACAACAACAACAACAACAACAACAACAACACACACACACACACACACACACACACACACACACACACACACACACACACACACTGTTGGAAGTCCCGGTCATTAAAAACTACAAAGATATTGTCAATGAGGAACTCTAGCATCTTTTTAATTTCAACTTCAGAGTACTTGTGCGTGGAAGCAGAGTGGTATTTAACTAAATAATTTTTTGGATGACTGGTCACTAGATATGAATATTTAAAGTCGATGCTGCAGTTATCACAAACGACGTTTTTTGTACACGGCTCCCGAATGAAACAACAATTTATACACCGAAGGAAATGCTATTTGATTTGCTTTTGAGCACATTAAAATTTTTAACGACAAACATTTTACTATTTTCTCAGATTTAGATTGTCTGCAGTTGATGAACAACATGAATATTGATCGATCATCCATATATTTTAGATATTCTAAACCAGCACTATCTTCTAACTAAACAAGGTAAAATAGTTGGGCTCTGCTGGTTTCCAGGTCATATTAGTACCCATGGCAATACCTAAGCAGACAAAGCTGCAAAACTGCACTTGATATTGTACATTTTAAAATTCCGTACACTGATTTACAATATTTCGTAAAATTATATGTAAATTCTCTTTGACAGTGGTTAGAGCGTTCGCTTCGTAACCGGGAGGTCGTGAGTTCGAGCCCCGCTCGTGCCAGGGTCTCGTCAAACCTAAGACGCAAAAATAGTTAGTGATTTTTCCTTCGCCAAACACTCGGCATTAGAAGTGAGAATCATGGATCTTTCGGATATGACCTCAAAAACGGAGGTCTCGTATCACGGAAGGCGTTGGCACGTTAAAGAACCCTCACTGCTACGGTCCTGAGCGCTAAGCATAGGTCTAAATAGCAACTGGGATGAAGATTTTCATAAATATTTATCGTACATTATGTTTGACCGGTCGCGGTAGCTCAGTGGTTAGAGCGTTCGCTTCGTAACCGGGAGGTCGTGAGTTCGAGCCCCGCTCGTGCCATGGCCGCGTCAAACCTAAGACGAAAAATAGGTAGTGATTGCTCCTTCGCCAAACGCTCGACGCTAAGCATAGGTCTAAATTTGTGGTACTTCACCTATAGCTGCTGACGCTCATTATGAATTCTCGACGGTACGTAAAACAAACAAACAATCATCTTTGATAAATCTATTGAGATCTCTGTGACAAAAGTAAACTTTCTTCTATTCAAAACAAAGTAAACGTGTAACGTCGTACTAAAACGCCAGAACGAAGTGAGTATTTAAAGAATACGTATCGGTCATTAAAAACTGACACATTTTCCCCTACTTAACAGAGAACGTCTGCCTGAATGTACATCTTGTAAATGCCCATTAACAATACGTCACTTTCTTTTAGAGTGTAGTGATTTTTCGCCCATATGAAAAATAGTGTGCAAGAAATGCAAGAACTTTTTACCAACATTGACAAAATCATGTTATTTTACAATTTTTACAAGAATGCCACTTTAGCAGAAAAACCTTAACACTTTTGTAAAGCAACTGCTTATAAACACGAAACGAAATGTATTTTTATTTGTTTACGTATTTCTAACTTTTATGTCTGTCGGATGGGACATTGAAAGGTGCACCGTGTCAAAGATCAACACTCCCTCGGCACGTAAAAGATCGTTTCCCTGATTTTCGTCGAAGAGTAGATTCACTGGGGGCCGTCAGGGAAACTCCAACATTCAGAGCCAAACATATCTCACTTAGTTAACGCCGTAAAATGGAAAACGGCGCAAAACCATAATCAATCAATCAATCAATTAATTTCGTTTCGATTTATCTTGTTTATTTTGGCAGACTCTGCAAACTTTAGGACTAGTATGGTCAGCTCTTACGGCCTTTGAGCAGGGAGGGATCTGCATCGTGCACACCTGCTGCGATACGGGGCCTCGGTTATTGCGGTCTCGACCGAAGGATCGTTCCATTTAGACGCCTCCAGCGTCAAGCAAGGGGTACTGAGTGTTACATTCCTGTTATTAGTAAAACCCTATGGACAATAATTTCGTTTATTAGCATGACCTGTATTATTAGCCAATCAGTGATTTTAGTTATGTTTTGTGCCTGATAGCTTTTACGTATTAAAAACGTTGAACTAGCACATGGTGTTCTCCATCTACTGGCCTCCCTAACAAATTATGATAGAATTGGTCATAATACAACACTGAGAAACTATTCTAACCCGGATCTCCACGGGAAATGTGTGTAGATGAAAGTTGTTATACTGTAAGCAGATTGTCATTCTATCACAAAAATAGCACATTTTTTAAATTTTTAGATTCCTTTATTTGCAACAAAACAAGGGTATGACGTGATAAAAGATGATGTTAAAACTTGCGCATTAGAAATCGTTTGTACATGACTTTCCGAAGCAGTCTGTCTATTCGGCCTATTTCTGTCTCTTCGATTGGGCGTTCACCTTTCATGTAAGACTTCAACAACATTTTATGTTTCTGCTGGGCTGCCATCAACTCGCTAAAACGTACACGAGAAACAGAACATGAGCAAAGTTGTAATTTTAATTAGAAATTTTAGAAGGTAAATAACTGCGTGTTAAAAAATTCAATTGCATGTAATTTATTTACCCAAAATCTATTTCTCCATCCCCATCTTTGTCCATTATGTCTATCAGTCTTCTTAAGGATCGCTTATTCATAGGAATATTCACTTGCTGGAAAAAGGAAATAATCACTGTATAAAATGCAAATCGATGAAGTTCGTAATTTTTGATTCGCAAATACTATCGGTTGATTCAAACATTTTCGACTTTTTTCAACATGTATAGTGTTTGTTCACAAAATCAACATTGATAAATGGTAAAGACGTCATCTAGCTTAAAATAAATAACTTACAGCTAGACCCTTAGAAAATTCCTCCCTATCAAGAGACCCACTGTTATCCGTATCCAGCTGTTTAAACATGTCAACCAGTCGGAAGTTTTGTAATCGCGCGTATTCAAATAAAACAAGAAGCGGGTCCTCATTGAGAAGGTCCTCTTCTTCCGGTTCCTGGTCCCCGCTGGCTAATGAATGACGATCTGTGGCCCATACCATCCCATATATAACTGTGAATGGCTTTCGGATTTCCTGGAGTTTTTCGTAGAGCTTTTCAAAAGTATCCATAACTGGGGTATCCTGTGCAATAGAAAATATTGTCATTTTGGTTTAACAATGACTGTTATTCTGTCATCCATTTACAATGAAAAGATCATTAAGGACTAATTGTTTAACTTGTATATATTTTGGGGATACAAAACAATAGAAACATGGAGGTAATATCTACATGTATCTATATGATTTATATCCCATGCGTCATACGTGAACAGCTACAGGTGAAGTGCCACAAATTTAGACCTATGCATGACCTAAATATGGTTGAAGTATTGTCAAGCAGGCGTAAAACAACACAGAACCGCATCGAGTGAAGGTTCTTAATTGTGTTTTAACGTGACTGCCACTTCAAACACCTAAACAACTCGGTAGTAGAGCGTTCGCTTCTCAACCGGGAAGTCGTGCGTTTGAGGCCCGCTCATGCTATGTTATCAAACCTAAGACGTTAGCAAAGGGGGTAGTAATATTTTAACTAATACTCAGGTGACCGATAAGGACTGTGGGCCTCTTGTTTTAAAAAAACTCAATTCTTGTGTAAGAAATGCAAATTGATATTAATATCCACATCCTGTTTCGCGGCGTTGTCGGTTTGCACTTGAAAATGCAACCTAACATCGATGACATTAGAGAACATGATTCATTTATTTTTATTTTATCATTATTATTATTTTGCCTTGTAGGCTCCATGTATGTATTGATAACTTACCCCTAGGTCAAGCAATTCTAAAGCTATGGACGGTGTATTTTCTATACTTTCAAGAATATTGAAAGCACCTGGTGGGTATATTTGATTCTGTGCAATCTAAATATTTAAAGATAAAATACACAAATTAAATTATCCGCTTAACTTTGAACATTTCAATTAATTGAAATATGATATGAGGTTGATTTGAGTACTAAATTAACATTTGGGTTGCAAATTTTTATCATATTGCAATTTTATATAATCTTTATACTTAAAGTGTATTGGTAAATGGCGTTGAGAAATATACATACCCTGAGCACTTTCAGTGTTGTGTTCTTTTTAAGACCATTTACTAATATCTTAATGCAACCGTCAGACAGTCTGTTACAACTTAAATTCAGATCCATAAGCGTTGTGTTAATCTCCAATGCTTTTGATAGCGTGAGAGCTCCACGGATATGAAAACCATTCCATGAAATATCAAGTTTTTCTAAATGACGGTTCACCTATTTCAAATAAAACCTATATTAAACTCTTAACGCAAATAAAATGTAATATCGAAGAAGAGAGGGTGTTTTTCTTTACCTGTAAGGCAGAACCTATTGCCATTGCACCACGCATGCGTAAATGATTCCAACTAAGATCAAGGACTCGGAGAAAATCATTGTTACCTAGAATAGAAAAAATTATTGCTAATATTGCATCTATGTGAAGAAGAAGAAAAAAACTGTAGTTTAGTTTTATGATCATATCCTTTATATGTATTTAATTATTCCTAAGGGTTGTTTTAAATTGTTTTATATGTTATTATGCATGGTAATCATTTCATTACATAAGGCGCTAGATTTTATTCTATTCACATGTATAGCGTATGTTCATATATATTTTATTATATTATCTGTAAAGCGCTTTAGAAGACGCAGGTCAATAGAGCGCTATATAATTACAGTTACAATTACAAAGGAGTGGCAATAAGGTCATGTGATCGCCCATGAAATCGGGGGACAATGCGGAGATATCTAGACTGCGCACCAGATACAATCGATGTCAATGTAAAAATATATAGAATGAAGGGTATCTACAAATATATTTTATCTTAAATAATGCCTCACATACTATTGATTTCGTGCATTATTGATTTGTCTATAATCTTCACTGCTAACAAAGAAACTGAACTCTAGATGATTGGAAGAGACAACTGTTACAAAATGCAACACAAAAGAAAACAAATATAATTACTCTACCGAATGAATATACGATACCAGTAATTGTTTTATACAACACAAACACTTTTAGAATTTCCATGAAACCATTGTGACCTCTTGCTCTTGTCCAGAAAATCTTCAGTAAACTTAGTACCATTTACGAAATCATTAGAGGGATGCCTGTATTTTCTTTCTCTCCGTTAGTCTTTTGCTCACACATTTAAAAAATACTGTTATTTATTTATTTATTTTATAATTTATTGTGTTTTCATTTTTATATTATAGCAATTTACATTATAACACACACACACACACACACACACACACACACACACACACACACACACACACACACATGATTGCATGATTGTGAGTCGTATTAAAACAGAAGATATTAAAATATTTTAATAAGTCTTGTACTACTTCACATTCCTACAGAATATGCTCAATAGTTTCAGTTTTACAAAGAAAGTACACAAGTTTGTATCCTTCAGTTTGATTTTATGTTAAAAAAAAAAAAGAGTTTGTCGATATGATTTTGTGATTTATTCGAAATTGAATATTTGTTTCCCTCTAGTTTTTCCTGAGGGCATTTCTTGATTATCTTTTAATATTTCATATAGTTTTTTTTGATTTTGTTGCTCTAAGTAAAGAGGATATATATTTGGATATGTAGGGACCACATATGTTTGTCAAGGGATTATTAATCGTTTTCATTCAATCTTTTATCACAGCTAAAATTCCATTATATTCAAGAAAATGCCCATTCATTCCATATGTTGTGTTGAAAGTATTCAACTCCATAAAAGAACCATCTTCATTTAATAAATCATTGGTACAAACAACTTGTTTTCTACCAATTCTTCTAACATGTTGTTGTCTTACCCACTATAATATTTGTGTTATAAAACAGTGGTTCCATGGCTGTATCAAGTGTTGACTCAGGAATTCTCCCAGAAAAGTAAATCTAAGCTTCGGATAAGTCTTTCCAAAATTTGGTTTTGATATACTTAATCTTTTAAAAAAAATTATTTTCCACAAAAGGTCAGTTTTTTTTATATCTAGGTCTAAAAATAAATGTAAATCACTATTTTGTATAACTTTTTTTCATCCACAGAAGTTTTAGTGACATTATAAACTCCTTTATACTGACCGTTTTTAAACCAGCATCTTTATAATTTTTTGTGTATATGCCTTCCTTTACTCTGTAGTTGTTATTTCCCATAATAAAATAAAAGAAAGTATCTTTCATTTCCTTCTGTTGTGGTTCTGAAAGATTAGTTAGTGGTTTTTTTTTATTGTAGTTCCGCATTCGCCGTAAGGTTCATACATCTAAACACCTTGCATGTGGAAATTATTCCTAAATTTGTAGTTAAACTTATTCATAATTTTCTGTACGTGATGTACGTATGTAAAACACGATAGGTAAATTTGTATTATCTTCAATTTTACAATTTCTTCTTTAGTTTTAGAGCCACAAGTTTCAATTTTGAATGTTTTAATTTCTGATCTATAAAATCAATTTCCAGCACCGGTCGGGGAAGGTGTAATATTCCGGAAATTTACAGTGTGATCATTCGGATTTCAGATGTAAACAGACATGGTGTGGTCCAAACTCCGTACAGTGTCAATCTCCGGGGCTACTTTTCCCTCTGAATAATATTGGAGTTGTAGCGTAACGGAAATACTGAGATGACCGGAACCTGGGTGTGGTCACTTGACAAAAGGCTGTATTCCGGTGTCAAGGTGCAGTTCAGTGCAGGTTGTACTGAGAAGACGTGATCAAAAACATGGCAGTAAGTGAGACAATAAAGTCAGGTTAGAGAAGTGGTTGACCTAATGGTACAAGTAAGGTCTAAAAGGATTCCAATCAAAAGGTTGTCTTTTGATGGCGTGTCATGCCACACATGGGCTAGCCAGCTGCATTGATCATCATGCCTAGTCTGACAATCAGGCTTTTGTGCGCAGTGTGTCTGTCTGAATAAGGCCTGTGGTGTGCACAGCAGTTGAAGGACTGCCGTTCATACTGTGTGACCTGAATAAGGTTTGCCAGTGTAAGGCCGAAAATCCTACCCACTGCCAATTACTCAATCATTAGATACTATTTGATCCCCTATTCCATATTGTTGTCGTGATTATAAACCTAAATAAGGTTAGGCCTAATCCATCAGCAAATATTTCTCCGCTCTTTAACTAATACGTCAGCAGATATTTCTCCGCTCCTTACCTAATCCATCAGCAAATATCTCTCCGCCGACTTCTTGAAATTTGTTGTGACTTAGGTATAGCTCCCTCAATGCATGGTTTTCCTGAAATACGAGAAATTACTATAATGTTTTGAGATACCTAGTAGCTATTATATAACACTTTATAACTTTCAAATTAATACACTTTTTACTAAATGTAAATTCAATATCTTACGTCAAGCATGTCTTTAAAAAACGTTGCGTCCTCTTCATAAAAACCATTTCCTAAAGAAAAAGATTAAAGAAAAACAAGTAATCTGAATGTATTTTACGCAATACAAAGTCCCCTACCGGTAGGATAATTCAGTAAAAAGTAGGCCAAGCGTAACAAAACTCAAACGTGATCTTTAACTATCCAAGACAAAGCCATGTATAAAATCTTCATCCAATGCGGAGAAAAGTTCGGAAAACCTGTAGCGGAATGACAGACAAACGGACAGACAGACAGACCGATTGATTGATTATATATTGTTTAACGTCCAGCTCGAAGATGTTTCACTCATATAGAGGTGTCACCATTGCCGGTGAATGACTGAAAAATTTAAGCCTATGCTCAGCGCTTACGGCCTTTGATCAGGGAGGAATCTTTATCGTGTCACACCTGCTGTGACACTGGGGCTCGGTTTTGCGGTCTCATCCGAAGGACCACCCCAGTTTTAGTCGCCTCTTACGACAAGCAAGGGGTACTGAGGATATACTCTAAAAACCCTGATCCTCAAGGGGCCAGATAGACCGAGGGTAAACTAATATTCCCCTTCGGCAAAACCAGTAGGGGACTAAAAAATTTGTGAAATTACCAAAATATGGAAAAAAAAAATGAAACTGGGATGAACACTGAGAAACTTTTCCGTTCATGTTTCTTATTGATGAGCAAAAATGCAGATGATGTGGGCTGGGTATAACTCATCCAAATGTTTTACAGTTCTGATTAAACTATATAAAACACATTAAATTTAAAGTTAGTGAAACAATTACTGGATTAAAAATATACGAATTGACCAATCAAATCAAATAACCATTGAAATAATAAAGACTTTACTATTTCAACTCAATTCGGGTGCGCAGTAGAACTTACGATTAATTAAATTTTAACATTGTATTTAGCAAAACGACAAATGAAAAGAAATTTATTCATAACCACATACTCCTCTGGAAAACTATTATATTAACTTGTCCTCAGACTACATAACTTTACATCCGAAAAGACAAAGGCAAAGTGATTTCATACAGAATTTCGAAATCGATATAAACACAGCTAAATGATAATTTCATAATTTTGATACATTCAAATTTTGAAACTGTGAGGTGGCTGTAAATGCATATCACATGACGTCTCCAGTTTATTATTGTAAGTCTTGTGCAATTCAAAATCATAATATGTACAAATTGTTACAAGTTTTCATGAGTTATCAATGACTCTCGGTGGTAAAAGAGTGGCGTCCCTGTGTTGTCCCTTTGCTTTTGTGAATAAATGACAATATTTATTCAACCATGACTTCAATCATTACGTATAAAACTCAGAGCAAGTGTTCGCCCCATTGTCGCAGTTTCTCGTCCTCTTTAATATTGTATTTCAATAATTATTGTTTGATACGAAACGTTAAATGTTATGAATATCACACTAGCTAATTATTTCTGATTCATGTTAATTGCAATTCTTGACAATTTATGTTAAAAGAATTATTTGACATTTTTAATGTTACGTGTGTGGAGGAAAATCGTTCAATTTCGTCATCGATAGTTGTTGGTTTTGGATAAACAAACCCACTTACAGTATTCTTGAATTAAAACTACACAAACCGATCAGAGTTTTAAAGTGAAGAGCTTACCTTTTAAATCGAGTCGACGAACATAATTATTTTTACGTAGAGCTTCACAAATTACTCGAGCACCTTCTCTTCCTATATTGTTTTCAACTATTCGCTAAAATAAATATCACACACTCTTTTAACAGCAACAACAAGAAACAAACAAACAATAAGAAAGATATCATCGTTCTTTAAGGGTAGTTAAATCTTGATATTGAACTCACAATAACTAACTATCATATGCATGAATAATCATATAATTCACAGCTCTTCCATCACCTAGTCAAAAAATAGGGCAAGGTAAACGTTTCAATGGACGTTAAAAATAATATCAGAATAACTGATTAGTCCGAGTGATATATTGATACCGAATTATATATAACACTCTGAAACAACCAGTGTGCCAATATGCTATACATTAATATGATAAATTGAAATTTATGTTTGTCTTTCGCACGCACGCACGCACACACACACACACACACACACACACACACACACACACACACACACACACACACACCACTTTAAAAATGCCATAGAGATATAAATGCCTCACTATTTCTGTTAAGTATTCATTTCGTGATATTGCATCTGCAATACATCTGGCGCCATATCCACCAAGCTCATTGCTTTCCAGTACAAGCGTTTCAATCGTCGAATTGCGCTACGATTAAAACAGAATATTATATTAACAAAAGTACCAGATGAAATACGGAATACATACAATTTCTTGCAAAAATCTAATGTTGACCTTATTGGCAGTCGTGTAAAAATAAAATTCGATTCACTTCATTTCCTGGTTCAGAACGAAATGTTGGTACATGATTTCCGAGTAACATGATAAGCGATGGTAAAGTCAACATAAAGAAAACGGTATATCAATACATTTATTATGTAATTTCATGAATACACAACATAACTTCAGTTTTTAAAGAACTGTCTGTACAATTATTAACATTTTCTCTGTCAATACGATGCTTTTAAATTATCTACCCGAGAACTACAATATTCACTGATCCCGGATCAAATCGACCGAGAGAATGCTAGTTATTGTTTTATCCTATGATTGCATAACTTAAAACATCGAAATGATACCTGGTAGACCATCTTTGTTTACGATGCGAGTGCAAGAACTTCCGTAGTCGAAAGTGATTACAGACGCGAGTTTTCAGATATTGCTTTAACAGAAAACAAACTGCTGTTAATTGAACATAACAGTAACATTCCAGTATGTAACTTTGCAATACTATAGCGTTATTACCACAAGTCCTATTGCACACGCCTTGGTTTCTTTCTTCTTCAGTATGACCCCTACTATGGCTAGTTTGTCGGTATCTAGAGCTTTATATACTGCTTTAATGGGCGTCAGGTTCATATCCTTGCACGCCTCCATATACATTTTCTGGCTGATGTCTTCATCCTCAGACTCAGACTCTGATAAATCGGTGTCATCTACAATGAAGGCGGTATTGTTCCCTACAGTTTTGCCTTTCCATCCCATTAATTCAAACTGTTTATTTGATTCCTAAAGCGAATACCTTTCTAATATATCTGTATTCTCGCTCTTATGATGACAAACGTCACGATAAATGAAATATGAATTACCATACCATCAAAATCATAGTCTTCCACATCTTCAATTTTTATCTTTTGCTTCTCTTTCTTTAACAATTCCTCTTTCTTCTTCCGCTCTTCCTCAATTCGAATTTGTTCCATTTCCCGCTGAACTTGAAGGTCTATTTCCGCCTTCCTGACCCTGGTCACTTTGTTTGGCGGTTTGCCGGAAGATGGAGATGTGCTGGAGGGTACAGAAGAGTTACTGGAGAGTCGGTATTTCGCCGCCATCCCTAGAGACGTAGATTTCAACGATCGTCGTACATCTCTCTTTGCTGGAGGTGTTACCATCTGAAGCACAAATTCAGTGAAGCTAGTATTAAGAAATCTCATGTTGTGTTATTTTCTACGCGGTGAGTAAAGAGAACAATTGTATAGGTATTGATTTGTAAAAACTTTAATTTCAAAAATTCCTTTCTCTTAGCTAATCAATAGACAAGAGAAGTACCCCCCATTTTATTTTATTTTGATCGTTTACTATTATGTGTGGGTCATTTAAATCATTTGCATTACATCAAGTACGTCCATTTCTTTTATTGGCGTTGGCTACTTTAAAAATAGACTTTACGACTTTAATTAATCACCCAACTTTAAATATAGTCCATTTGAAAGAAAGATTTTTAATAAAGGCACTTATTTACCGTAATTACATCGGGATAAACTAATTAGAGATTAAAATATAATTTGCTCGTTTTAAAAATCGATGAAAATTGAAAGGATGACGGTGGAAAATACAGACAGAGATTGATTTTTTTTAAAAATTTCAATTATTTTGATGTGAAATAAAGATAAAATATGGGACAATGAAACATTTGCAATTTTAAAAAGTTTCATGCATTTCAGATTGGCCGTTTTTCAGACTTAAAAGACGATAAGGCTTGTTGTAATAATCATATATATTTTGAAATATAAACGGATTTAGCATTTATATTTCCAATATTATTATTATCAACCAGTTCCATTGTACTATGGATTATATTTCGTGACGAAAGGATATTTAAGGAAAAGAAATTCTTCAATTAATTTCACTGTGTAATGTTTCGCAGCTCAAAGAGAAAAGAAACTTATAAAACAACACATACTAGATCCAGAATGCTAGCAGTGTGTGTGTGTGTGTGTGTGTGTGTGTGTGTGTGTGTGTGTGTGTTTAAGTTCCATATCTCTATCTTCCACTACTGACAGATCGTATTTTTGTGTTTTTCAATTCGTATGTGTCTTGATTATGAATAACTACATGTACAACATTTGACAAAAGTTCGTATATGACTTCTTCCCAATGGAAATCATATCAAAAAGATATTTGTTGATTATTCATATACAGTATGCTAACCACATTATTTTCCATTAATTAATCTAATCCGTTTTTGTTGGTGGATCAACAAATCACCTTTTGAAATGCAAGTGCAAATTTAACATCCATTGCTCCAGAAGAAACAATCTGATGTTGATTAAGAGATAACGTAGCATGGCAAAGCGAGTTCACAAACAAAGTTTTTACAAGTATATTTCACACAAAAACATTATCATTTTATCATAGATTTCTTCTTATTTGTAGAAATAATCAATTGTTTACAAATGAACTATATGATATTGGTAGATGAGGCTACTTCCTAGGGTGCATCAAACACGTGGATTTGAGGGTAGTCTTCTTTGCGGGTAAGCTATTTTTTTTTTAGGAAATGCCGTGTAGGTTGTTTTTCCAGTGTCAGAAGACGAGACAGGTAACCAGGTAAAATGGAACATTTCCGACTGCGTTATTTGGCATAATCTCAGCAAACTGATTTTAATGATTTTTTTTCTCCTACAGTACTATATCGTAAAAATAATTACCGGTGTGATACTTTAAACACCCATATATACGTTGTTGTTTTAAAATTCCTCATTCTTTCTGAAATTTGCATTATATTGACAACGATATAGAGAGCATAGAGTTGGGGGGGGGGGGGGGTCTTGTCTTGGCTCCCTGCCATTTTCTTTTCGCAAAATGTACCTTAGTTAAAGATACAGATTTTAGCGTAGGAATATACCTTCAGAACATGTCAGTGAGGGTATTTTGCGTACACAAATGATCGTCCTGTTTTTGAAAGTCTTGATAATTCTGTTAATAATTTAAAAAAGGCATTCCGTGTTTATTTTGGAAGTTCTTTGAACTGATCTGAAGAACTGAATATGTTAAATAAGGCAACGACATTGCGATGGAATATTCTAAATTTACTCAATGGAAAACGTAAGTATGTCATTGTAAATTATGTCTTTACGACTTCACAGCCGACATCAGAAAACGTTGTGGGATTTTTAATTAATTAATTAATGATATGATTCGTTCCCTACTGTTTCTAAAAGGTACAAATGTCCCGTGGAGGTCCGGGTTAGAATAGATCCTCAGTACTCCTTGCTTGTCGTAAGAGGCGACTAAATTGGGCGGTCTTTCGGATGAGACTGCAAAAACCGAAGTCCCGAGTCACAGCAGGTGTGGCACGATAAAGACCCCTCATTGCTCTAAGGCCGTAAATGCCGAGACCAAGGCCTAAATTTTACACCCCGTCACCGGCAATGATGATGTCCCCATATGAGTAAAATATTCGCGAGTGGGACTTTAAACAATATACCATCAATCAATCAATCAAAGGTAAAAATGAATGTTGTCACTTATTTTGTTATATATTGGTCAGTCGGGGAATTAACCATAAACGTCACCGTTTAATTAAGCGGAGAATCGAGCAGTTTATTCCCTTAGTATACATTCTTATATGAATGGTGTTTATTTCGTATAGACTAGATCAGATTAAATTACGTAAGTGCGAAATGCCTGGCTAGGGTGGTGTTTAATTTTGTATAGATGACATTAATAGGTGAAACGGTTTGCAACAAAATTTCTTATAAGAAATTTAGTGGGAAAATTGTATAGAAACTCGCCTTTTGTCTCATTATTATTTATATACTGTGCAAATACAGATATAGTAATAATACTAATGATGTATACATATTTCACCACTTCCAGCATTTTTTGATGACCATGTCCAGATCAAAACACGAAATTATGATAATTATTACATAAAACCCATCATTACCTTAACGATATTTAAAGTTTTCGCAATATATTATGTATTTTGAGATAAGGAAAAAAGTAAGCGTATATGTACGAGCTTATACTAATACTTGCACTACTTTTGATTAGAAGATAAGTACTTTAAGTCGTGTATCCCTTTTGATCGTTCATTGTGCATTTGACACCAACTTCGTAGTACCTCAGACTATCAATTACCAAAGTACTGATTATCCCCGAGAAGGAACCGTACATGTATGTTAGCTTGATGTTTTTACTACTCACCCTGAAGATTTTCTCGCCCATGTTCGGACTAGCGCTTCTCTGTACATCCATCGTTATCTATCTTAGAAGAACAAAAACCAGATTTTCACATAGTGGGTAACATATTAATAAACATCTTCATATTTCTTTACAAAACAAGAAACGTGCACTATTAAACTTTTTTGTGTCCCGAAAACCTAGGGCTGTTGTACAGTACACGGTAACAGTCTTAATCGGATTAATCCGGATTGAAATGGGTGTTCGGATTTAAGATTTTATTTAGAGTACTCTTACAGAATATAGACTACAGGATGGAAGGCTGCTAATAAGATTGAGGTGTAACAATTCAAAACATTAATCTAAAGAGCGATATAAAACACAATATATTTTGCCCAGTTAATCGGGATAAACGACACACACGTCAAAAGAGACGTTTATCTATACGAAGTAGAGAGAGAGAGAATTAAGAACACCATCATATATGTACTTGATATTTGCATTTTTAGAATTACAAAGAAGTTATAACAGAAGAGAATGTTGCGCTGTACGAAGACTTGAGCTCTATATTGTAAAACGTTTAACAGTGGAGTATACATTTCACTTTGTAGATTAGGTACATACCCCGGTAATTTGCTGATACGATCATGCAGATGAAATATCGTAGGTGCATGCGCAAGTCTTGGAGGAATAATTGACAAAATAATTCGGATCGAATTGCATTTTATCTATCTGCCTCTTTCTCTGTCTGCAACTCTAGAAATTGGTACTGACTTTTGAACTATAGTAGTTTGAAAGTTCTTACTTGGTGAGCTGAAAGATCAAAGCTATGTGAATGTGAATAAGGTTTAGTTTGGGCTATAGTATTTCACAAACATAATGTACGATGATATTTATGAAAATCTTCATCCCAGTTGTTATGTTTTATTATATATTTATTTACGTACAATGATGCCGGAATAAAGTATTTTGAGTCTATTTTCATTGTATCATATTTGCTTTGACCGTACCTCCCAGCTTTGCTTGAATTGTTATTTATAATTTTAACATAATAAATGACTTTCAATCACACAATCCTTATTATTTCCACACAATTAAGCAAAAATGACAGCTCATAAAGGCGACGTTGGAAAACATGTAGTATAAACATCAATACCGCTGCATGTATCATCCTGTCATCTAGACAATAGGGTAGCATTAAGGTACATATAAACGTGAATCTCTCTGTTCTCTTCCATCTCTTTCTTTCTCAGAGAATATCACTGGGAAATGTTTGATAAATTCAAAATTTATTTAAAAAAAATATACATTAGAAGAAATTTTTGCTGTGTCGACGATCGATATTTAACGATTAACTGTATGTGTCAATTCGACACATCAAAGTGAGATAAAAAAACAACCCACCACCGTCTTCAAGGTTTATTTCATTTCAGATTTTTTAGTGAACGTACATGTTAATGGCGGACTAACAAGTCTTTGGCAAACGTAATGAAGTCAGCTTCTCCATCGTCTGCTTCCAATATTTACGTAACATTTTGACTGATTGATTGATTATTTATTGCTTTCCGCCACACTCAACAATTTTTCAGTTATCTGGTGGCGTCCAGTTTTTGTTGGTGGAGGAGAGAACCCAGATACAATGTACCTGGGAAGAGACCACCGACCTTCCGCAAGTAAACTGGCAAACTTGCTCACATAACGCTGCGGCCGAGATTCGAACGCGCGCCGACAGAGGTGAGAGGCTTTGTGATTTTGAGCCCGATACTCTAACCACTCGGCCACGGAGGCCCCTAACATTTTGAAACTGCACTAGAGCATGAACTGCGATGCTTCACACCAGCGGACTTTATGAACATGATAAATACGCCGGATTCAAGCATTGCACTTAACCTCCTCATGTATTTTCAAAACTTATATAATTCCGTGGGGATTCGGGTTAGAGTAAGTCCTCAGTACCCCTTGCTTGTCCTAAGAGGCGACAAAATGGGGAGGTCCTTCGGACGAGAACGCAAAAACCGACGTCCCGTGTAACAGCATATCTGGCAGAATTTAGATTTCTCCCTGCTCAAAGGCCATAAGCGCCGAACATAGGCCTAAATTGTCCAGCCCTTCATCGGTAATGGTGATATCTCCATATGAGTGAAAAATTCTCGAGCTGGACGTTATACAATATATATAATCAATACATCAAAACTGAAATTTATTATTAATATTTACATTTTACTTTTATGTTATGGGAATTCCCAGTCGTTGAAATTAACCTGCTATATCTATCAAGATTCATATGTACATTGTTCACAATTACATCAAATTCATGAGGAAATGGTTATCATTAAAATTGGTAAAGATACCAATGATAAAAATTATGGAAAAAGAGGATATGAATATGGAATTTGATTTTACGAGTGAGAAGGATATTTTGATATTTCCACGCGTGCGAAGCACAGGTGAAAATGTAAAAAAAAAAAATCCTGTCTCATAAATGGAATGATCTGTATATCAACGACAAGAAATTAAATTTTCTATTGTTACATTTTCTTAGGCTTTTCTTTTGGCTGTCTCTCTATTGACTTCAAAATGATATTACACAGAAAATATATTACCTTTAGGAAGATGCAAAAGATGTAAAGAAGTTCATTATACAAAAAAAAAAAAAATGTTTATATGCATATATACCACGGATGAATATTCCAGCTATTCACTAGTTTCGGCTGTTATTCTCACGCTGTGAAAATATCTCTTGTTATTTTCACTATGTAAAAATAAAAACTGTGAAATATAAATTTTTATTCTATTGATGAATTACAGTGTTTCAATGAATAGCATTATTCCATTATCACCTACCGGAACATACGACGTTGATTCGGTATGCGAGATCATCAGCGTTTGATCATTTTCTAAAGCGAGACAGACTACTGTTAAACAAGTTTATTTAATGTAAGGACTTTTTTGTACTGATTTTGACTACAAATTAACCCCGTTTACCTGCTCAAGACAGAGGGCATACGGCGGGTGTAATAAGTCAACAGGGGATGCTTACTCCTCTTGGGCATATGATCCCACCTCTGGTGTTTCCAAGGGTCTATGTTTGCCCTGTTCTCAATTCTGTATTCTTTATTGTATTTAAGAGATTTATCAATATTCATTTTCTATACTTTTATGATATACGTGCCCATATAATGTTAATAATTTTTTTAGTCCAAATATAGACAAACATACAATCACTCACATACATACATGCACATCATGGCTGGAAGTTATGACGAAATACTGACAGATTATTATTAACATGCATTTTCAAATAAACATTTCTAGTTTAACCATCTTCTTTTGTATACATTAGTTTCGTTCTGTCTTTTGTACATTTTTCTTTCAAATCCATAATATGTTTTCAAGTGCTTAACTAAATTTTGAAATATCAAGTTTCGATGCTTCGTTTGATATATACCTTTTGACAAGCAGTATTATAAGATTAATGATTTCATCTTCTCTAGGAAGACCTAGTATAACTGTATTTGAATCAAATTTTAGTCTTTTTCTAGATTTTTCAAATATCCATTTTTCTAAAAGGGACCATAATTGACAAGCATTGGGGCAATAAAAGAATACGTGCAGAATTGTTCCATCTTCCATTTGACATAAAGAACATAGATTATCATATCTGATTTTTGATAGACACAAGTACTTATTTATGCCTATAAGATTTTATAAATAATTCTAAAATTAAACCTTATCAATCTTATATCTTTTGTTATTGAAAAGTATTTTTATGAATCTGTTTTCAATCAAGGTCCTCGGTTAACATGAGTTCCTTTAGTCCACTTGGATTCACAAATTTGGTTTTCATATTGAAGAGAAGATAAAAATATCTCATATGGTGCCTTAAAACCTTTCATATTCAATACTTTTATAAAATCTGGGCTGAAAAGGTCTTGAAGTGGAATTTGACTTGTAATTTTTAACAGTGGGCCAATAATGCCAAATTGCTCTTGTTATCCCCTCATAAAAAGTGAAGGAGAGTTTAAGAGACAATTTTTTAAAATAATATCTTCAAAACACATAAAATTACCATTCCCATCAAACGAGTCATCTACAATTGTAAACCCCTTTTCATACATAGATTTTGAAGAAAAAAACCCATACCCATTTTGGATCATTTATTTAATGTTATACCATAAAGGTTCCACTAAGATATCTCCTGGGTTGGAGTCGCGTGATATGTTTAGAAAATCTGAAAAAGAACTAGGAATTCTGTAAAGAAGCTGTTGTAGGTATTTATTGCTATAACTTTAGAGTATTCTGACCCAAAGTGGGAGAGATGGACAATATTACACTTTGTGATTTCAGTGAACAGTGGAATCCAACCTTATTCTGTATGATATAATCCTCTATTCCATGTTAATTTTAGAGGTTTGATAAAGAGTTCAATATTTGTCAATCTAAGACCACCATCCCCTTTTGAAAGTTTCATCGTTTTTCTTGAATTTTTTTCAGTTTTGTTATTTCATATAAAATTATAAAAACGTTTTTCTAATTCTTTTATCCATTTTTTGTCAGGCTGTGGAAGGACAGTGAACAAATGGGTGATTTTGGATAAAAGCAAACTTTTAATTACTGTAATTTTTTCAGTTGGAGATATGTTTCTTTTTGACCATAATTGTATCTCTTTTTAATGTATTGAAGATATTTGTCAAAATTCAAATGTATTATGTCTTTTAGGTCTGCAGTATATATTATTCCAAGTACTGTGAATGGTTCTTTTATCCACTGAAGTCCTGTTTCATTGCATAATGTGTTTGTAGAGTTGACTTTAGAGCCAATCTATAAAGCTTTTGTTTTTGTGATATTTGGCTTAAGCCCTGAAATTTGGAAAATTGAAACAGAATATCTAAAGAACTCCAAGCTTTTTTCTGAACCATCTAGAAATATTAAAGTCAGTATATTGAAGTAAAAATATTTTTTCTTTGCCAATCCTTATTCCTTTGATACTTTTTTTTTATCTTATCATATATCCCATAATTTCTACACATAATTTAAATATATAGGGAGAAACAGGCTCCCTTTGTCTACAGCCCCTCCCTATTTTGAAAAATTGTGAAAAAATACCATTTTGGATAACACACAATTGAACTTGATTATAAAGTACATGTATATCGAATGGTGAAGTTAACAATGTGTTAATCGTAATCATAAATCCCAAAGACAAGTTCGAGTGTAGGACAACACGGACCTCCGACAAGGCGAAGGTAGGATCAGGTGCCATGGAGGAGTAAGTATCCTCTGCTGACCGGTCACACCCACCATGAGCCCTTAGTCGAAATTAGGTATACGGGATTACCTGTAGTCAAAGTTAGTATGAAAAATGACAGTCTAACAAAGGGTATGAAACAAATCATTCAACATATGCCCCAGAGACACTCTGAAATCGCAAACAAGGTCATTATAGCGACCGCAAAATTTGCGAAATGATGACTTCAAACTAAATTCGTTATAACACTACTAGTCTGGTCCGATTTCAGCTAAAAAGAACTTCTAACGGCAAATTATTATTATTTGGTTCAACATAACTTTTTAACCTAATTTGAGTATGCTGAATCTGAAAAAATATGTTGAACTTCATGAAAATGGCGTTAAATAGGTCAAAATGGCGATTCAAAATGGCGGACAGTAATTTTTTTCAAATCGTTTTGAAACGCGCATGTAGAAAAAAAAATGTAAAAACTATGATTACAAAATACAATAGCATCGAGAAAAAGATAGAAATAAGCATGCGACCCTAAAAAAGCCATTGCACGAAAGAAAACCCGAATTTTCTCTGTTTTTCCTCAAAATTCAACGTATAGTGTTCCTACATTGTTCTTTGCTTGTGACTTTGCACTTACAAAGGTCCATGCACAGCAAATTGTTACGCTTGCACCCACACCTCAATGTTTTACAACCTGTTGTGCAACTACATGCAATCAAGTCTAAACAAGATTCTGGAATTGGGTCTAAAGTCATCAGAATAGGCACTAGAATACCTTCATTCAACTTCCATCCCATCTCAGTTGGAGATGGTAATGTGGGGTTACTTATATTTGCTTGTCTCCATACCAGCGCTTGATAATGTGCACGTTTAATGTGCAGATGCAAGGCATCGCTAGTGGGGGGCATGTTTTCGGGGTTCTTGGATTTTCCGAATAAAATGTTCCTAACCGAGTCAGTTGACGACACTGTGCCCTGGTTATACAGCTTGCATACGAACTTTTCACAGTCGACTATTTTCTGTTCAGTTAAATTGCCCTCTCCAAAACCCCCAAGAAGCCCAACATTGTCTTTGTAAACCTTAAATCCAGTTTTTTTGGATATCCCAAAGAAAAAAGAAGTTGTTTCACATCCAGTCAGAGCATGGAATGCTAACAGATTCGTGCACATTTCTGGAGAGGTAAAGGTTTTCTCTACAACAGCATGAATAGGAATGTTCTTGGGCTTTGCAGATGTTCCAGCAACCATCCACAACTGTATATTTATTTCTGAAAAGAAAGATACAAGTAGCAGTAAAACATCAGTATCAGATGCTAGTACAACAACTGAACTGCAAGTGGATTCTTTCGCACAATGTATGGCATGAAGAACTATTCTAGTATCTGCCTCTTCATGTGACGCATGTAGGGCAGATATATCGAGGAATTCGTCATTGCATTTAACGCTATTCTCATCGAGAAACCCACCAGCAGTAACAACAGTTTTCTCTGTGGGTGCATGAAGAATTATCTGCTCAGATAAAAAGGCAGCTAGGTCTTTCTTGTTGTCATTCAAAGACAAAAAAGCTGAAAAGTTATTCGGGAGTGGCACATCCTTATTTTCAATAACCCTTCTAACTGGCTGCTGCCCTTTTGCCCTACGAGAACGAGTGCCCGATTTTATAGATTGTTCCCTGTAACGGTCGAACAGAACATCAACTCTTGAATACATGGCCCCTTTTCTCACCACAGTGGAAACAAACTCATCTGCAAAGTCTCCAAATGTTTTCATGCCATGTGTTTTCATGCTCTGAACTAAAGCCTGGCCATCTATGATCAAAGCTGGTGATTCGCCTACATTTTCGACTCGCGCCCTTACATCAACATCTTGAAGTATGTCTTCTAAAACAACAGATTTGTTTCCAGACTTTAGTGCACCGCTGGTATCCGCTATAGATATCGGCACAGGAAGGAGCTCGTGTTTCAAAATCTGCTCTAAATCAACCTCTCGTCCGGCCTTATATGCAATGACAAGTCTCTGCAGTATGTTCCGATCTGCCTTTAGAATTTTTTTCTTTTCCACAGCTTTTGGTACAACTTGTACCTTGTATAAGGAGTCAAATGTTAATGAGCAGCTTTTTTTCAGAACACTTCTCAAAGGAACTTGTAAACTACTTGTTTCTATGTTTGGTATCAGACGATCTTTTACGAAATTCTCTAATGATATCTGTCCCAAATTTGCTGCAGAAAGTAAGGACTCCTTGATCATATCTGTAGCTTTGTCTTTTGTAACTATATTGATCAGTTGATCTCTTTCGTACAAAAGGTCAAATACTCTAAACCTTTTCATTGCATCAACGAGCGAATCCTCATACACTGCATCAGTAACTTGTCGACTCTTTGATGCGTCCTTGTGTGTGAGAATGTCATCTGGATTCACATCGTACATCACCTTTGTAAGAAGACTTATATGAGATCTCAGATTGTAGGAAAGGGACCACCTACTGAGAGCAGATGGAGTCCTAGTAACTCCTACAATTCCACCACCTTTCTTACCCGTGGCGTTTAGCCATTCTTGACTTTGGTCTGGGTCAACTTGATTGAAAGTTCCAGCACTTCTCTTGACGACAAAATTTCCATCCTGAAACTCTGATAGTACTTCAATAGGCAATTGGTGGCAATCAGCAAGATACACACTACCCCACCTAGCATAATTTGTATGGTCATATCGGAAGAACCATGGGAGCATTGAACGGAAAGACTTCAAATATAAATCCCAAAGCCCATCTCTTTCTGACTTTGTAAACATTAAAAGGATAGAAACCATGTCCAAATATAACCACCAAAACAGGACATTTGGGTTGTCAATTTCCTGTCTGAAACTTGAAAAATACTCTTTGAAAACAGGATTTTGCAGTTGGTCAATGCTAGAAAGTATGTCTTGCTGTTCAGTCATGATGCCATTCAATGTTTGCGAATGATCAACATTTTTGGTAGATACAAATAACACAAAGTCTGGCAGTAAAATCTTCCAGATTGCTTGAGCAGTAATTTTATGGGCTCTCATGCCACGACTGTAGTGCTTTCCACCTAATACATTTTCAGCAGCCACAGGTCCTAATAACTCGCATTCCATCCACAGTTCATGCAAACCAGAACCTCTCATATGATCTCCTATACATTTCATGAAATTCATAGCTATATGTAAGCCACCCATTCTTGGAACAAGCCTGTCTCTATACTCAGGAACTGACCATTTTAAATCCATCAACTTAAAGTACAAAGCTTGATCAACTGTGATAACTGTATGACGTTGACCAAGATGCTCAGATATGTGCATGCATTTCTGGACAACTGTGTTAAGTGTATCCATTTCATGAGCAGGTGCTTGTACAATAGGCATGTAACCAACAAGTGTGAGATCCGGGTTTTTACTACTGACAGACTGATTATGTCCTGACCAACTAGCTGGGACTTTCTGCTTATGTCTGTGCAAATGAAACGCCAATTCATTAGCAAACTCTTGAGAGGACAATTGATTCTCTGAGTCAGAAGGTTGGAAGATATCTAACGTAACTGGTCTGGGATAGTGAGGTTGTGATTTTCCTTCTACTATTGGGGAAATGACAATACTGTCCATCTGAGGAGGTACCTTCAATGTCTCATTTGAAGATGGACTTATGTGCTGAAGGTTAATGTCATTTCCCGACCCTCGTTGCCAACATGCTATCTGCGTTGCATGGAATGTTTCCTTGCCATCCAGTGTTGAATCACTAATATCAATATTGTCAGCTGTAAAGTGTGTGAAAACGCTTGGCTTTAAATTCGAGGGAAGGAAATGTCCAGTCCTTTCGTCCATAGACTGAAGGCTTTCCTCTGCAAGCCCAGTGTCAACACGCAGAACATCTTTATAACTCAGGGTGTGACCAGCACTATTAAACAAGTTTAACAGCTGTTTTGACCTTGTCATTTGATGCAAGGTGCATGCAAGGCCAATATGCTTTGGAGTCCACTTTTTTCCATTACTTACCCCATACACAATATCCTGAGCTACGCTCACTATTTTCTTCTGTCTGCTGCAATCTGGATTGTCATTGCCATCAGTACAATCAAAGACCTCTTGTCCGCCATAAAGAAGATTCAGAAACATGAGGATACTATCTGGGACACAACTTACGGCATCAGCCTCACAAACATTCAAACCCATGTGACCAGGTCTATCTTGCAGGTTTGATCTTAATCTTAGTGCAACATGTACCAGTTCATGAAATGAGTTGTGTGGAGGTTTATAACATGGCATAGTGAGTAATTCGTCATCCATGGTATCTTGGTCATCATGAAACATATCTCCAAAATGAGATTTAGAAAGAATATGGGGCACTAAAAGAGTTTCGCGTTCAGATACTGCTCTATCGAGGGGACGAAGAAACTGGAAGATATTCTGCACCTTGGCTTGCAGATTTTCTTTAAACGTTGATCTACGAGTGATAAAAGACTGTGGCATTTCAGATCCTACCTCTTCTACCAACTTGGAGTACCTGTTCCATGTATCAGAGAGCTGTAAGATTTGGCACTTGCTGGCTGCGTACTCCAGTTCTCGAACAAGAAATATCATGGCCAGATCTTCACATTTTGACTCCTTTTCTTTTTTTTGTGTATCATACTTAAAAGCATTCATGCATTTTAGATGGTACTTACCCTCTGCAGCTATCAAATCGCTAACGTTTCCTAACTTAACACGAAGTATGTTGTCATACTTTGCATTTTTAAGAACCATGTCGCTAACAGAAAATGTTGTAATGTTGAATAGCTTCTGTTTAATTTGTTGTTGACAAAATATGCATAACTCCCAATCTATTGGTGTAGATGCATTTCGCAAAGTTCGGGATGCTGCTGCAGAAGGGTGTGAGCAAGATGACGTAGACGGTACATCATCCTCTGTATCGACGTTGATTGTATCAGATGTGTTTGTAAGCAAACATGCTTTTCTTTCCATTAACTGAATTGGTCTGGGGTGAGTAAATGCACTATAGCATTTCCTATGACATAGAACTCTATCACTCGGACTTAATTTTTCTATTCTGTCAATGGCATCATAGTTCCTGGCATCTTTAACTTTCTTACGACGAGATGCCCTCTCGGTCAACGTTTCGATAGACTTTTTGCTTTTTAATTCTAACGTGTCTGTCTTTTTTTCCTGACATATAACACACAAATCTGTATCTATTTGATAACTTCGCTTAAGTGATCGTTCAGTCATGATTTCTAATCAATGAGTGGTGAGATATGACAAGCCTATAACCTCGGCCATCAGTTTTATACCTTATGTCAGAATCATTTGTTAATTCGATCCTCGATTGTGTCGGTCGCGCTATTGTGAAAACCATTGAACACTGTGTTGAATTTCAAGTGCATTTATATCATAAAGTATGCAATACGTTAACTGAATAATTTGCACAATTAGAAGGAAATAAGCATTAAATATCATATCAAAATGCATATATATACTGTGCGTCAATATGCGGTTGCGAAAAAATGAGTTAATTGGGATCTAATCGTTTTTTTCACAATTTTAATTGTTTAACGAACATTGAACAATTTATTCTATTTTTCAGACACATATAAGTTTAGTACAAGCCTTTAAATTGCTTTAATTTGCAATAAACTTTTTTAAAATAAAGCCATATAGATAATTTTGCAAATTTCAACACCGCCATTTTGAATCGCCATTTTGACCTGTTTAACGCCATTTTCATGAAGTTCAACATATTTTTTCGGATTCAGCATACGCAAATTAGGTTAAAAAGTTATGTTGGACCAAATAATAATAATTTGCCGTTAGAACCCATTTCTAGCCTCTTTTTTCAAAATCTGGACCAGACTATACAACATCAACATTTTTGTGAGTAGTTGACCTCGCTTTAAAACATTCTCATACGCATGGCATGCTCTCGTGTATCGAATCAACTGGGAGATATACACACCATAAGCAGGCGAAAGTGGTATATTACTATACAGATATGGAAAGTTGATGATTGTAAAGTTGAAGTCATCACGCTTGTCATATAATATAGTAGTCAGTCTGCCATTAGAGTCAATATTAAGTAAAATATCCAAATATGAAGCAGACACGTCAGATTCTGTAGTGTTTTTTATTTCGATTTCATCGGGATATATCAAATGGACATAATTATGAAAATTATGATTGTTGATTGATAAGACGTCATCGATATATTTATATGTATGGTTGAAGGACATGGCAAGTTTTTTGTTTTTATCCTGTAACAATTTCTGAACAAATTCCGCTTCATATGAATATAAGAAGAAGTCTGCCAATAAGAGAGCACAATTAATGTCCATGGGAATGCCAATGGATTGTTATAAGACTTGGTCTCCAAACACTATCGTAATATGTACCGTACCACAGTGCGATGACTCTTTGCACAATTTCGTGGATAATGATATTCGTGAATAGCTCTATTCAATACATTTCCAATGGTATAAAAACACGGGCCTTCAGCTCAATATAGTTTTAAACTTATAGTCATTTCATTAGAGCCAGTCGTTGATCACCATTGTAAAAATGGTTGGGAGACGGGTTGAGAATATTGAAGAAATTATAGCTTATATAAAAGTTAGCACAAAATTCGGTCATTCGGTAATGCAGAATTTTACTGAGTTGGGGAAATTTTATGGGTCTGATAAGATATCTTATGAGACAGTTCGTATATGGAGAAAGAAATTTCTAACTGGCACAGAGTCCGTCAAAGGTACAGAAAAATCTGGCCGACCTGTGACTGTAACAGGGAAGGCAAATGTGTCAAAAGTCTGGGAAATAATTGAAAGTGATGGCAGGTTCACGATACGTGATATTGCCAAAGCTGTTGGTAAATTACATTTTGAAGTGTATTTTGAAAGTATGAAAGATTTCTGTCAGATGGATATCGCATATAATGGCAGATGACCAAAAACGAATACGAGTACAGACCGCTAAACAATAGCTCAAAATGTTTGCCAAATTCAATCAAAGACAATTTGTTACTGGTGACGAAACATGAGTTCACTATTTCGAACTAGTAAGAAAAATTGGAAACAAAATATGGCTAACTAAACATGTTATTGCCAAAAGAACCATAAGCACAAAGAAGGTTTTTTGTTGCATATTCTCCTCATGTGATGGTAAAGCCGTACCAATGCCTGTGCCGAAGGGCAAAAGTGTTACAGGTCGGTATTACCGAGATGTTTTACTAAAAAAACTCCAGAAATATTATCATAAACGACGCCCTGTGCAGAATTTTGTCATGCTCGTCTAATTCATGATAATGCTCCATCACGTACATCTGAGGTTGTGAAGCAATTTTAAAGGTCGAAGAAGGTTACCATCTTGACACACCTACCATCTCTCTAGATCTAGTTCCATGCGACTTTTTCCTTTTTCCAAACCTTGAAAAATTCTTATCTGGTCGTTGTTGCAAGTCCCGACAAGCCCTTGACTCAGCCATCAGTCAGTGCCTCAGAGGTCTACCTAAATCAGCGTGCCGAAACACATTTCAGAAATGGATTCAGAGATTGAAATTATGTATTTTAAACTGCGGATAATACTTTGAAGGGATGTAGTGTTCATGTCACTATTTGAGTCGAATGGTTTTGAGATATCGTAAAATACACATTACATATCGAACAACCCTCGTATAGGGCTCATGGTGGGTGTGACTGGTCAAGAGCAGATTGGATGCTCACTCCTTCTAGGCATCTTGTTCCACTTCTGATGTTTTCTGGGGTCTGTGTTTGCCTATAAATTGGATTTACGAAAGATATCGACCACTGTTCATTATCTACACCTTTTTCTTGTAAACATTTTGTGGATTCACTATTTTCGTACTAAACAAATAGCATGCAACAAATCCAGTAAAATTTGCTTTAGTTTGATGAAGATGAAATGGCACTAAAGAATACTGAGTGTAGCAGTAACTGGAGAAATATCGCTAAATGTCGTTGACTTCATCACATTTATTGTTGTTTAGAGGATGAAAACGCTAAGATAACTAACAGTATTCAATCTCGTAATTCCTATAGAAAATGCAAGTCAGAGGGATGGGCGAACACTGACCCCTGTTCATACCAGAGGTGGGATCAGGTGCCTAGGAGGAGTAAGCATCCCCATGTCGACCGGTCACACCTGCCGTGAGCCCTATATTCCGATCAGGTAAACGGAGCAATCCGTATTAAGAATCAGTGTGCCAAGAACGGCCAAACAATTGGTATGAAACACATCAGACAGCATTTGACTTAATGGTAAGTTGTATTGGCAAACTAGATCGTTATAACGACCATAAAATTTGCGAAATGCTGACTTTAGACGAGACTGTACAAACCTCTGTAGCATGAACTTCTTTGTCAGTAGCCCGCCTCGATTTGAAAACTGATCATAAGCAGAACAAGCTCTTGCGTATCGAATCAGTTGGGAGATATAAACACCATATGCAGGTGATGATTGAATATTGCCACATAAATAAGGGAAGTTGACGATGGCGAAATTGATAGGGATAGATCGCAAAATTTCACTGACTTCACTAGAAGCAAAGAAGATTGCGAAATGCCGCATACCTGACTAAAAGAAGTCTAAAGGAAATGTGAAATAATGGAGCCAAATTTAGGGGCAATATCCACAAATCCATGTAATTTTATCAAAGGTAATGTTCAGGAGAAATTCAACAAGAAGCATTGTCTGTCATCATATGCCGTTGAATTGCCCGAAATCACTGACTGGAAAATATGTTGCTAAATGTTGCCGACTTCAAAGAATCAGTCAACAAATACTGCTATTTTGATTAGAGACAGTATTTGTGAGTAATACCGCCAATTGCCGCCGAATTAAAAAGAGCATTTTGGGTACACTTTACGATATGCTGCTGGCCTTACTAGAAGCAATTATTTCTGGAATAAATGTCACTAAATTCCACTGACTTTTCCAGAAGCAATGTTAAGTTGATTACAATACCACTGAAAGCTCCATATCCTTTTATCATGGATAGTTACAAGCAAGTTGTTCTTGAAAATTTGGGCATTGTATTGATATAATTTTCAAGCAAGATGAACGGGCATTTTAAAAAAATATTCATATTTTGTTTGTTTTTATGTTGTTTGCTCATGTCATGAAGACAAACATTCTCATATATAACACTATACTACCATGTTACAGCGAGATAGAGACGTGATTAGAACATACAGACGTTTGATTTAAAAGGAACCAAAAGTCAATTACGAGGAATGACTGATACGTAGTCCATATTTTAAAAAGTCCTTTCATCTTAATGTTAATTAATATTTAGTAATTAAATGCGTCTGTTTTAGAAAACAGTAGTTAAAGGCTTTTCGGGTATGAAATCTCTTTAAATATTTAATCCGTAGAATAATCCTAAACAGCGTTTACCATTACGATTGCACTTTATGCATTATATCGCATTAATATAATTAAATGTTTTAGGTGCAGAAAGCAACAATTTTAAACTATCGATAAACTAAAAAAAAAATAAAATTCAAAATTCCCCAAGCAAAAGAAATCTTTGCTTTTGAAATTGAAACTGCCTTTTAAGAGAAAATAGATCCTTATGAATATCTTCTTAGTGTTTGGTTATCAGGTCTTCTAACAACCTGTTGGAATATCCATGGACACGAATTGTGCTCCTTTGTTAGCTGATGTATTTTTATATTCTTATGAAGCAGAATTCATTAAAAAACTTCTACATAAGAAAATATCCCTTGCTGTGGCCCAACTCGACATTTTGATATATCGACGACGTTTTGTCTATTAACAATGATCATTTTCATTCATTCGATATATTCCAGTTATCTTGAAATAAAAGACGCCACAGTGTCTTCCACTTCTGCTTTGTACATAGACATTTTCCTAAAAATAGATGTCGGCGGCAAACTAACAACTCAACTTCATGACAAACGGGATGATTTCAATTTCTCCATCGCCAACTTTCCTTATTTATATGACAATATTCCATTATCACCTGCATATGGTGTTTATATTTCCCAACTGATTCGATATGCAAGAGCTTGTTCTGCATATGATCAGTTTTTAAATCGAAGAAGTTGATGTTACAGGGGTTTGTACAGTCTCGTCTAAAGTCAGCATTTCGCAAATTTTATGATCGTTATAACGATCTAGTTTGCCAATGCAACTTAACATGAAGTCTAATGATGTCTGATGTGTTTCATACCAATTGTTAGGCCGTTCTTGGCACACTGATTCTTAATACGGATTGCTCCGTTTACCTGATCGGAATATAGGGCTCACGGCGGCATGACCGGTCGACAGGGGATGCTTACTCCTCCTAGACACCTGATCCCACCTCTGGTATGACCAGGGGTCAGTGTTCGCCCATCCCTCTGATTTGTATTTTCTATAGCAAGAATCTTTTACATTAATCCGCTTAGTCATCATCCAGAAATGATCTTCCGTCTATGGTTAGTCATGACAAATTTTGAAACATATCAAGTGCTTCATGAAAATAATCGCAGATTTTAAAACCTAGTCCATAAATCATATGTAACAGGTGGGATAAAGTTTTGGTCCATCATTACTGCCCATGCAACAACTCACTTTTCTTATTGATCTCATATGAACGTAAGATGAATATTATTATTCAGACATTTGAATATGAAAACACCGATGATCCTGATCGACGGATATCTTTGTAAGCATGGAAAGACATTTGTATTAAAGAATGATTACACTGCATTCAAAGTTTGTCCTTAACCGGTAGCTCAGTGGTTAGAGCGTTCGCTTCGTAACCGGGAGGTCATGAGTTCGAATCCCGCTCGTGCCATGGCCGCGTCAAACCTGGGATGCAAAAATAGGTAGTACTTACTCCTTTGCCAAACTCTCGGCATTTAGAAGTGAGAATCACGTGTCTTTCGGATATGACTTAAAAATTGAGGTCCCGTGTCACGGTAGGCGTTGGCACGTTAAAGAACCCTCACTGCCACGGCCCTGAGCGCTAAGCATAGATCTAAATTTTTGGTACTTCACCTACAGCTTGTGACATCTCACTAAGAGTGAAAAATTCTCGAAGGGACGTAAAACAAACAAACAATTAATCAATTTTATCGAGATCAATCGTGGTTACAAAATATAGCATTTCGAAAGTGGAATGAATAAATGGCCGCACCATTTCCTTTTATTAGCTTTTATAAGTCTGGAAGACATAGCTGATATCAATATAGGGTGCACTGCAAAATTCAAATATCGAGTAATTTGTTGATTACGCACTTTGGGTAGTGGTTTTTCCCTACCGAGCATGTGAGCTGAAACCACTGTAAGTACGTATAATCATTCATTCTATGAACGTTGAAATATACAGGCAATTCTAACGAATGAGAAGAACTTATTTAATTTTCTTTAAACGCGTATGATTAATTTGTAAAGTTTGCGTTTGAGCGCTAGAATCTTAGTGTGTTTACATATGGGTAGAGTTTATTAAATTTTCAGTAAATCATTTAAAACAGTACAGAATATGCTCTATCACTGTAACAATCATAATGGTATTGCGTAAGCATTGAAAAATTGGCAGGGTATATTTAAGTGTCATCCTCTGTTTCTTTAACCCCGGCACTTTGCACTTTCGACACAGTATTGTAATGTTTTAGTGTAACTCCCTTGTCCTCAAACCACGTAAGTAGGTCTTGATGCACCCGGCCAATTCCACTTTGTAAAAATACTCGTTCTCCCTTCTCCATCAACTTCTTCACTCGTAAGTTATGCTCCTTTTGGGCGATCATTAATTCGCTGAAGACAGAGAATAGCACATTCGCAGAATTTTGAATACCAAACTTCATTTGAAAGGATTTAAGAATATCATAGACTTTGTTACTCACGAAAAGTTTATTTCTCCATCCAAATTAATGTCAATTCTTTTAATGATAGTGTCCAAGTCTCGCAACCGGACCGGGATTTTACTGAACTGTAACATACCAGAAAGTGCAGGGTATAAAGAAAAATGCAACTTTAACAAAGTGACAATCGTGAGAATGTAAAACAATATTAACTTTAAATCTAAAAAAAATATTTTTCGTAAAAACGTGCTATTATGAAATTTTTTTATGTAACTTTAACCATAATCATGAATGGAATAAAACTAAGTTAAAGATTTTATCAAAATAAAGATTTCAGTTTTATTGAATATATAGCATTATATAGAAATATGTTTTGTAGAAGATGACTATCATGTAATTTTTCTTCCTTCAGAGCCTCTGAATAGGTTTTCTAACACAAATATTAACAGTTTTTAAACCTTATTTTTTTCTATCATTGAAATAGTAAATCATAATTTTACGGTAAAAATTTTCGATAACAAAATGATAGCTAATGCTGCTTTAAATGCACATCTATGCAAAGAATAACCATACGATACAAATCTCATAGTATAATATGTAATTGGAAACTATATTCATGGTCTCTATGCAAATTTATACCTATGAATGAAAATTGGGAATATTCATCCAAACATGTATAATCACAGTCATATATAGTCATACCTGTACACCTTCTTTGAATTCTTCCCACGAAACAGAATGACTACCGTCTGTGTCAAAGGTGATGAAGAGGTCAAGAACATCCACCTCCTTCATCCGCGTAAACTCAAACATAATATCGACGGGATCTCCATGTATATACATCGTAGGGTCTCCATCATTTCCGCCAGGCTTTAGACAAACCTTTCCAAAAGTAGCATGTATTTCGCGACTCTTCTGGTACTTGCTCAAAGTTGATACAAAATCCATGTCAACTGGTTGCAACTTAATTAAAAAGATAATTGAATATGTATATTGGTTTTCAAATATTTTTGAAAAGGTATGAATGCTTAAAGTTTCTCGATAATAACAAATTCACAGGTAAACATTTTACGACGTCCACTTACGCCAAAATCAACGTATTTGATATGTGGGATCATCTTTAGCGTATGCAGTATGAGCATAGATCCCTGAGCTGTTATAGGATTGTTTCCGATCTATTAGAGACAAAACGTTAACTTAAATGTACGGTAAATAAAATCAATTAAACTATATTAAGCTGCCATTTCTGCAAAAAAGACTGAACCATTTATGATACAAATTCATTAAATATATATTAGGCATTCCTTTGGAATCATATTTTCTAATGCAATAAAGTCACTAACCCTTAAAATCTCAAGGGACGAATTTCGTTTCATTCCTTCCAGTAACTTGCTTACTGCCATGATGCCGATTCTGTTTGAGCTGACATCTAAGTCTACCAGTGTGTTATTTTTCTCCAAACCGTGAGCGAGACCATGACATCCAGCAACATCGAAGCCATTCCAGGACACGTTAAGAATTTTAATGGTTGTGTTTTTCTGTGAAAATATTATCGATAAAAGATAAAGATGATCAGAAACGATTTCTTCACCTTTGTTTTTTTTCCATTTGTGGAAACTTGACCCTTAAATAGATACTTCCTATAGAAAGTTCAGGCATGTTTTTGTCATCTCCGTTTGTCACACTACCCTTGCATTAAGATAGAAGTAACAAAAAATATTTTGTGCATATGATCGGGCATATCATACATTTAAATATGGAATAAGGTTTAAAAACTTCGATTTAAGTCCAGGAGCCCGAATGAGATCCAAAAAGTTGAATTTATATTAATGCATTTCACAGTGTTTAGGATTATATCTTTAGAATATCTTTAGAATATGTGTCATTAGGAGAGATGCAATAAGGTTTTGGGTGCTGTGGTGGACATTTTTTCCAGATGAATGGCCAAGCTAAACATTTTAACACAAGGTCAAAAGCATGTAACTACAGTTCCAATGCTTAAAATTGTACAAGAATTATACTTCTGAGACTTCATAACATTAGTCTGTGAACTATATTCCCCATGTGAATGAGCACACTCAATTTCTATGACTTGTGTATTCTAAACTGATAAAAATTGCATAATATCTGTGAGGATACATTCAAACTTGCATCAGATGCTATAGTCACTGTAAAGGACGATTTTGAAGAGAAAGCACCAGATTATCAGTTTTTGAAGTCGTTAATTAAACAGAGACCATGCGTCGTCTAACACAGGATGAGAGGTTACGTGCCCTTGGCATACTACAGGTTGGCACAAGACAGGTCGCTGTGGCAAGGGCAATGAATGTTTCCCAGTCTGGTATCAGCAGATTATGGTCCAGACATTGTGCTATAGGGTCTGTTCATGATAAACCACGATCCGGTCGACCAAGGGCAACAACTCAGGTTCAGGACAGATTCATCCGCACTATTGCCTTGGGAAATCTTCTGGTAACAGCAAATCAGATAAGGTCTAAACTTCAAAGGAATATTGGCTTGGTAGTGAGTGGCCAGACCATCAGGAATCGACTGCACAGATTTCACTTACACGCTCGACGTCATCGTGTCATTCCCTGCTTCAGGGATCGTCACATTAGAGTCCGACTCCAATGGTGTCATCATCATCAACGCTGGGATAATCGACAATGGAACCACGTAATGTTCCCAGATGAGTCGAGGTCCATCTGGACAGACGCAGGAGGGATTGGCGCCGACGTAACGAACGTTTCCATGACGTTAACGTCATTAGACATGATCGGTATGGGGGTGGATCTGTAATGGAGTGGGGATACATCGCTGTTGCCGGCAGAACAGACGTGCATGTTGTTGCTGGACGTGTCACAGGGCAGTACTACCGGGACAACATCTTGGCACCCCATGTTGTGCCGTTTGCTCCTCGTTATGACCACCGTTTCAGTTTTCAAAATGACAATACCAGATGTCATAAGGCTAGGATCGTTATAGATTATCTCCAACAGCAGAATATCGCCACATTACCATGGCCCGCACTCAGACCGGACCTTGTTCTCATCGAGCATGTCTGGGACATGATTGGAGAGCGGCTACGCCAATGTCAACAACCTTCTGCCAATGTCCAAGAACTTGCTGCAGCATAGCAACAGGAATGGGATAACCTTCAATCAAAATGATCTGGGACGTCTCGTTAGGAGTATGCCACGCCGAATCCGAGCTTGTCTCGCCAACCGAGGGGGTTTTACCCGCTAATGACTGTTTCACAATGGTGGTAAACTAGCTGTGTGACCTTGTGTTGGTAACAATCCTTATTCTGGAGAATCCGTCCTTTTCTGACTGTACACAGGGTTTCGAATAAATTGACAAATGTTTCCTTAATGTTTTCTGTCATTTGTTTCCTTCCTGATCTCATGATCTATATTTCATTGTCCTTGTAAATCCAATATCCCCTACTTATTTTTAATAGTATATATTCTTGATGAATGAATGACCAAGTTAAATTAACGGAGGCCAAATTAATTCGTCTTAAATCCAACATTATATTCTACAGTGATGAAACGTGCGTGAGTGATGTAAGGATATATATATATATATATATATATATATATATATATATATCTGTGTATGTGTGTGTGTGTGTGTGTGTATAGATAGAAAGATAGATAGATGCCGCATTGAATTCTTCTCACTTGTTCGTGTAATGCGGCAGTGAATGAATGCTTTTAAATTTCAATAACAAGAGTTTGAATATTTCAAAGCAGTTGTCAAAATATACATGCACAATTTATTCATTACACATAACAATATCACAAGATACACCAGTACTCAATGACGTAATACCGATCACGGTGGCTCAGTGGTAGAGCTCTCGCCTCGTGAACGGAAGGTCGTGAGTTCGAGCCCCGCTCGGGCCGGCCGCGTCAAACCTAAGACGTTAAAATAGGTAGTGATTGCTCCTTCGCCAAGAGCTGGGCATTACGAAGTGAGAGTCACGGGTCTTTCGGATGGGACCTTATAAACGGAGGTCCCGTGTCGCAGCAGGTGTGGCACGTAAAAGAACCCTCACTGCTAAAAGCCATTAGTGCTAAGCATAGGTCTAAATTTGCAGCCCCGTCACCGGTAATAGTGACAGTCGCCGGATAGCTGAAAAATTGCTCAGGCGACTATAAATAAAAAACAAACAAACAAACAAATCAATGACGTAATTCCTATGGAAAATACACATTAGAGAGATGGGCAAACACGGACCCCTGGTCATACCAGAGGTGGTATCAGGTGCTCAGGAGGAGTAAGCATCTCCTGTAGACTGGTCACATCCGCCGTGACCCCTACATCTTAATGAGGTAAATGGAGTGATTCGTAGTCATTATCAGTGTGCCAAGAACGGCCTAACAATTGGTATGAAACACGTCAAACAATATTTGATCTAATTGAAGGTTGTATTTCACAATCATTTTGCATTCCATATTGAGACTTTCTACCTGCAGGCCTAGCCCAATCGCATGTGCTCCCTTTCCTCGCAAATGGTTCCAACTCAGATTTAGTATTTTAATCGTGTCGTTGCAACCTGAAATAAAAAAATAAGACACTGAATTTGAGTTTTAACAACGCATAATCCCGTCAAACACCATGGTTGTAATTTGTTTAACTTCGCACTCCAGAATTTTTCACTCATGGAGACGTAACCATTGCCAGTGAAGGACTACAAAATTTAGACCTATATTCATTGCTTACGGCGTTTGAACTGGTAGGGATCCTTATTGTGTCACACCTCCTGTGACATGGGGTTTTTGCGGTCTCATCCGAAGGACCGCTCCATTTACGCGCCTCTTACAACAAGCAAGGAGTGCTGATGACTTATTTTAACCCGGATCCTCAAATGATGACAAAACGTTATATAATACACAAAAATTCACCATGTCCCGACTTACTATGGAATCATTATTGATCGTGGGGGCTCAATGTTTGTGGATTTCGTGGCTACCTTTTACCAACAAATTTACGTCCACACGAACCAGTTATTCTTTGCAATAGTTTCTATAGTATATTGTTGTATATTTTCAAAATAATGTTAAGCCTCTAAAATGACATCCCCATGAACTAGTAAATATTTAGGTACCCGAGAACATTGGCTCCCACGAACATTAAGGATTCCAGAGTATTCAGGATTACTGCAGATTTTGTCCAAATCGGACAAGACGTGGGGATTTATTGGTGAATTTTCTATATACTCTAAGTATTGATTTGCTTGATTTTAACATGAATATTTATTCAATCAATTATTATTATTTTAATACCATCGACAATTATCATCCAAAATGTTCAATGCAATTATATTTATTGATCCTGTTGAATCGCGCTTTTTCATCTCTCAATATGTATATACATGTGTGTCTTTTCTGTAGTTAACACTTTTAAATTACTTGATACTTTATAGCTACTGGATAAAACGTGTAAACATAGAGTATCAAAACAGTGTGTTTGGTGCAGCAAATCTATAATCATTCTTGCATGGTTTCACTCTTCAGCAGTTGTTTCCTTATACAACAAATATCATGTTAGCTAGATTAAATTTCACAGTGACTAAATGAGTGAATTTTTTGTGGTATATTATTCATGTTTGCAATTTAAAAAATGAAACAAAAACGTAAATATGCTAAATATAATTTTAGTCATATGAAATGCAATTCACAATTACAAAATAGAAATGTGATATAGTACCGTTGGATTAGTATCTAACAATGTTGACGTTTAATTTATTCAGTTTGTTATGAAAGGAGGCGAATGAACACAGCACTTTTGTTTTCAGAATAAACTTCAAGATTTAAGAATCATTAACAAATTCATTCCTCAGATTAGACTAATTCTTATTGATCATCAAACTTTTATCCACATATGGAATTACGTGGATTTGGACTGAATCAAAATATTTCCAATAATTAAAAAACTCAGACTTCGAGGCACTGAGTTATTATTTGTGGTATTTCAAGCAGCAAGGGGTAGAGTTCCGGCTTGGATTTCTCGAAAAAATTTAAACTTAACTCTGAGTTTTCTTTTATTTGAGTAGTCAAAATCTGAATAAAATTTCAGACTTAACCCCAAATTTTAAAATAAGTTTCTTTTGAGAAATCCTGGTCCGATTATTAAGAGTTTCTTGATAAGACAAAATTCACACCAACGCTTACCTAACGCACTTCCTATGATCAATCCACCCTCCTCGGAGAATCTGTTGTGACTTAGATTTAGCTCATTTACAATGTTATCTCCCTTTGAAAACAAAATATTAAAGTTTATTATTCAACGAAAGTGTTCGTTTGAAAGCAATTTTTTAATAGAGAGCAATGAACAGTTGTTTATAATTTGACCATACATACGTGTAATATGTCTGCAATATACGTTGCATCATAGTCCATAAACTGATTGTCTACAAATATAATATATATATTAAATAGGACTTGCCTTTGATCAAAGGCACTTTCGATTTTCGCAACAATATGTTCTATATTAAAATTATAATCAATAAATGATTCTAGAGCTCGCTCCTTCAGCTTCAACTGTGGGAAATAAAAGGTTGGAGTCCTCTCTGAGTCAGACAAACAGATGTAAGAGTTGAAAAATAAATAATTGTCCCCGGCAATGAAAGCGAAATTCAGGAGTGTAAAGATGAGATTGACACCGTCCATGTCAAAATAAGACGTTGGTACGGGTTAACAAAGGACGACAACCTTCAACGCTTAATGATCCAGAGCGCCTCATATATGTTAGGATTTGTTATCCTTCACATAAAGCTGATGACATCTGAATATGAGCGAGAATTTATTTGTAATGTGATTTACTCCAATTGCTGTTATGATTTTTGAGGATTTGATAACGTGACTACCTCACTGGATGCCCAAGTGAAATTTAAAGAATATAGCAATTCTCTAAAACGTACTGAGATATGAAATTGGATATTCAAGTGGTGAAACCCTACGAAACTCGAAAGTCAGAGTAAATTTGATCAGGTATCGCCCCACTTCATACTGAGACAAGTATCTTGTTTTATTGTACTTATACTGATTTTGCACTGTATAAATTTTGTTGATTCCCCGACATTCATCGGAAGATGAACTGTTCCCTACAAAAAGGTACGTCAATTTAATGAACTCAAACATACCTATTCGGAACATATACCAACTTCTTATTACCTAATGTAAAGTTTTAATATGTCTCGAATCGAGCCATGAATATTTATTATAAAATGAAACTGCTTCATGTAAAGGTGAAGATAACTAACAGTATTCAATCTCGTAATTCCTATAACAAATACAAATCAGAGAGATGGTAAAACACGGGCCCCCGGACATACCAGAGGTAGGATCGGGTGTCGAGGAGAAGTAAGCATCCCCTGTCGACCGGTCATATCCGCCGTGAGACCTACATTCCGATAAGGGCCATGGATCACCTGCTTCTCATAGACGGTGAACTAGTTTACGGTAGCAAACGATAACGTTCATGACGAATGGGTCTCAGTTTTAAGCATTGTATTTATTTCAAGTTTTATTTTAACTGGATTTGATATTTGTATCAGTGAAGTATATCACAGAGAGAGAGAGAGAGAGAGTCAACAAAATTCCTGTTCCACTAGAACAAGCCAATTATCCTCGACCTCACCTCCGTACTAGTAAACAACCACCTTAGTCCATACCAATTAGATATAAAACATGAACGGTACCAATTTTGATACACCAGATGCGCATTTCGACAAATAATGTCTCTCAAGTGATACTCAAATAAGAAATATTTTCTTATGCATACAACTTCTTAGAAACAATAATAACATTATGTCTAATTGTACCTTCATCTGCAATGCTTTCTTGTCATTGAAATCCCACGAGACAACTTTTATGGGCAGTAAAGTACTATCTAATAACACTATCCCATTCGAATTTTCTGGATCAGGATCTCACTGGGGGTGTTAAATTTCCCAGTCCTCCTGTTGTTTTGCCCCTAACCACTTTTATTTTACTTCATAAACCAATGAAAGGAACAATTAAAGTTCTTTTTTCTGTTTTACATTCCGTGGCCTAAGTGTGGTACGCAGGACCGAGCAGAGTTCTTTATTGTGCCAACGGAGACCTCCGTTTTAAACCAAATGATTTAGAAATTTATTTATATAAAAAAATATATTTTAAGAAAAAATCCGTGACTTTCACTTCTAACACCGGGCGATTGGCGAAAGAATAATAACTAAGTATGTTAAACGTCTTAAGTATATAACGTACTTTAACGCGGTGTCAGAATTGGGATCTCCTTAACTGCGGGTCGACCGTTCGAACCCCTTGGAGTGTTTTTGCTTTTCTCCTATCCTCATTGGTAAATATCAATTATATATTGAATCAATCATTATCGCTATAGTTCATCAACATTTGCAGATGACATCATTCCTGTCGAAATAAGTACAGTCAGACCAGCCAGTGGAATGATAAACAGGACAATGCTTCCTTTTTGTGGTTGTGCTCTCGATCAGTCTGTAAACTTCGTGTTCTTCTTGAGAATAGCCACTTCACTCACCATAAAATTTTCTGTGATAAAATTAAGAAATTAATTTCAAAATTAAGGATGATCTCCCTCATGCATAGCTCTGATCCTTTGCCGGATTTGGTTCCAGTATTTGTTTTTTTCTTCTTTCAGCTCTTCCAAGATTGTTCTTATTTCGGATTTCCAACATTTTTGACTTGAGCATCACTGAAGGGACATTATTTGTCGAAATGCGCATCTGGTGCATCAAAATTGGTAGCGATTATGTTTTATATTAAATTATATCAGTACCAGAGATCTACCTATCTTTGTCTTTCTGAAATCCTTTTTCAGACATCCCCTTGCTCTGTACGACAGTAGAGTTTTGCTTGTAGTTAGGAGCTTGAAGCAACGTTTGTGATACTTCGTCCATCCATATTTGCATTGCTTTCGTTATATTTGTTTCCCTTCAATACAATCACTGACACTCATCATTCGAACACAATTATTAGATAATTCGAGTCTCAAACGTCGCGACCTACACCAAATTGAATCTTTCCTGGATAGACGTGAAAAGTCGAAAATGAGACACCAGCTCACATATAAAAACAGCGCTTACATGAGCCCCGGAGCGAAAGAGAAAAAGAGGAAGGCCAAAGAACACCTGGAGGCGTACTGTTGAAAAAGAAGGGAAGAACTAGGGTGGAAAAGTTGGAGGGATGGGCAAGTCGTTGCCAGTGACCGCCGTAAGTGGTGTTCTTTGTTGGGTGGCCTCGTGTGTTCTCTGGGACACGGAGAGGATAAGTAAGTAGTAAGGGAGTACGATTGTAATTCAGGAAGGAATTATTTATTTGCATGACATTTCGGGTTAGAAGCTTCTCGAAATATGATGAGAGATTTGTTATTTCTCACTATGACCCTATATGTTTATCAAAAATGTAAAATATTGATTTCTGAAAAATAAAAAAAATTTTGTTTCTCTTGCAAAATGTATTTCAACATTTCAAGATGGATTTGTCTTTGTCTATGTTTTACACAAATACTGCATGTCTATGCTTATTATTACCATATTTTGCAAATTCAAACAAGCGTTGACTAGTTTTCTTTGAGTTTGATTGATTGATTGATTATTTATTGCTTTCCGCCACACTCAACAATTTTTCAGTTATCTGGTGGCGTCCAGTTTTTGTTGGTGGAGGAGAGAACCCCGATACAATGTACCTGGGAAGAGACCACCGACCTTCCGCAAGTTAACTGGCAAACTTGCTCACATAACGCCGCGGCCGACAGAGGTGAGAGGCTTTGTGATTTTGAGCCCGATGCTCTAACCAATCGGCCACGGAGGCCCCTCTTTGAGTTTGTATTCACCATCAACGTTCTACGATCAAACAATTACGAGAAATGCATATAAAAGATTATTTTCTATAAAATTACGAGACTGAATACTGTGATTTATATTGGCCTTTTTCATTCTTTAAAATGATTACTACGTTTATAAGTGATTCCATCAAACCATGTCTGGATGAATTAATAGTTCTGCAAATAAAAAAAAAACAAAAAAAAAAAAAAAAAAAAAAGGTTATGCAACTTTGAAAACAATTTTATCTCTACTACACTCACTTGAAAGATTAATTGATTTGATACTATGGTTTGACTGCAGAAGCTGCACCATCCATCTTAGTCCATCTGTCCCTAGCTTGTTGCTGCTTAGATTCTGAAATCAAACAGTGTGACATGGTAAACAAACATTGCAGAGTAATTTAAGTAATACGTTAGATTAACGACACCCAATACAATTTTACAACTTACTATTTCTGTAATATTTGTCCGCTTTTGTAGTAAATCGTAAATATATTTAGCTCCCGGTAGCCCTATCTGACAACCCTCTAAATCCAGAGACTGTACATCTGAATTACGCTGAAAACAATTAAAGCATATATATATATATATATATATATATATATATATATATATATATATATTAAGAGAGAGAGAGAGAGAGAGAGAGAGAGAGAGAGAGAGAGAGAGATTAATTTAGGTAAATTAAAGATTTTTTTTAACATCATAAGCAGGTGCTTCTTCAGTAAACAGTGAACTCGGAAAGATCTATGTTTAGTGGTCGACGTTCCTCATTGACAATAACTGTGTAGTCTTCCTAGATCAGATTTTCCAACATTCAATTGGAATTACCATGGGCACAAATTGTGTTCATTCAATAGCTGAACTGTGTATTCTTATGAGACAAAATGTATTAAAAAACTTTTAGTGGTCTTCATCTCGACATTTAGGTATATCGAAGATGTTTAATCTATTAATAATGTTCACTTTAATTCAAATGTCTATTTGATATATCTTGAAATAAACTTGAAATCGAAAATAGAAGACAAGAATCCTTCATATTTTGATGTTTTACTGAACACACACACACACACACACACACACACACACACACACACACATATATATATATATATATATATATATATGCGTCCTAATGGGATAAGACTCCGCAGGCTAATCTAAATAGGGGTGTATTTGAAATATTGTACAGCTGAAGACCAGAGGGAAAAAAGCCTGGTTTTCAATGTTATCTATATTTCATTTGAGTAAAAGTTACAGAATAACGTATGTTCCTTGACCTCAATATCTATCAGTAATTGTGTGCAATAAATAGTGTATAAATGTTCAGGGAAATCCATTTACTAGTTTTAAAATGTCTAGACAAAATCAGTTCCACAGACAGATGGACAGACAAGCAAATAGACTCATGATTTCATTACACCCTCTTCTAAGTTTTGCAGTAGTTTCTGTGAGATAGCATATCGTTACAAAATGTAGATGAAAAGTCATAAAGTTGAAAAACACATGTAAAATGAAAATATTCATAACTTTATTGAAAGATGAAGAATCTCAATAAAATGCCAAGTTAAAAACTTCATTATATGCATAATATATACTCATGGTATAAAGAAAATTTATCCATTGGTGTTAAGATATACTCGGGACAATGAGAATACCTAAAAATAAAAAAAAAATCCATAACGTCCTACATTGTTAAAAAATCTCGATCGAAATTGTAAGTGCACATCTTCATTATTCAGACAAGATATACACAAAGTTTTAATGAAATCTGTTGAGCAGTGCTAAAGATATCCTCTGGACAATATACGTCTACGAACAGACAGACAAGGCAATTCCAGTACCACCCCATCTTAATTTCGTTTGCGGAGTATAAATATAGAAACACACACACACACACACAAGAAGTATAACAAATATCACAACATATTTCTCAGTATACTTTTGCCACTATTACACACTATTCAGCAAAAGAGTAATATAACGAAGGAAAAAGAAGTAATCTTACAAGTAAAGCGATTGCACAGGACTTGATGGCGTTCTTTGAAAGAAGTTGAAACTTAAGAGACATGGTTTTCTCTCCAAGCTGTCGTAGAAATACGGTCAAAGGCATGACTCCACAGTGTTTACATGCCCGGATGTAGTCCTTTCGGCTGCCATCACTGACACTGTAGCACTTACTCAAGCTTCGTTCATATTTGCAATATTCATCTGAAATAATCATTCAATATTTCAATGACTGAAACAGATACCCAAAACTAAGTCTAATTATATTTCAATGATAAAGGATTCAAAATTTAGGTGCTAGAGATATATTTCAAAGAGATACAATAAAATACATTTTGTTTATACACATGTTTTCATGATGTCAAACAAGACGTATATTTTCTTACAAGAAACATTACACAAAACACCAATTAAAGATAAAAATTCTATACAAATCCTGACACAACGATATTATATGCGAAATAATGGTATATCAAGTATTTGCAAAGTTTGCGGTTTCATTATAAATATTTTTTTACTCGGGGGGGGGGGGGGGGGGGGGGGGGGGCATTGCTTGATCTGCCTATCAAAGTACAACAATACGTCATGTCTTGAAAAATGTGTATTACATGACGTCACGTCCCACCGATTGACATAAAGCTGTGAAGGTGTTTACATATTTTACTGTGTTGGATTTGATTGCACGCTATGATGAGTTACAATGTTGTTTAAAACTTCCATGAAATCAAGTATGTTTAAATCGCAAATCATATTGCATTTTCTGGTTTTCTACATGATGTATTTTGTGTGATGCGAGATCGAAAATTTCGCTTTCTGTCAGAGTGACTCCAAAGGCGATCTTGCGCTGCGAAGTAAACATTAGGCCTTCGCATGTCGCTCACACATATCTCCTGTAATTAAGATTCGTTGCAAACTCCACCTTACGTTTTCAAATTTCATGACCAAAGTACATGTTCCAGTTATGCGAAGAACCAAGATGGCGATACTACTGTATATATATATATATATATATATATATATATATATATATATATATAATAACTATAAAGTCTCTTTTTTGGAGCAAAATTAAAAACAAACACTCTAAACACTTTTTTGAAAAGTGTTTAGAGTTTAGTGTTTAGAGTGTTTATATATATATATATATATATATATATATATATATATTGTAGACATTTAATTTCGTTGAGGAAAATTTCGTCGTTTTTATAGTGAAAATGATTTCGTGTGGCTTAATTTTCATTGTTTGTGATCACTTAAAAATTACATATTTATAATCATCAACTATATCTGCATCCTAACTTGCGTAGAGAGCGTTTTGATATATAGCCATTGATATACCATTTCGTCGACGAAGCGTCTCGTCATTATCACCTATTCACAAAACCCCCCAAATTAGCGACTTGCGTAAAATTGGGTAATTAATTCGTGTTACTCAAGCCATTATGATATAGTTGAAATGTTGATAGTGTATTCCGTTTGTCAATAAAATTCGTAAGGAAATCCGACGCGGTAAAAATAAGTATATCTCCTTGACATTCATTGGGCACATGAGGAAAACAATTTCTCGAACTGCTACAAAATATCCATATTCAAACAATGTTCAACACTCTCAACACCCCCTGGTGAACGGAAGAACATTACCCACATGACAGTACAAATTACAGCTACCAGAAAATTGGAATCTATTGCGAAAAACAAATTTATGGCGTGTTATGCGACTCGGGTATCGAATTACACGAAAGAGGGTGCGAACATTGATAACATCCTGGTGGATCTACCTGTGTCTTAGAAATGGCATACAGAAGGGTTTCTCTCGGCAGCATAAGTAGACATGCAGTCTGCATGAGCGGTTAATTGCAATCCGTAGACCTATCTGAACTTAGTCGTGTCAAAATCAACTCTGATTATTGTAAAATGAGCTGTACTGTTTTGATAGTATTCATTCTAAATTACATTGAACCTTTTAATTCGCACCTGTGTGTTTTTTGTATTGAGTTGATTAATTATATACATGTACTTATGTAACAAAGTGTACGTACATCTTCTCATGTGGATTATAATGGTGACAATAACGGCAATGGCGAAATATGTGATCTATAAATTTCTTATATTGAAATAAATATTTTTTGATAGAAAAAAAAATGCGTGTTGGATTTAATTTCTTAATTTCGTTGTTTCTTCCTAGACACGAAAATAACGAAATTGAATCCGACACGAAATTAGATGCGTCTATAGAACACACACACACACACACACACACACACACACACACACACACACACACACACACACATATATATATATATATAATCACTATGTAGCCATTTTGCTATATATCTGAGTGATCAACCAGAGATAAAAAAGTTTGTTGTGTTTTTTTAAATATCTTATTGCAATGTTTATTAATTAGATTAATTTACGCTGAATTGACTTTAGTTTAAATGTTTAAGATCAACTCAGCGAAGGATACACGCGACGCGACGTTTCTGACCTTTTCTTCAAAATTATATTTATCTTCTCTTCCATATGAAGAGTTCTTATATAATTTCCAAAAGAAGTTTAAATTTAATATTGCAGTAAAATTACCATACTTTGTATTATTTCCTGGGTAGCTCAGTCTTTCGATCACCTAACTAGTTATGCGAGCTTGAGGGTTCTGGGTCCGATACCAGATTGTTCCAATTTTTCTCTAGTTCTTTGCTACATTTATACAGCTTACTGTACATAAGAGCTGACTTTATATTTTTACTTGCAGCAACCAGGAACTATCAAAATATGCTAACACTGAAACAAACATGGAAATATAACCCAAGATTTTTGTTTTGCAGAAAAGAGATAGAATGCAAGTAAATATGTGAAATGTCACGAAAATTATATATCATTGAGAAACGTCGCATATGTCCTTAACTCTTCTTCACACTGAAAAGAAGTAATGTTAAAACTGTTATCTACAATGATATTCACTCAACAAAATGAAAACATACTCAAAAAGTCTGTTCTATCAATTGCCTAGTTTTGTTAGAATTTATGAATATTGTAAAAAAAAAAAAAAAAAAAAAGAAAAAAAAAAAAAAAAGATGGGCAAAAGTCTGAAGGAATGACACCATTTTCATTAGGTTTTGTTATATGTTATGTATGCCCTGTTGTCTAGAGGATCTGTTATGAGTGTGAAAAATCACAAGAGGACTAAGTTTATCCTTTGTGGATTTTCTATGCTTTGGGACGATATGGAAATCCTATTACAATAAAGAAGAAAAAAAATAATAAGATTCAATAATTTAGGTTCAAATATTCCAACTAATAGGAGAGAACTGTTATTTTAGATATGCATAACAGTGAACATGAAAAAAAAAAGCAGGCTAAAGGCATTTAAAATCTTTGTGTAGTTCAGTTAGTAAATTCACCTTGATCAGAATTAAGTATGACTTCAATTAATCGATCTTTAAATGTTCATACCTTACTTAATTAGTACCAACCAATCTCCTCTATTTCAAATTTCAATGAAACATTGTTCAGTATACGCATGCATGTAACAATATTGATGTAGATAGTGATTTGGGTCAAAGTTAAAGACGGTGACCACACTGCGTAAACAAGAATGGATTTTAATATTCATGTTTTACACTAGGAGGATATATGATAATTCATCTCTATCATGAATTCCGTTGAAGGTTGTGCTAGACGATGGGCTAAATATGAAAGGAAGACCTTGATACTTTATCAGAATGGATAAACTGTAGAAAAATACTAGAATCTCGTAGTAGACACGTTAAACGAAAATGATTAACATATATCCTTCTGTTTTTAGTAAACCAGAAGAGATGAAAGAATTAGATAGGTTACATGAGGAATATGTAGTGATTCCAACTGAAAAAGCTTGTAATATATGTAACATTGTCTCTGTAAGGCTCATTATTACAGCTAATTTTAAACGAAGACTGCTTTAATTAAAATATTGGGTAATCCAACTTATACCCCAAGTTTCTTTCAAAAGACGAAATTCTTAAAATTCTCGTGTCACTTTTATATAGATTTAATATCCCGGTATTGGAACGAATGAATATGAGTTACAGTACTTTACAGGATTCCAAAACTTCGCACAAAAAGCCTTACAGAGATTCATTGCATGATCCTGTAAATGTTCTACAAAGCCCCAGTCTCTACTCTTTCTGGAAATATTGACCCCTGTGAAGGAGAAACTTTAGACGTATTGTGCCCACAAGATATGCGAGTCAAATATGGTTTCTCAAAAATTTCAAACAAGTTTTAGTATATTTGAAATCATAATTTTTTTTTTCAAAATTAAGAGCTTTAAAACGTACGACTTTTCAACACTACTCCATTATTCCTAACAATGAATTAAACTAGGTTTTTTGACATCATAGACAACCGCTTCTTCAATAAATAGAAGTAGGAAAAATTCGTATCTTTCTGTCATCCAAAAAAAAAAAATACTTTGTTAAACCAATTTTGATTATATGCACGATTAATCTGAAGTTGGTATTAAATACATGTTGGAGTTCTTATATAATGTTATCTACGTGGCATTTAGTTATCCTGTCTTCCAAAAGTCTGTTGGAGCGAATTGTGCCCCTTTATTTACCCTGTTTTATTCACATTCTTAAGACGCAGAATTTATTCGAAAGCTTCCTTATGAGAAGAAAATATATCTTACTGTGGCGACATTTATTTACATAAGCAACATTTTATCTATCAACAATATTTACTTTCATTCATATGTGAACGCGATATAGTGAAAGACTTCATAAAGTCTCCCACATTTGCTTCATATGTGGATGTTTTAATGACCATAAACATTAACGGCAAACTATAATTTCAATTTTTAAGTTTTAAAATGACAAATGGAATGATTTCAGCTTATCTATCATCAACTTCCCATATTTATGTAGCGAAATTCCATTTACATATGGTGTTTACATGTCTCAACGTATTCGATATGCAAGAGCATGTTATGCATATGATAAAATTTAAACACGGCATGTTACTGACAAATAAGTTGATGTTTCGAGGGTTTTCAACAGTCTCGTTTAAAGACAATATTTCGCAAATTCTACGGTTCTTATTGATCTAATTTTCAAAAACAACCAGTCGAAATCTGTCTGCCGTGTATCATACCAACTATTAAGCCATACTTTACATACCAATTTTAACTAGAGATTACTCCATTCACCTGAACAAAACAGAGGGATTACGACAGGTTCGACCAGTGAACAGGGTATGCCTACTCTGCCTAGGCACTTGGTCCCATCACTGCTGTGTCAAGGGGTCGGTGTTTCAGTTTGATATTTTTCATACAATTGACCAGTATTCGTTATTTCATTATCCCCTCTTGCATAGGTTTAGATATTCTTTTTATACCGCAAGTACTGAAAGTTTACTAAACGTTACGACATTAAAATGGTACGTTTAATCTTGTGGAATAAAAGTTTCGAGTTATTGTCGGAACGTTTTATTCTCAATTTACACATTGCAGTCACGTGATTTCGAAGTTTTGATAGCCCTTGGTACTTTCGTTGCAGATAATACATGTACAGGTATTTACAGCACAAGTTCTCAAATGCCATATAATATACTGCTGAGGACTGTCACGACAACAATAACGAGGACAGAATTGAAAGGGTGACGACCATCACCCTCCATAATTTTTTGGCGATGATCTGTGCTTATTGGAGCAAGGAATGCAACTGCAATCTGTAGTCAGTGAAGCGGCAAATTTTAAACACAATTTGTCATATCTGAACGCTTTTCGAGGGCAACAGAACTATATATTGACTGATTGTTTGCTTGTTTTAAGTCCCATCGAGAACTTTTCACTTATATTGAGACGTCACCAGCTGTAGGTGAAGTACCACAAGTTTAGACCTATGCTTAGGGCCCAGGGCCGTAGCAGTGAGGGTTCCTTAACGTGCCAACGCGTGCCGTGACACGGGACCGCCGTTTTTAAGGTCATATCCGAAAGACCCGTGATTCTCACTTCTAGATGCCAAGCACTTGGCAAAGGAGCAATCACTACCTATGTTTTACGTTTTAGGTTTGACGCGGCCATGGCACAAGCGGGGCTCTAACGCTCTAACCACTGAGCTACCGCGACCGGTCAACAGAACTATATATACTTGGACAGTTATGCTTAAATGTTTGAATTAAACTGTATCAATGTAATATGTGTTATTTTACTACATTTTAGTATGCCCGACATTTACCCCGCCGACTTATTCCGATCATTCCAATGTTAATTTAAGCTGAATTACACAACAGATCTTAGTTTCTCGCACTGCCTTTTGAAATATTAGTGTTTCAATACAGAGTTCAACGGTTTCTAGTTGTGTTCACGACAGTTATGTGCTCCTCCTTCCCTCTTCGTTGGCTTATATTATATCGAGAAGTAGTTCCGTTGAAAGTTTCACTTCCAAACTTGCAAACATGTTACTCAAACATGTAACACCGTTTGAGGAAATGCTGTTTAGGCTCTAGCTGGTACATATAAAGTATAAAAATTTGTCATTTTTTCCCTCCCACTTATAACGACTTTGCAAGAAACCGAAAATTCATATGGCTATCAAAATGCAAAGGCGTGTATAAAATTCGGGGGGGGGGGGTGCTCTGGCAGTAACTCGAAAATCTTCAAATTAAATAATGGGAAGTGCTGAGAATGAAATTATTATCACAATGGAATATGTTCCATCTATGATTTGTGTCGAGAATAATATGCCATTCGATAATACTGTATAAAGATTTTGAACGTTTGTAATCAAGTTCTTTCGTATTTCATTCTTCCCATCATCAGTAAACAAAGTGTTTTCTTTCGTCCTATAATTTTCTGCCGTATTAAAAAACATGGAAAACGTTTTAGACGTGATTGGTTTACTATGAGGTATTCTTTCATAATATTTTTTAATACAAGTTAAATAAATAAATGAATAACTTTTACCAATAAAGATGACATTACTCTACTTGTCTATAACAGACGTATTTTTTAATTATCATACTCACAAGGTCGACAATAACATGTAACCATAATTCTATACACAATTTGTATGTATTTCATATTTTCTGATACAAGTACCTTACTCTCGAGATGTCAGATTCAAGGTCATTAATTTATTCTTTTATGTACAAATTTATCATTTGATGTCAATAATTTTATCGGGGTCACTTTTTAGATCTAACTCTGTGACCTTGTGGCATCCGTCTTAAATGACTATAATCTGCATGTTTAGGTTGAGAAGATTTCTACAGGACAATGAAACTTGAAGTATCTTGAAAACAGTTATAAGATGATCGTCGGATTGGTATGTCAATGTTCCTTTGAAGGTGATTGAACATTTAACTTCTTGCGTATTTTTCTAGTTAAGCTACGTAAACTTTAGAAATAGGATTTCCTTAATAATTGATCATTATGCACCTTTGCAAATTCTTTATAATACAAACAGATTAAACGTGGATTAGAATGTTTTTGTATCATTTTATTACATTTAATGCATATCCCTTTGATACTTTGTTTAACTTTTCACAAACAATCAAAATATTCAAATCGATCAAAGATATTAAACAGTCAATGTATTCAGATCTTTTAACTTTGGTAAATTAGAAACTAAAATTTGCAGCATACTCTGAAGACTCTTTGTGTTTTATACCGATAGTATAAAATAGATATGGAATATTGACTTCTCTGTTTATTACATTTTCCACTATTTCCGAAAAAAAATTAGTTTCACTTCAACACTTTCATTTTCACCAGTAAATTATCAGGTTCATTTTTCACATGAATAAATTACAATATTCAATACTGAAAATGCATGAAATAGATTTTTAACTTTTATCTCTAAAGAGTTTCTATATACATGTATATATTATCTTTACGTTTAGACCACATATAGAAAATCGGCTAACTACTGTCTGATGATTTTTAGAGAGTACCTTCAGTCTGGTTGTCACGTTCGAAGATTTCCGTGAGGAAAGTTTTCTTTGTTGACTGCGACATTTTAAATTAATCACATTAACTTTTCAGCATATCATTATCAAGTGTATGACAATTCCATTCCGGGGGAAAAAACGACACATTGTGTAAAGTGTAATTTGAAACACTCCAAAACTAAATCCAAATCTATGTTCTCACAGCTGCTAGAAAAAATTCATATAGTATTCTCTCTTGCGAAGTGCGAGTCGACATTGTAGATGAACATGTTCTAATGGCAACTGGACCATTATTTTTTGTTCTTCTTAGACCAGGTGGGTGTTCCGTTCAAACTTTATCAGTCATGACATCTCACAAAATACGACAAATAAATCAGATTAAAAGTTCTTAATTCATAATCCAACCTAATTCTTTCAATGTCGTAGAGAGTACTCTACTGGGTAGTGATTTAATGTATTTTCGGCAGTTGATTACATGTACTCAAAAAGATTATTGAATATTCAACATTTCCAATGTCTTTTGCCTTCGATATCTTTACCAATTGTAATGACAGCCATTTCCTAATGAATGCAAAGCAGATGTGAACAATGTGCAAATGAATCTTGATAAATATAGTACGGTCTATTTTAAGGGCCGGAAATTCCAACAGAAATGAAAGTATACTGTAAATATAAAATAAATAAATAAATTTTATGTTTGGAAATTCATGAGGGCATGAACTACAACGCTTCTCGAAGGCATACGTTTAATGAATTCGAGGCGTTAAGGCTTCGTGGAATAGGCTGGCGTCAAGCGTTGCAGATCATGCTCTCGTGCATTTTTAAATCCATTTATTAATCTTTTAAAATATGTAGGCGATTTCCTTCGCCTGAAGAGTCCCTAGATACTCTATAACAATGGCATTGTTTGAATATTTATTATGTATCCACCATTTTCCCGTTTGTTTATACTGTTCATTTCACAGAGTGTGGTCCGACTTTCCTGATGAGCATACCAAACTGTGATTTTCAGAATCCGTATCACATCCTTCTGAAAATGATGATGTCATAATACACAAGTGCATGGGTTTTTTATGGAAGTTAATCAACCGCATGAAAGACAAGACTACATCAACAAAAAATATTTCATCGTATTTTTGTGTCTTTCCAAATTAGAAATTCATCTGAACGTGCCTTTAAACATATATAAGGCGGTTTACATGATAATTTATCATTGATACAGTACATGTAACATTGTGACTCAGTGTGATCCAATTCTGCGGATTATTGTTGTTTTAATTTGTTGTGTTGTTTTCGTAGTAGATTGGATGATCAATCAACTTGAGCACGTGGACATTAAGCAAGAAATAAATGTACCATAGGATCCAATCTCTTGATCAGTGTGATCCCCATTAATTCCAAACATTGGACTGTTACTGCTTAAATTTACTTTCTAAACTGTTTTGACCGGTTGCGGTAGTTCAGTGATAAGAGCATTCGTTTCGTAACCGACAGGTCGTGAGTTCGAGCCCCGCTCGTGCCATGGCCGCGTCAAACCTAAGACGTAAAACATAGGTAGTGATTGCTCCTTCGCCAAACGCTCGGCATTTAAAAGTGAGAATCACGGGTCTTTCGGATATGACCTTAAAAGCGGAGGTCCCGTGTCACGTAGGCGTTGGCACGTTAAAGAACCCTCACTGCTACAGCCCTGAGTGCTAAGCATAAGTCTAAATTTGTGGTACTTCATCTACAGCTGGTGAAGTCTCAATATGAGTGAAAAATTCTCGACGGGACGTAAAACAAACAAACAAACAAAAAAACCCCAGATAACTGAAAAATTGTTGAGCAAACAATCATCAATACTTACATGTATGTGCCCTTGTGTGATTAATTGATTGTATATTGTTTAACGTCCCACTCGAGAAGTTTTCACCCCTTGCGTGGTTTTTTTCGCAAGCAGTGTAGGGTCATATATAACAAAGTGTAAATAAGAATTACTTGACTTCTTGAGATCAGGATGTATTTAACAATTCTTCATTATAAATTTTTATCAATATTTTCAATGATCCAAACACATATAGACATGCCAGAAAGTACGTGTGTGAACCAACACATCATGAACTTGTTATTTACTTAATCCTCGCCGTCTACATCATAGGCAATTATATCACTTGAGTTCGAATTTACTATTTAACCCTCTGAAAGTAAAGGTACCCAAGATTACTGATGAAAACCAATAAATCTAATGGTATAACATTCTACTCTGTATTCTAATATTGTCAAACATAATCAATCTACTTACTACAACAGGACCGCCCCATTTAGTCACCTCTTACGTCAAGCAAGAGGTATGGATGGTCTATTCTAACTCGGATCCCCACGGGATTTGGTTGTATAATTGTTTAATTGTTTAACGCCACGCACCAGAATCTTTCACTCATATGGAGACGTCACCATCGTCGGTGAAGAGCTGCAAATTTTAAGCCCATGCTCGACGCTTATGGCCATTGAACAGGGAGGGATATTTATCATGCCACACCTGCTGTGACACGGGGCCTCGGATTTTGCAGACCGCCCTATCTTCCAACAAGCAAGGGGTACGGAGGACCTATTTTAACCCGGATCGCCACGGGACTCTAAATTGTAGTACTTGGTGAATTATAGTTGAAATGTAATCCTGTAAGGATTACACATCCCCCCTTTCCCTATGATTTAGAGCTTTATTTTAATTATGCTTGTCAAAATTTTCAGACAGTTGTGAAGACTATTTCTTGTCCGGCTGCTTTCGTTTCCCAGCATGATGCTATGTGCCTGATTATATTCGTATTATCAAACACTTTCATTGTACTTAACAAAAGAAAGCTTTACTACACACTGTTAATTTGAAATAGCGAAGCGATGCGTGCGAGTCTAGTGATTTGCTCTTCATCAGCTGAAAAAATGATAGGGAGTACCCAAAGTGCTCTGGAGAAATGTTAGTCAGTGCTAAAAAAAAAAACCCAAAAAATAACAAAACAAAAAAACAAAAAAAACCCGTAAATAAAATGAATTGTTTGAAAAAAACCCCATATTTTTGTTAAACAAAAAAGTTTTCTGATACCTTCGTTTATTTTGATGTCGTTGATAATTGTTTCATTTGTAATTTTAAAAAACACATCCAAGCTAATTATGACATCACAATGCACTGTGTACGTCAACTGAGGTATATTTCCCGTGTTAAATGAATGAAATCTAATGGTAACACAAGTATCAGAAAAAAATTGTCAAAGCAAGCCGCCGTAAAATGGCTGAAATATTGCCAACACGGCGTAAAACCCGAATCAATCAATCAATCAAAGCAAGCAATGAAAAGTGACGCATTATCATAAAATTTTTCTTCGCCCTATCCTGGTCTCAGCCATTTTGACCCTTTCCTTTGTAGATCGGGACCTTCATGTACTTTGGTAAGAGACGTTGTAGTCAGAGGATTGTTGATTATCAAGACTTACTCGTGACTATACTGTAGTATTTTAAAGTTTGATTCCGGGAATTTATAGTCCGTTTCTAAATTGTCGTAAAGTAGTGTAACAATTTCTTTTGTCATTTTAATTTAATGGTCTTAAACTGTATAAATACGGCCACCGATGGTCATTCGAGAGAGTCACTCGTTGGTTTAGGGACTAAGCTTTCTCTCACTTCCTCTATTTAGCATTTGTTAAGGTAAATTTCTCTTTTTCTACATAACTAAAAATCAAGAATCAAACGTTTATTGATTTATTTATAAAATTCTTTTCAGTTAATAAAACATTATAAATATTCATTATCTTTGTCGTTCTTGTGAATTCAAAGGCAAACTGAGAGTTGAACATGGATTGATTAGAAAGACTTAATGTCTTGACAATTATATTACAATACTAATTAATAGGCTATTTGTTATATGTGATAGCAAGCGCAGCGAGCTCTAATGGAAACACGTGTATATCACATGCATATGGTGTTTATATCTTCAGCCGATTCGAAACAGAAGAGCTTGTTCTGCATATGATTAGTTTTTAAATCGAGGCAGACTACTGACAAACAAGTTGATGTTACAAGGATTTGTACAGTCTCATCAAACGTCAGCATTTCGCAAATTTTATGGTCGACATAACGATTTCAAATTAGTTTTCCAGTACAACCTTCCATTAGGTTAAATGCTGTCTGATGTGTTTCAAACGAATTGTTAGGCCGTTCTTAGCACATTTATTCTGATTGCGGATTACTCCGTTTACCTGATCAAGATATAGGGCTCACAGGGGATACTTACTCCTCTTAAGCACCTGATCTCCCTCTGGTGTGTCCAGGGGTCAGTGTTTGCCTATCTCTCAGATTTGTATTTTCTATAAGGATTACGAGATTGAGTGCTGTTCGTTATCTTAGCCTTCTCATATGAGAGAATTTGTCAAAATAAGCAACTAAAGTTGACGTACTGTCAAGAAAATGTTCTTTGTCCTATCCTGGGCGCCGTCATCTTGATTCCGTCAAATAAAGTATTTGCAGGCCATGATAGTCGCGTGCGTTGTCAACACCTCCTACGACACCGATGATCGAAACTAACTACGATGTCACAATGCTGGTTACATTAACTGATTTAAATTTGCTTCATCAAATGAATAGGCGGATCAACTGTTGCAAGAGGACCTATAAAGCATTGTTAAGACGAACTTGGTCAGTACTGAATGGGTTTGTGTACTTACAATTTTATCAATTCACCCCTTACTTTTAAAAAGAACGTGATGTTTTAAAGGATTTGTCATATATATTTATTGTAGCCTTTCTTGTGAATATAGGAGCCATGGTTTGTGCAATATTCACTGCAACATCTTTCAACTTTTCAGATTCATAACATTAATTCCCTTGGAGGAAGGCATGGTCTTACCGCGTACATTTTCAAAACCACTTAATCCTTTACTCTCTCGAAGTTGATATATTTCAAGAGGCTGCACCCACCTCCGTTTGGTTGAAGATCATTGTTGGGGGGGGGGGGGGGACAAAATTGGGGTTGCTTCACCAGAAAAGTTTCTGGATCCGACCCTGATTACATACTAGTAGTTTGTGTACAATCAAACATATAAGGGTACAGGGTTAAATGTTGAAACAAGGACAACTCCATCAATAGAATTTGTACATTACAACATTCGTTCCAAAACAGCATCAGGCATTGATCGAATATGAAAAAGCACGGTTTGCCTCCAGACCCACTGCAACGCTTTCTCTGGAAATCAAATTAATGTTAACATATCAGATAAACAGGAGTATAATATATCTAGTACAAATCAGGTATAACTAGCTGCGCTCGCCCAACGGTAGCACCGTCAACATACTACCTGTCTGCAGTGTATATCGATATAAATTTGGCCGAGGCTATATCGTACCTTGAAACTTTTTTTGGAAACTTTATTTCACCACGGGTATAGAAGTACAAACTAAAAAAATCACTGTGTTCAAAAATGTTCAGTGGCGTAGCTAACCTTGAATTGAAGTGCACACATAGTGACAAATCCAGAAAAGGCTGGGGGTCTGGGGGCCGTCTTAAGGCCCCCAGTTGGTCCAGGGCAAGACCCTTGTGGGGGCCCAGGTGGCGAAGCCTCCGGAAGCTTATGGGTTTTGAGGCTTTTTAGGTTACATTTATGGGTTTTTCTAGCTAGAAAATCATGCATAATAAAATGAAAAATTAACAATCATTTTTTGTTGTTGTCAAATTGATGTGTACGTCCTGGCGTTTTGGCGTCAATGGCAGCTACGCCACTGATGTTGAACACAATGAATAAGCATAACAAGAAAGTAATATCATATGAATGTGGACATTACTGTCTTGATTTTAGCAAGTCACATCACAGTAAATTTGTCTTCACAATTCATTAACTCACTATAATAGTTAAGCGTCTTGGCAAGAATCTACACTTCACTGGAATAAAAGAAGTACATTTGTACAGAAAATGGAATTCATCACCTAATTGTTGGTTTTACAAAGAATAATATTCATTTAGATATGGAGGCTGATTTGCGCCATTTACAATATGTCGTCTATCAATGCCTTTCCATTCCTTCCATACTGCTTGCAGTGCGGTGACCACGAGTTATTTCATCATAGATATATACGAGTTATCCCTCATACCAACTATATTGTACATTAACTCGTACGAATATTGGTTGCGTGTCAATCGAGGGGTCCTGTTGGAGCGCCTACGGGGTTGGCAAAGACCCGTCTCCTTCTTATCAATTACGTAAATATCATAAATATTTTAAATCATAAAATCACAGGAAAATTAATCATGTCTAGTATTTCTCTGATTTGAGTTTTTTTTATAATGACACGTTAATTTTATGTGTAAATACCGAAGGCGTTTTATGCAAATTACCACCTCTTACAATCAATTTATTAGCAGTACCGCCCCCCACCCCGACCTCCCCCAAAGTACTAGATGTTTTTTCTAGATCATTGGATGATATCCGATTTCAGGACGGAATAGTTGAAAATCTTGAAATACCGTTTTGATATTTTAGAAGAACGTCAAATTATTCATCATTTTACAGAATTTTGTGACATAGGCACTTCTCTGCATATGTACATTAATACAAGAATAGCAGATTGATATGGAGTACACCTAATTATAATGAAGTTCAGAAAGAAAATAAACATAATGTATTCAGATATAGATTTTATTACTGCTGCTGTTCACACCTATTTGTGAGACTCATGTCATATGAATAAATGTTATATCAACAAACCGTCTATGTACTAGCAGAATGTTCATATATCATCCGCATATCATTCTTTAAGACCACGCTTAAAATCAACAGGTTAATTTCTATAAAGGATATCAAAACCTTTACAAAGATGACACAAACATTTCCAATGTTGGAAAATCTGAATTTCTGTTCGTCGAACTAAGACCACGGAACATGAACTGGGAATATTGAAAAAAAAAAATACAGTGATCATGATTGCCATATGAATAGTCCAGCCATTTGACGTCACAACGAAGAGGACTGGTACAGGACTGTAGTGTTTATCGTTCAAATTCAGCGTTAGCTTTCAAAAACGCATTGATGATTATCGAATAGTAAAATATTTATTTCAGTATCATAACCGTCCGATTGTATTCACTTCGCAATTAAGGAGCCTTCGTGGTCGAGTGGTTAGAGCATTGCACTCAAAATCACAAGGCCTCTCACCTCTAGTCGGCGCCGGTTCAATTCTCGCTCGCGCCGATATATGTGAGAAAGTTTGTCAGCTTACTTTTGGAAGGTCGGTGGTCTCTTCCCGGGTACATTGTATCTGGGTTCTCTCCGCCACCTACAAAAACTGAAAAATTGTTGAGTGTGGCGGAAAACAATAAACAGTCAACTTCGCAATTATTAAAAGACAAATATACACTGGACAAAAAAAGTTAAGGATCATAATTTTGACCTCAAAAATCTTTATTAACCAAATAATTATTTTGACAACTTTTAACATGTATAGTTTCTCCAATGTGTCCTTAACACAATAGATTTACCTGGTTTCATACTGACGTCATAAGTGCACGATTTTTTCGCCCAAACACAAGCAAGGGGTCAAAATCAAAGTGTGCCAACGTGTATATTGAAATTGAAAAATTGTGATTTTCATTTTATTGTGGGTATTTATTGCTCTAATCGACTCTTAGGTGAACAATTATTAACATTAAAAGCCATGAGGCGCCATTTAACTGCTCTGGAAGCTGATCAGGCAGTAGGTATGCTTCAAGCTGGCCAAGTCCAGAGAACTGTCTCTAGACATTTTAATGTGTCCCAAAGTGTGATTTCAAGGTTGTGGAATTGTTTTAGGCAGACAGGTAATGTTTCTGAGGGACCAAGATCAGGTCGTCCAAGGTCCACAACCGCTCGCCAGGATCGCTATATGTCACTTATGGCTCGTAGACACAGGTTTCAGAGTGCTGTCCAACTCAATACTGACTTTCATGCAGCAAGTGGGGTGCGCATAACACCACAAACTCTCAGACAGAGACTTCATGCTGCTAACCTTCAGGCTCATCGACCTGCTGTTCGTCCCATTTTGAGGAGAAGACATTGTGTAGCACGACTCAATTGGGCTCAAAATCACATAAACTGGCATCTGCGTCATTGGACGCCTGTTCTTTTCACAGACGAGTCACGGTTCTGCGTGGACTTTCATGACGGTCGTAGGCGTGTATGGCGCATGCGTGGAGAGCGGTACGCTGATTGCTGTGTAGCAGAACATGATCGTTTTGGAGGTGGCTCTGTGATGATTTGAGCCGGAATCAGTATTGGTGGATGTACTGACTTGCACGTGATTAATGGCAATCTTACCGGTGCAATTTACAGGGGCGAGATACTGCATCCAATTGTGAGACCTTATGCGGGAGCTATAGGCAACGACTTTGTGTTAATGGATGATAATGCTCGTCCCCACAGAGCACGTATAGTGACAGACTACCTTGCTACAGAGCCAATTGAACGTATGAATTGGCCGAGTTGTTCTCCGGATTTAAATCCAATAGAACATGCCTGGGACATGTTGCAGCAAGCTGTTTCCAGACGCCCTGTACTTCCGACAAACCGCCAGGAGCTTACGTTAGCTTTACAGCAGGAATGGGCAAGGTTGCCACAAATTGCCTTCCGCAGGCTCATCAGAAGTATGCAGAGGCGTTGTCGTGCCGTTATACAGGCTCAGGGTGGACATACACCCTATTGATATTGCCTTTATAAAGATTCAATCATTTGTAATGAAATTTGCTATTGTTGCTCATACCGATTTTCAAACTGTTTTGGGGGGTTACCTGACAATGGTTGCTCTGGCTGCTTAACGTATTGATGAATTTGTAAAAACAGGTTTAAAATGTATTGTTCGATTGTCGTTAAACATTTTAAGTATATATTTAACATAATTTATTTGGTTTTGTTTTGAATAAAATAATTCTGAAATCATGATCCTTAACTTTTTTTGTCCAGTATATATATATATATATATATATATATATATATATATATATATATATATTTTTTTTTTAAAAGTCAACCCGAGGTTTTTGAAAAGATACTGATAATGTAATTTTCATTCGTTACTTTAGGAGATAATTTGCTATGAAAAAGAGTATGAGACACTGCAATCTGTATTCAAACGAAAACAGATTTAACAGATGACAATCATGAATACTGTGCATTTCCAATCTTGCCAGTTAATGGTCATAAATGTCGATATTAACTGCCTAAAAAGTCAATAAATTTTGTCTTTGATTCTTAATTTAATTTAAACATTATTTCATTAACAAATGATTCTTGTGCACTTTCAGGCTGTAATAATGCATACAACATTTTCAAACTGCATCAATGCATACAAAATTCTCATTCCTTTGGAATTTACAATAGAATAGATCCCCAGTACCCCTTACATCTCGTAAAAGGCGACTAAATGGGGCGGTCCTTAGGATGAAACCACAAAAACCGAGATCCCATGTCACAATAGGTGTGACACGATAAAGATCCCTCCCTGCTCTAAGGCCCTAAGCGTCGAGCATAGGCCTAAATTTGCAGCCCTTCACCGGCAGTGGTGTCCTCTCCTTATGAGTGAAAGATTCTCGAGAGGGACGTTGAACAATATACAATCAACCAACAACATACAAAATTCTCCACATTTTGACAATTTTTTTAGATTTATTTCGCATTTCATTGTCTACTACGGCAGAGTGTCATGTGTTCCTACTATATTTGCATTTGTATAAAACAAATACTGGATTACCTGTAATTCTAAATAAACCAATCAAATAAGAATCAAAGATTGATTGTTGTTTTCGCCACACTCAACAATTTTTCAGTTATCTGGTGGCGTCCAGTTTTTGTAGGTGGAGGAAAAAACCCGGATACAATGTATTTAGGAAGAGACCACCGAAAGTGAACTGGCAAACTTTCTCATATATATCGGCGCGAGCGAGAATCGAACCGGCGCCGACTAGTGGTGAGAGGCCTTGTGATTTTGAGCGCAATGTTCTAACCACTCGGCCACGGAGGCCCCCAAAGGAAATAAACTATTAAAAATGAATTATGAATAACTAGAAACTTCTCTAAATTTGTATGGTCCGAATTTTGACTTTGTTCACCGTTTAAAAACACTGTTAAATCATAGCACATACGTATTTATGAGGCTGTACGACATACCATACATTATTTCACCTGTTTTAACTAGCTGCAAAAATTTAGCCCTCTCGAATTTTTATCTGACGCTTTTCTGGAGAGGGCTACAATTCCATAAGATCTTTGTAATGACGCAAAATTATTTTTTTTATTACGGCTGACTTCGGTCTTAAAAGACAGCTTTTAAGTTAGACTTCTTAGAAAAAATAATTGTTTTTATTCATGGTGAAAAAACTAATAAATCAACACCAAATAAAATACAACAGCATTTTTACCAGTCGTCTTTTTAAGCAGCCACGGCAGGTCTCGCGTGATTTTAAGGGACTTACGCTTGGAGTTTAGATTGGCTTGATAACGTAAATATCAGTGTAGATAAGCGGACTCACCTCATTCTATCACTAAAACATCATTAAAGAAAATCCTTTATGATGGAAATTTCATACTTACCACATTATTTACGTTTAAAATAGGAACATTCCTATTCAGTTTAAGATCTGCCACTGAATTCTCATTGTCTATCCCAAAATAAAATCGATCAAGGTCGGTAAGCAAGATGGACAAATTCAAGTTGTGATGTTGACATACACGATAAATAACCGATATATCGACTGTACCTCATATTTTAGGATTAATTTAGGCCCTGAACAACTACATTTCAGGTAAGAAATTCAAATGTTATTGTCACTTTTTTATGATTTGAGCCAAATTCGTTGCGAGAGTGAATCACTCCAGCGCTTCACTATTACGGAGGTCACAACAGGTGTGGCACGATAAAGATCCCTCCCTGCTCAAAGGCCCTGAGCGCCGAGCAGAGGACTAAAGTTTGCAACCCTTCACCGGCAATGGTGACGTTTCCATATGAGTGAAAGATTTTCAATAGGGACGTTAAACAAAATACATTCAATCAATCATAGTCAACATCTGTGTGTAATTGGTATGAAACACATCAGACAGCATTTGCCCCAACGACATTTTGTATTGGCAAACTACGAGGGCGAGTCAATAAGTAATCAGCCTAACTTATTTCCGGTTGTGATGCACCTCTTCTTTTCCGATGTGATTGCTCACTAGTGTGATGCACTTTGACCAACGGTGTTAAAGTGCCATCATCCCGGGACTGAAAAAGTTAGGATCCTTTCCATTGACCCACTCCTCAGCTGCCTCAAAACTTCTCCGTCAGACCAGAAATGACGTCCACGGATATCCCTTTTCAAGTTTTGGAATAGGAAGAAGTCGCTAGGAGATAGGTCAGGCGAACAAACAGGATGTGGTATTTAATTCATACCTGTTTCGCTCTACAGCATGCATTGCAACTTGCAAGTGTGGACTCTTGCGTTGTCCTGTTGCAGCAAAACACCTTTAAAGGGTTTACCTCGGTGTTTTTCACGGATGACGGTCCTCAGCTGGTCTAGTAAGTTTGCGTAGTACATTCCAGTTATTGTAATTCTCTTGGGTATAAAGTCCAACAAAATAACGCCTTTTGTGTCCCAAAATACTGTGGCCATCACCTTGCCAGCAGGTGGTTGCATCTTGAACTTCTTCAGCCTCAAGGACCTCGACCCTACCCACTGACGACTCTGAGCTTTATTCTCTGGTTCATAATAATGAACCCAAGTCTCATCTACAGTCACCAGACACAAACGAAAATCATCTTTTGACCTAATACGGTTCAAGGCATTGCATAATGATGCCCTGGTTACCATTTGCTCATCGCTAAGGGATTTGGCGACCCAACGGGCTGTTGGTTTCTGCATACCTAAACGATCATCATGCAAGATTGTTGAAACGCTACCATGTGAAATGCTGAATGCCTCCGCTATTTCTTTCACCTGAATTCGCCTATCAGAGTATACCAGATCCTGAACTTTGTTACGCATTTCTTCGTCGGTGGCATCCAGTGGACGTTCAGACCAGATAATCTAGTTTCTCTTAGAAGACGAATAGTTAATCATGTGGTACCTGTTACGGGTAGACTGCCTTTATAACTTCGTTACTGTTACAACAAATAGGGTGTTTGATAATGTGGTACTTGTTGCAGGTAGAATGATATAAAACCTGGTATCTGCTATGCAATCTATACTTTTTTAATCATGGAAAAGTTTTCATCTTGCGATATTGTATATATATATATATATATATATATATATATATATATATATATAATGTCAATCGCTGCAATATTTGATCTTTTCCATTTGTATTGTATAATTTTTCATTTATATTGTATAATCTTTTATTTTTGTCTATTATCTTTTATTTGTATTGTAAAAAAGCATTTGTATTGTATGATTTTTCATTTGTATATTGTATCCGATGGATTATTTAGTATGGCTTGTTACAAAGGATTTCATTTGTTTAATCGTAAGTTATCGTTTATGGAATGAGTAATGGGTGAGGTGTTCATGATGGTTCACACGAAGTCAAGTTCAGGAACCACGTTTTGCAGACATAGTTCCTTGATGCAATTCTCGAAAAAAAATAAATTTATCTTTTATGTGCCTATTGCAATTAATCAATCAGTGGCGGATCTAGAAATTTCAGAACGGGATGATGCAGTAATATGGAAACTGTCTTGAGATCCCTAGTGATTTTGAAAGTCCAGGGCAAAGCCTTGTTGAGGGCCCAAGGGGCAAAGTCCCCTGAAACCTCTGAATTCTGTCAAATAAAACACACACGCTTTTTGGATATTTCTATAATAGACCATATTTGTGAGAGGGTGGGCCCGGCGCTGGATCCGCATTGCTAGCTGCGTGTTAAACTGCACGTAACCGATCGCAGTAGCTTAGTGATATATCGGTCGTTAGTGATATATCGTCCATTAGTGATATATCGTCCATTAGTGATATATCGTTCGATTCGTGACCGGAATGCCGTAATTTCGAGCCCCTTTCGTGTCACTGCCCCATCAAACTTGAGATGCTCCTTCACCAAATTAAACACATTTAATATAGGAATCACGGGTCTTTTGAATATGTGACCTGAAAAACAGAGATCCCGAGTTGCGGCGGGTGTTGGCACATTAAAGAATCCCCATTACTACGGCCCTGTGCGCTAAGCATAGGTATAAATTTATAGCTGGTGACGTTTCAATATGAGTGAAAAATTCTCGAAGGGACGTTGATTAACGAAATCCTTCGTAACAAATCAAAAACAATCCCTCGGATACAATGCAAATGTAAAAAAAATAGTGGAAAATGAATATAAATGAAACATTATATAATACAAATATAGAATACAGAATATAAATAAAAAATGTATATGATGCAAATGGAAAATGCAGAATACAAATGGAAAACTAAGCAATATGAATAGAAAATATAGAATACCTATGAAACCTTATACAATGCAAATGAAAAATATAGAATACAAATGGAAACTTTTACTAAACAAGTGAAAAATATAGAATATAAAATATAAATGAAAAATCCAATACAAATGGAAGAGATCAGATATTGCAACGTTTGACATGACACAACTATTGGTCAATAATAATCTAATGTGCCTTGGGTTTGGAACTTAACTGCCTCCCATCTGCATTTTAATGGGAATTTTGATTGAAGATTATCTTTATGACTTCAAGAAGTGTCTGATTTGATTCTTCATATTTCATTCTACAGAATTTATTTTTCTTAATCCTTGATAAGACCGACATTTGAGTCAAAGAAAACAAAACTAAAACCTAGAGTTTAACTCTTGAAAATTAACGTAATGAGCATTTGAAGTTTGATATTTCATCCATCAATGCAATCTTCGATGTGATACCTTCCTCATTTACCTTATTCATGTTTTGCGCATGATTAGTTTTTGCAATGAGGCAGGCTATCGATAAATAAGTTGATGTTATAGTGATTACAACAATCTCTTTGAAGTCAAAATGTCGCAAATTCCATGGACGTTATAACGATCTAATTTACAAATACGTCCTGTCACTAGGTTGAATGCTATCTGACGTGTTTCATAGCAATCGTTCTTTACAAACTGATGTTAATTATAGACTACGTTTATCTGATCAAAGTATAGGTTTCACGGCGGTGACCGGTCAACAGGAGATACTTTTCCTGGACAGCTGACCCCACCTCTAGTGTGTTACAAGTCCGTGTTTGCCCTTCTTTTAATTTTGTATTCTTCATAGGAATTATAAGAGTGGTTATGTATATTTAAGAAATAAATTTTGAAGATACTTGAGGGTATGAACTGTGACTGTTGATGTTGGCGTACATATACTTCATGAAAGGTGTTAGCTTTTCATGAAAATTTTGCAGGTGTGATTCTTGCAGTTCATATCCTCATGTATTTACAAAAATGAAATTTATTTCATATATTCATTAATCCCGTGGGTATCCGGGTTAGAATAGGCCCCCAGGACCCCTTGCTTGTCGTACGATGCGATTAATGCAGCGATCCTTTGGATGAGACCGCAAAAACTGAGGCCCCGTGTCACAGCAGGTGCGACACGATCAAGTTCTTTACCTGCTCGAAGGCACTAAGCGCCGAGCATATTTTGCAGCCCTTCACCATGCGAGTGAAAAGTTCTCAAGTGAGATGTTAAGCAGTATACAATCAATCAAAGATTTTCTGTTGGAGTTCCCAGTGCTAAAAATAGATATAGAAGCACTATCTTTATCAAGAGTCATACGTACATTGTTCACAACTGCACGTATTCATAAGAAAATTGCCATGATTACATTTTGTACACATGAAAAGGTGAAAAAAGGAACAGTGATCAATCTCATAAATCCTATATGTAATACAAATTACAGAGTTCGGCAAACACGAACCCCTGGGTATATCAGAGATGGAAGCAGATGCCTAGTAAGCATCTCCTGTCGACCGGTCTCTCCCGCCCGAGCTCTTTATCTTAATCATATAAACGAAGTAATCAGTAGTCGGAATCAGTGTGCCAAGAATGACCTAACAATTCATATGGAACATGTCAGACAGCATTTAACCCAATGAAAGGTTGTTATGGCAAATTAGATCGTTATAACTACCATAGATTTGCGAAATGCTAACTTTATGCAAGACTGTTAAACCTTCCTATAACATCAACTTGCTTGTCAATAGTCTGTCTAGATTTAAAACTGTTCATATGCAGGACAAGCTCTTGCGCATAGAATCAGTTGAGAAATATAAAGACAATATGCAGGTGATAATGGAATATTGCTACATAAAAATGGGAAGTTGACGATAGAGAAGCTGAAATCATCCCGTTTGCCATAAAGTTGAGATGTTAGTTTGCTGTTATAATCTACTTTCAATAAAGGGGGCCTCCGTGGCCGAGTGGTTAGAGCATCACGCTCAAAATCACACGACCTCTCACCTCTAGTCGGCGCGGGTTCGAATCTCGCTCGCGCCGATATATGTGAGGAAGTTTGCCAGTTTACTTTCGGAAGGTCGGTGGTCTCTTCCCGGGTATGTTGTATCTGGGTTCTCTCCTCCACCAATAAAAAAAAAAACCTGGACGCCACCAGATAACTGAAAAATTGTTGAGTGTTGCGGAAAAACAACAAACAAAAAATACAAACTTTCAATAAATATCTGAGAACGAAGCAGATGTGGATGACTCTGTTGTGTCTTTTATTTCGAGTTCAATGGGATATATCAAGTCGACATATGAATGAGATTAAAGGTAGAAACACTGGAAATAGAAATGTATTGTGAATGATAATACTAGTACTTGTTACAATGTAAATTTCTCCTCATATCATTGCAGTTTCTCTCAATCTTCGTTTATGGGGTTATTTACTGATTTTACATGTAAGCTAGTATATTGATTGATTGCTATTTTCCACCACACTCAACAATTTTTCAGTTATCTGGTGGCGTCCAGTTTTTATTGGTGGAGGAGAGAACCCTGATACAATGTACCTGGGAAGAGACCACCGACCTTCCGAAAGTAAACTGGCAAACTTTCTCACATATATCGGCGCGAGCGAGATTAGAACCCTCGCCGACTAGAGGTGAGAGGCTTGTGGTTTTGAGCGCGATACTCTAACCACTCGGCCACGGAGGCCCCCTTAAACTAGTATATTTCCCTGCTATAAATGATTTTTACAAAAAGGTAAGCGTACCTCGAAGTAATGATATACAAAAGCGAACAAAGAGTTAATGCTCATGTTGAGAAAGATTTATAGAATGAAACATAGAAATAAAAGATCGAAGCTTTAAGTCTCTGCCTGAGTTATGATACGTCCTGGTTGGTCGTCGGTGGCAGCTTTACAATAAGCTTCATCAGATATGTGGGCTGGGTCCCTTACAATAGAGTACAGTTCCGTTTGATAACCATAATGAACGTATGCATAGGGGAAGAATCGCAAATCTAATGAGCTGGAGGATGTTGAATTGGGCTTCAGATACATGTAACTTCTCCTAGAGACCGGAACAACTTCCAATACAAAGCACTTGTACAGACGCGTGTCCTTGTTGATGTTTTTAAACACAGTGTCGTCAGGTATATATGTTATAGGAATACTTGGCGTTGAATACGAGTTCCGGTTTGAAAATAGTTTGACATCTCGTACATATTTAAGTGCAATGAATGGATTGTAGAAATCGCCTGTAAAGTAGATAAAACATAGTAGCTCACCAACATGGCTTTCACACGTGCCTTTAATTAAATCTTAGAATAAGGCTAACTTAAAATCTGGTAAAAAGCATATTCTTAACTTCAGAAGTGGATTATCTGTTAATTCATTTGCTACGTATCAAATTACTGTTACGATAGCGTCATTAATTTCGGGATGGGTGGATAATTTTTGCTGTTTTGGTGGAATGGACTGGTCCACTAATTTAAATTCTACTTGAACAAGAGATTCGATTTATGACAGGTGGAAGATTTTTCTTAATCCTTTCCCACAAAATGAAATTCGTTCCCACAAAAATAAAATTATTTCCCATGAAATAAAACTAGTTTCAACGGAATTAATTTCGTTCACACGATATGAAATTCATTCCAACGAAGTAAAATTCTCTTGATATTCACTAGTCAAAGGACCACTAAGCTTGCGAATTAACTAACACTATAATATTAAATCGCCTTTCTAACTAAAAATCAAAACCGAAATTATATTTTGCTTTATTATATATTAATCAACTTCTGACACAGCAAACGGCATATCATCTATATGTCAATACTTTCATGCACTGAATTTTCCTCCATATTTCTTTTGAAATTGACATTGCTTTCATCATAGACAATGCACACATATTTGTTGCATACTAGTCCGTTTTTAGTACCACTGGTACCTGTCCTCGCAATCATTACCAAAGCGTTGCTAAGGTGAAAGGGTGTAACCAAATTTGGATGTGAAAATCAGCATGTTTTCCGATATTTCGGATGGGGAAATAATAAATGCCAGTCAAAATGTGGAAAGTATTTCGAGATTCCTAAAACCGTTAAATAAACAGGATTTAGACCTGTTGATAGGAAGCGGTTTGTCAGTTTTTCAGTGATTTTTCTGATATAAGAAAATTTAAAATTAAATTTGTTTCTGTTTGAAAAATGGATGGTCTATGTTTTCAATGCACCTGTAAATATGTGATCAGTTATCTGGTTTACCTGGCATTGTAAGCACGCGGGTTATGTATTTTTGTCTGTAATGATTGTTACATATACCTTCATCACCCAATAAAACAACAAAGAAAGTAATTTTATTGTAGTTTATATTTTTATGCATGTTTAAAATGTATAAACTACATTTAACTACTGAAATATCAAATCGATGACCAGTTCGTTACTTTAAACGGAACAGCAACCTTTGACGTTCACGACGACTGGTCGCGGTAGCACAGTGCTAGAGCGTTCGCTTCGTAACCGGGAGGTCGTGAGTTCGAGCCCTGCTCGTGCCATGATCACGTCAAACATAAAACGTAAAAATACGTAGTGATTTCTCCTTCGCCAAATGCGCGGCATTTAGAAGTGAGAATCACGGATCATTCGGATATGATCTTAAAAACGGAGGTCCCGTGTCATGGCAGACGTCGGCACGTTACAGAACCCTCAGTGCTACGGCCCTGAGCGCTAAGCATACGTCTAAATTTGTGGTACTTCACCTACAGCTGGTGACGTCTCAATATGAGTAAAAAATTCTCAACGGGACATAAAAACAAACAAACAAACCTTTACGATGCTTCATATTTGGTTATAATTACGCGGGCGGGTGATACTAGACATCCCGATTGAACTAGTTTGTAACAAACATGAATTTATAGTCTATGATAAAAGCAATGTCAATTTGAATAGAAATAAGAGAAAAGATAAAGTGAATGAAAATATTTTAAAATGACTGCAAGTTTTTATTGTAAGATAACTGCCTATTATAAATAAACATTATCAGCATGATACCCTTGACAACTGCAGTAAACTGCAACCTCGCAAACATATAGGCATCTGTCGGTCCAAAGTACTTCCATTTACTAAGCGAGCTGTCTTGGATTTGCAAATTTTGTGTGTATTTTTCATAACCATTTGACAATCTTACTATTTCCCTGAAATAAATGATATATGATTATGAAAACATTTTGAGAACAGGAATATTATTTTTCTGATGAATGGGATGATGAAAATTATGAATCACTACTTACAATAATAAGATAGTTTTATAGCACTGGTTAAGATAAAATAATCACGTCCTGGTCTATCAAATTTTAATTTTCTATTGGATTTTCTCAAGAATATGTTGATGGTTTTTCTACATAGGATTACTTACGTTAAACGACCACTTACCACTGCAGCTTCTTTTCAAGTTTCTGAGTTCTAGTGCTTTTGATACCAATATCCGTATTTGTAGAAAATTCCTTCGCACCACTTAATATATTTGTGCGTGGAGAAATGTACAGGAACTCAGAATTAGTAGATACTTTGTATTCAACACGCCTGTCCCTCCTTTTGCTTCCAAAATCAACGGTAGTTTTGCAATTGGGGCCGTAAAAATTCACATAGATGGCCTTGTCCTTAACATCACTCGAATATCTGGATTTCAACGTTGAGGTAAATGTGGATGTACCTTTCTCTTCGACAAGCCAATCAGCATTATTATCTAACTCACAGAGAAACATGCAACATAGTTTCGATTAACCAAACTCTTCATATGTTATCTCTCATAACTTCCATGAAACCTGCTAGCATGAGCGAAAACTCAAACAAAAGTGAATACTAAGAGGTGATTATCAGTATTGCTTTGCATCAAATTCAATGAAATTCTCTTATTAAACCCATAAGTTAGAACTGGTTGACTTTTGAATTTCGAAATGACTTACACAGAATAGGAACGCCATTGACAAACCACAAGGAGTCCATCTTGCTGAGTGAGGTGCTTGTGTACGTCACCGAACATTCTGCTCCAAAATCGTTGAAAGAAATGGTCTTCGGGGAAATATCGTAATTCTTTTCACTGTATCCTCTAGCATATCCACCGGCAACGATATTCTGAAACGAAGAATTTCTCAAGACTAGTTCATATGTAAACATGCTCTACAGTACAAATAGCCCTTGTAATGCATTGCTTACTGTGTCAGAACGCCAAGTATTTTTTAATTATACTTTTATTATTATATTATTTTGTTTTCTCGTGATACGAATTCGACGGATCAAAGTCTGTATTGTGGATTGATATTACTCCAGAAAAGGTTTATATGGATGAAAAGTGGAACATATGTACAACAATATTTTGAAATTGAAAATTTTAAATTTTACTTTTGTTTAGTCAAATATTGCAGTTTTAGTTAAGAGGAATCTTAAAATAATTTAACCCCCCTGGCCATAATACCCATATAGTATACGTAGTTTGGTTGTTACTTGTTTGTTTACCGTGGAGAATATTTCACTCGTACTGAGACGTCACCAGCTGTAGGTGAAGTACCATAAAGTTAGTATAAAAAATTCAGAGGTAGAGCTTTCGTTTCGTAACCGGAGTTCGAGCCCCGCTTAAACATAGGCAGTGATTACTCCGCCAAACGTTCGGTATTTGTAAGTAAGAATCATGTGTCTCTCGAATACGACCTTAAAAATCGGAGGTCTCATGTCGCAACTGGCGTTTGATTTTAGGTAACCCTCACGTCTATGACCCTGAGTGCTAAGAATAGGTCTAACTTTGTGGTACTTCAACTACAGCTGGTGATATCTCAATTTGATTGGACAATTTTCAACGGAACGTAAAACAAACAATCACAAAATCAGTGCCGTAGCAGTAAGGTTTTTTTTAACGTACCAATGCCTGCTGCGATATGGAATCTCAGTTTTAGTGTCATAGCCGAAAGACCCGTGATTCTCACTAATAAATGTCGAGTGTTTGGCGAAGGAGCAATCATTACCTATATTTACATATTGGGTTGGACGCGGCCTTGACACAAGCGGGGCTCGATCTCATGGCCCGTTTACGAAGCGAACACTCCATCACTTGCAGATTAAAGGAATATCAGCTTTAAATCAGAAAAAAATCTATTTTGATGTAAAAATGTTCTATTATGATAGTTTTATATGTAACTTTGACCATAATCATTAATAAAATCAAAACTAAGTTTAAGATTTTATCAAATTAAAGATTTCAGTTCTGTTGAATATATAGAATTATATAGAAATCATTTTTTTGTACGGGGAGACAATCATGTAATTTTGCTTCATTCAGAGCCCCTGACACAAATATTAATGTCAAAAGTTTACAAAAATTTCCGACACCAAAATGACAATGCGCAGTGCCGTTACAGAGAGGATTTTTTAACGTGCCAACGCCTAGCACGAGAGGATCCCCCCCCCCCCAAGAATTGAGAGTCGCGAGTCTTTAAAATGGATGTTCAAAGTCATGATAAACATTGCAATGATTAAACCTTCAGCAAACTATATGTATTTCCTTAGGGGCATTCCTCTGGTCTTAATTATGGGCTTGAGCAACTCCATATATCACTGTTTTTGTCAAATACCTTATAATCAGAGACAAGATCACATAGATTGTCAAAAGCGTTTAGTACATACCGACACTAATTTCAGTTATACACACACTACAGAATGCTTAATGAAACTGTAATAAATTATGATTTAAAATATGGTATAATACCTGAAAAATCGACAGGTGTTTGTTATATTGATACCTGTATTTCATAGAATCATATAAGGTGTTGTGACACCGCATATCCTTCGTTTTAGTACATGTGTGGCGCAGTAAGTTAGAACATGATATTTCTTTGTAAACAAAACATAATTTTTTGGCAGAAGCTTCACGGAGTGCCAGGCTACCTTGAAAGAAAGGGAAAGGGAGAAAACTGTATATTAATTTAGACTTCTCCAAATGGTGGCTTTGGTACTGCAACATTAGTTTCATATATAATGTAAATTTCGCTAGACAGCACGGGCACCAATCGATCTACTGCACTACTAAAAGTTGTGAAAGAAAAATCGCCTGATAAATATCCGGCTGTGCAGTAGACCCCCAACTTCAGTTGCTTAAGGTGACCCGTGTAAATTAAATTGGGCCTTAATTCGAAAAAATAATAATGTGATGCTCTTGGAATATCCAATGATTTCATAGTGAGTAATAAACTCTGATGGCTCGTTTAACGCTTGAATTTGTTTGACGTGGGAATCAGTAGTGAATTTTTACCGATGTAGTTAAACGTTTGAACGAAAGACAACAGTCTCAATCTTGTTCTATATAAAATTGCAAATAATTAAATATACTTAACACCGCCCTATCATGTCTTGCAAAAAGTGATAGGAATGATAGGAATTGTCACTTATTTTTGATATAAGTATCGTATAATGAATGTGCAGGAGATCGCCCGTTTCCACAGGAGATTTGTGTTGTACAGTAGAGCGACCAAATTAAAACATTGAGAGTAATGTGAAAAAATATTCTACTGGATATTGGAAATCGATAGTCCACCAGTATTTGAAATTTTGCGATTGGATCATTTTGTATGCGCATTTTATCAATATTATAATTATATTCACACACACACACACACACACACACACACACACACACACACACACAGAGAGAGAGAGAGTTATAGTATGATGTAAAATTTCAGCAAAAATATATAAATTTCAAATACTGTGGAAATGACAGACTACTGATGTATTGATATTCAAATAGTCAGCAGAATATAATTTTTTTCTCATTACTCTCATTTTTTTTAATTTGGTCGATCTACTGCACAGCCCAAAGTCTTCTGTGCAAACGGTCGCTCTTCTTGACAATCATTCTATTTATATCAAACAAGAGACAATTCCTTTCACTCTTTACAAGACATGATAGCAAAGGGCGGTCCTGAGTACATTTTATTTGCGACTTTATTTAGAATAAGACTGAGACTTTTTATTTTCGTTCAAGAGTTCAACGTCTTTGGTAAATATTCACTACTGACTCGCATGCTAAAACAAATTCAAGCGTCAAATGAATTATCGGTGCTTACTATATCATAGAATATTAAACTGCCCAGAACATTCTATTCTTCTTCTTAATATTTTTTCGATTTAATTCCAATTTCATTTGCACGAGTCAACTTGACCCCGACGCAATTAGATCTAAGGGGGTCTACTGCACAAAAAGATATCGACCAAGCAATCTTCGGTTACGCAGTAGATCGATTGGTATCAATGGCCAAGGGTTTCTGGTCTACTTCGCTCCCCCATTAAAAAAATTTCCCACAGAACAAATTCGTTCTCCCGAAGTAAAATTCATTTCCAAGAAATAAAACCCGTTCCCTCACCTTAAGAGCGGTAACAAAGATTATACACCCGTAGAAGTAAAGAAACTAATTGAGTATACTCAATCGGATTTGTTATGTTATTTTTATTATACAACTACTTGTATAGATTTTTAGATTTTTCTATATTTATATCCCTTGGTCAGCGAAGATGGTATATACTAGCGGAAAAAAGAAACTGTGTAGTTTAGTAATTTCATTTTTAGATTCATGAAAAAGCCAAGATAACGAAAAGTACTCAATCTCGTAATATACAAAATATTATGTTGCATTATGTATATCAGTATTGGCATTTAACAACAACTGTTTTCGATAAATGCTTTTAATTCCAAGGCAGTCGCGGTAACTTTTGCAACCTTGTTAACCTGGAGCTTTTCTGAGACCAAGACTATAAAGCGCATTGGATGAATGATTCAAGCCTAAACTGAACCCGATTTCTAATCATTTACACGCTAGTGTGAGAAGGAGATCTGTGAATTTCAGAATCTGTATCTCAGCAATCTTCAATCATTGAGCATCATGCAACAACAACGACAACAACAAAAATCGGAAACGGCGGACTACTATATATAAGCGGTCCAAGAGACAGAGGGCCAGTAATCACAGGAAACGGACAAAGATTGCAGGCAGCCATACTGTCTCCCGGACTCGGCATGCTCAGGATGCTGACCACGAAAACGCAGGACCGGGTAGATCCTTGGACGGGATAACAGATAATGCGTTATCTCCTTTGGTTATGGCTCAGTAGTCCCAGTCGCTGAAAGGGCCTACACACTCCGCGCTTGTAGAACTGGACAAAATGCTCCGCAGAATACAGGAACGCTCATTGACTTTGATAATCATAGGGGGGGGGGGTTACCACCGTATTAACTCTGGTAATGTTGGAAGTCAATGGGGCAAAGGTTTTGAGGAAACGAGTCAGTGCGTCGGGGGTCTCGCTGTAGGGGAGTTAGTGCAAATCATTTGCCCACCAATAGATGTTAGCATTTGTGACCTGATAGGAATTCACGTGCCTCAGTCAATTTGTGAAAGAGTTTGGCCTGGCTCTTATATCGATTTGGCACTTCTAATAAAACAGGCTTTGGACCAACGTACCAAAGCTCATATCACAGGCGAGATAGTAATTAAAATTTGCCAACTCATGATTGATAAGCAACACTTTAAACCCATAAACAACATGCAAGTCTGAACTAGAGCTTTTATTACAGACGTGTTCGTATATCTATAGGTAAAGCCAAAGAGATGCTTAGAAACATGCATAACATTTGTTTGACCGCTAATAGAGTAGGTCATCCAGGGTGGGATGATCAATTCCGACTCAAAGAGGAGCGCCACCTGCCATCTTCCTGGGGGGTAATTGACTATGAACTTTGAGTGATGTATATTAATGTTTCACCGGGGGGGGGGGGGGGGGGGGGGGGGGGGGGGGGGCAACCGCCCCAACAACTGGCTAGTACCAGCACCATTTGAAGTAATTCTGCATTTCGCCTTGGTTGGGTTAGAACCCAAACTCCACGCTTTGAAGCAGGTAGTCAGGGGGAAGGGTCAGTCTAAAAGTCAGACTATGAGGCAAACAAGACCCTCAAAGCAGGGGGCTGCTGTTATGCATTCAATGAAAAGGGTACAATAATTAACAGTATTCAGGCTCGTAATTCCTATAACAAACACAAATCGGAGAGATGGGCAAACACGGACCCCTAGACATAACAGAGATGGAATCAGGTGCGTAGAAGGAGTACGTTTCTCCTGTCGACAGGTCACACCCGCCGTGAGCCTTACATCCCGATCAGGTAAACGGAGCAATCCGTAGTCAGAATTAGTGTGCCAAGAACGGCTTAACATTTGGTATGGAAAGTTGTACTGGCAATCAATAAAGGATCATACTCGCATAACCCCTGCAAGTTTGAATACAGATGCATTTTCATTGGGGCAATCAAAAACACTTTTCCATGGGTCAAAAATAAGGGACAGTCCCATTTATATAGCTTAGCCACCACATCTATTAATTACCGTCGTCAATTGAATCAGAATCAAGAGGACAGACAACAACTATTAATTGGTTTTCATTACAATGTTCAGGCCTAGGAAATTTAGGGTATCTCAGAATCTAAAATCTACTCAAGAAACCCCTCAGTTGGTTGAAGCTAAATTATTTAAGGAAGTTGCCTTGGGTAGGGCAGCAGGTCCTTTCACCGATGTCCCATTCCCGACGCTCCGTGGGTCTTGTACCTAAAAAGATGGCGATTTTCGACCAATTTACCACCTGTCTTACCCACAATACGACTCGGTTAATTATCACATTGAGCCAGACATTTGTACTGTCAAATAGTCTAATACTGACGAAGCCGTCCGCATGATTCAAACACTGGGGCAGAACGCATTGTTAGGAGTCAGAGGCATGAAATGGGAGCAGTTCGACTTTTTGTTTTATTGCAAATTAGGGGTTAACCCCACACCTAAACATTTACTACATATAGTTCAGTTTGGATCCAATGATCTGGGGATTCATCCTGAGTTGGAATTATTTAATCGCATTATATTGTTCTCTGCTGTATTGCAAACTACTGACTTGACTATAATTTGGTCAAACATACTGCCACGTTTGTATTGGCACATTGCCAAATGTACCTCTAGAGTAGATACATGTACCATGTTCAAAAATAACTGCAAAGTCAAGAATATTTTCAAAAGGGAGTGGGGCTTGGGGATAAGAATATAATGGTATCATTTGCTTAGAAACAGCTTTTTAGGTACGATGGCATCCATCTGAATGACTTGGTCAATGCTGTGCTTCTTAATGACCATTAAGAGGGGCTCGAAACCTCTTTACTAAATGCAAGAAGGGATGTAACAGTATTTTCGGACGATTGATTGATTGATTGATTGATTATGTATTGATTAACGTCCAGCACGAGAATTTTTCACTCATATGGAGACGTCACCATTGCCGGTGAAGGGCTGCAAAATTTAGGCCTATGCTCGGCGATCAGGGCCTTTGAGCAGGGAGGGATCATTATCGCGCCACACCTGCTGTGACACGGAGCCTCGGTTTTTGCGGTCTCATCCGAAGGACAGCCCCATTTAGTCGCCTCTTACGACAAGCAAGGAGTACTGAGGATCGTTTTTAACTCGGATCCCCTCGGGATTTTTCGGACGAACTGTAGGTTGATTAGTTGCATTGGTAAGTGGCACTATTTCCATGAATCAATTTTTTTTTTTTTTTACAATATTATGTTTTATTGTTTTTCTATTTGTAAGGATTGGTGAGTGGAATTTGTGGTAGATCGAACATTAGAACAATGATAACGAAGTGATGGCGATTGAACTTGTTTTTAGATAAGTCCATTTGGCGGAACTCCAAACCCTGGGTATTCCATCATAAGTACTGGGGGATTGTGGGTCACCTTTGTTTACCTTAGGGACCAGTTTGACTTTTGAGGTACCAAGGGGAAGTTTTGGACTTACCCCTGTGTATGGTACCAGGGGAGGCAGGACAGAGTGATGACCCGAGCCAGTACTTGACTTCCGACTCATATGTGGTATTCTCTCTTGTTACGGTACCAGGAGGTCTCGCTAATCACGGTTACCCGTGGATGCGCCGTCTGTCAATTGAAGGCTGGTGCCCCTTCAGGCAGTTGGCGATACTCTGAATTCCGCTTGGGGAACTTAAACATTGTATAAGTGGACTGTGACAATACTCGCCACAAATTGTAACTATTCTGTTTATTCATTAAAGGTTTATATTTATAGATGATTTGTCACGTTCATGTACTGCATCTGGTGTTAATTAATATAAAACATTGTCCTTCAATTCAAACATTAAGTCACGGGTTATGTCCATTGTGGTTGATACGAACAGCCACTAAAGAAAGGGGTTGCAAAACAGTTCTCGATTCGTCCATAAACAGAATTTCCGCTCGTACACCACGCCAACCTGGTGATTCCTGAGCAGAACAGGACGGATAGCAGGACGTCGAGGACGGATATTAGCCTCTCGCAATCTGTTCCTTATGGTACGAAGACATGCCCGTCGATGTCCAAAAATGCTTCTAGCGGTCAAAGATGATTGGAATCGGATACGCAGATGTGACGTCCATATATACGTATTTTGGCGATATGACGTCACGCGGGCGTTCTGATCGTGGACGGTACCAAACCGTTCCATTTTGCTGATATCGTCTCCATAAAGCATTTACAATGTTAAATATGAATTCCAAACTTCCTTGCTACATTGATTTGAGACATCCCAGGTTCCAGCATCCCAATAGCACGCAAACGATCATTTTCAATCAGGCGAGGCATTTGGGAATAAAAAATGTATTCCCAAAACCAATGTGCTTTTGTTTAAGTACATTAAATACTGTCAATAAATGCAAGAAATCTAATCGATTACTAAGCACGTGTCGCGTAGGCTCGAAACTTCGGAAAAGAGTGCTGTGGCCATCAAGGTGAATCGAAACCGATATTTAACAATTAAGTATTCAAACACACATTTAGTATATCATACTAATCCTTTCAGAATAAAGAGAGATAAAAAAATATATATTTATTTAATTTCTAAGTATACACATTCTTTTTTCCGCTAGTACAATTACTAATATTAAATGAGAAAAACATAGTTTTCTGTTTGATAAACTAGATTTATGAATAAAAAACTAAGGTTTTATTTTTCAACGAAATCTCAAATTTTATTCACCAATAATGCTGACAACGTTATTTTAGTGTCAACCATAGTTTTTTGTGGAGTTGTGTAGTCCTCATATTTCGTAGTTTTGTCAAAAATCCAATTTTTTATAAGCAACTCTATCATATTTGTTCATGAGCACAAATTGAGACAAGTATGAAAACTACGATCTTCACACTGACATTGGTTTGTGCTTCGCATATCAACCTTAGACAAATGTCATTATTGCATGTAAAAAATCAAGCGTGGACTCCACTGAAATCGATCCATGCATAATGAGATTTGGGCTTGATAAAGATTGGACATGTCATAATTGGCAGAATTCATCACATCTTAATGTGATCAAAACGGCTTCTGATTGTCAAACTCTAATGTTACAACACATTATACACACAGATTGCGATTTTAAACAGTCACTTTCTGGCGACCGTAGGACAGAAACCCAAAAATTTAACAGCTGTTGCGAAAGGGAGAATTTTACCAAAATTCAAACGCCGATATTTGTTTAAATACAAAACTCTTCATTTGTTGCGTAGGACAAACTGTCGTTCATAATTATTAATTTACTTTGTTTTCATGTGGACTGATATGAAAACTAATATAGTTTAGTGGTCGCACGCGCTCGCACGGAATCAAATTTTGAATGTCGAACCCATGTTTTAAAAACCTACGTTTGTCAAGGGTATATGTGCGAAGTATTGTGAATATGGAAAATAACGAAAACAAAAACAAATGATGAAACCATAGACAAGTATTCAATTATGGATGAAGATTTCAGTCATTTCTACAGGAAAGTATATTTTAAAAGAGAATGATTTCATACACAGTAACTACTTTTTCTGTGTTTAAAACTACAGAGGTGAGAGTATATTAGATCAATGGGATACCATGATTAATAATGCAAGAGATTAATTTCTGATGGCGCAAAGTAAGGATTACATTAAGTGTAGGTCTAGAAGATATATAAAACCTTTATATCATTAGCAGTCACATAAAAACATATGCTTTATGTATTCATATATTTTACTACAGAAAATATTCTGTATTAGGATGCATGCACTTACCCAGATATAAGTAAACAGGACGAGCAGAGAAAATATGTCCATGTCTCTGTCAATATATAAAATACTGAAATAGAGCAGTCACCACTGATTTTATATGATTCGAGATTTTAAAAATAGAGGGGTTGGCGAAATTATGAACTACAATCAAGCGCAATAATGCAAATGTCAACTAAAGAACACAGAGATGAACTATTGTTAAACATTGTACATAATTTATTAACAATTATAATTCGTACAGGAAATGGTTCTTAATGAGAAATGTAAATGGCAAGTATAAGTGGATGAGAGAGAGAGAGAGAGAGAGAGAGAGAGAGAGCAAAGTAAATAATGATGAAGCACTTGTTCTAATCTAAGCTGACTAGAACTACTTAGTACACCATGATCTAAATTGGTTTATGCAGTGCGTTTGGCGAATGAGCAGTCGTTACCTAAGACACGAGCAACTCTCGAAACCACAATACCCCGGTCATGAAGCGAATGCTCAAACCACTGAGCAACGCGACCAGTCTAGGTTAATCAATTCTAAAACAAACCAAAATTACTGGAAAGTTTTAAATGGTACAAATAATTCAGACAAATGTGCTGTCGATATTAAATCAGTGTTTGATTTTCTCCAGAATACTAATGAAGGTTCTGATCATCACACTGAAAACGTCAGTTTTTTTTAAGTTTCTCCATAGAAAACCATGAATGTGATGATTTTTTGAATGTCAAAATCAGCGGTAAAATAACTGAAAAATAACAAGGACACAGGTTATGATCAAATATTATATTATTAACAGGTATTGTTAAACCGATTTAAAAAAACACACATAGGTGATCTATTGAAACCAGAAAACTAATAACACTAATAAAACTAATAACCTCCAATAACCTGTTAAGTTGTCTTGGTAAGCTTTTCACTTCTATCTAAATTTATGTAAGCATTTGGAATTATATGTAGAGAATTTGAACCTTTTTAGTGAAAGTCAAACAGGTTTTAGAAAGGGATATTCTATTCTAGAGAATGTGTTAATTTTGCATTTTCTTATGAATGTGGTAATGTTCAACAAAAAGAAGCTTTTTGTGCTTTTATCGATTTTAAACAGGATTTTGACACTGAGTGGAGAAATGGGCTATGTTATAAATTGTTTTAAAAAATTGTATTAAAGGCAAGTGTTTTAAATTTATAAGATTGATTGATTGATTATTTATTGCTTTCCGCCACACTCAACAATTTTTCAGTTATCTGGTGGCGTCCAGTTTTTGTTGGAGGAGGAGAGAACCCAGATACAATGTACCTGGGAAGAGACCACCGACCGTCCGCAAGTAAACTGGCAAACTTGCTTAAATTTATAAGAAACATGTACGACGGAGTTAAATCCATTATACCATTAATGGTCAGTCGTCTGAATTTTTTAACTGCAATGTGGGGGTCCGTCAGTGTGAAAATTTATCTTCTCTTTTTTTCTCACTGTACATAAATGGTTTAGAAGAGTTTATTGTTAATAAAAATGTGCGTGGACTTAATATTAATTCACGTATTCCAAGAACTGTTGAAAATCCATTTTTTACTGTAATTAAAACTCTTAATTTTATTTTATGCAGATGATACAATTATTGTTGTAGCGTTTGCGCGGACGGTTTGCAACATAACAAGCATCCTCTGCTGACCGGTCACACCCGCCGTGAGCCTTTTGTCGAAATTAGGTAAACGGAATTATCCGTAGTCAAAGTTAGTATGAAAAATGACAGTCTAACAAAGGGTATGAAACAAATCATTCAACATTCTCAGAGACACTTTGTAATCGCAAATAAGGTCATTATAGCGACCATAAAATTTGCGAAATGTTGACTTCAAACGAGATTCCTTATAACCCTGCAACGTCAACTTTTTTGTCTTTTTTGCTCTCGTGTATCGAATCAACCGGGAGATATACACATCACAAGCAGGTGAAAGTAGTATATTACTACATAGATATGGAAAGCTGATGGTTGCTTGTCATATAATATAATTGTCAGTCTGCCATTAGAGTCAATATTAAGTTAAATATCCAAATATGAATCAGACACGTCAGATTCTGTAGTGTCCTTTATTTCGAGTTCATCGGGAGATATCAAGTGGACATAATTACAAAAATTATGATTGTTGATTGATAAGACGTCAGCGATATATCTATATGTATGGTTGAAGGACACGGCAAGTTTTTTTCTTTTTATCCTGTAACAGTTTCTGAACAAATTCCAAGGGTATTGTTTGATTGTATTTTGTAAGAAATTATATTGGTACTTAGAGAATAGAACATAGGGCCGTATTGCTCAACTGCTTCAAAGAACAGATATAATGACTCGTATTTTGGAACATAAAACCCATATCGTATTCAAAGCGGATGTGTATTATCTGTGAGCACATTGTGGTTGTGAAGACGAGGACTGCACATATTCGTGGAATATTTTTTAAAGATCTTCATAAAAATTTTACAGCGTGATAATCAGTGATACCACGTGACCAAATGCAACGGAGCTCTACTGTAGCACAATGCTTGTATAAATATCTAAGTAACATCATTTATTAAACCACTAGTCAACCTTTCATAGATATATTTCAAATCAACTTATGACACATACAATCTAAAACTTGAAATGCGGATGACTTTTTCCCGTACCTGTCACCTGTGCTTCGGCGGTCTGGAGTGACCCAAATACAAATACCACAAAGAGTATGATCATCTTATCTACATAAAGAAAAGATTCATTCGAATACGATTGTTATTTTATTAAGCGATTCTGAAAAATCTTTATATTTCATGGTGGTGACATTTTTCGTGGATTTCGTCGGTACTCCTGTACCAAGAATTTCAAGACAAAATACACAAAATATAGATTATACAGTATTTCAATGTTCAGAAAAAAAACATATTCATCAAATAACATCTTAATAACATTCCAACGAAATTGTGAAAATCTCGACAATTCACGAAAATTGGTCCCCCTGCACGGCAGTTTATATGTCAGCCTGAGTTTCGCAGTTATTCGTATCTGTGTGTATATATAATATATTTATGGTTAACTTATGTGTAATATTTACATGTCCAGTGTGTTTGCCTTGGATACAAATGAAATGGTAACCATTTTCCTATGAATGGGAAGACTGTGATGAATCTTGATAAATATAGTACACTTATTTTAACGGGTGGGAATAGTAGAACAGAACAGGAATGAAAGTAAAATATACATATAAAAAAATCCATTTTTGAAAATACTTGAGATGGACAACAACAGTACACGTCAGAATTCCTTTTTATGAAGCGCTAACACTATGCATGCAATTGTACAGCATCGCAGTTCATGTCCTCATATTTAAAAAAAAAAAAAAAAATAAATAAAAAAATCCATTTCTTAAATATACAAAGTGTAAAAATACTGTTTGTAGAATTAAGGGTGAGACAGTATTTCCTTGAACCATATTGATTGATTGATTGTTGTTTTCCGCCACACTCAACAATATCAACTTTTAATCTCCAAAGATTTAAAAATAAATAAATCCTAATGTGTCTACCTTAATTTCTTTGCTAACGCGGGGCCTCCGTGGCCGAGTGGTTAGAGCATCACGCTAAAAATCACAAGGAGTCTCACCTTTAGTCGGCACGGGTTCGATTTTCGCTGGCGCCGATATATGTGAGAAAGTTTGCCAGTTTACTTTCGGAAGGTCGGTGGTCTCTTCCCGGATACATTGTATCTGGGTTCTCTTCTCCACCTACAAAAACTGGACGCTACCAGATAACTGACAATTTGTTGAGTGTGGCGGAAAACAACAAAACAATCAATCAATCAATCTTTGCTAACGCTATCCCAGGAAGCAGGACATTTAATCGTAAGTTCTATAAAACAGCCATTGGTATAAGAAAACATTACGTTTTAATCAAAGTTCCTCTAGCAGAAAAGACGACGCCAAGTTTGGTTCAAAATTTCTAAAGCATTACAATGGGTCTTCTCCCTTTCTCGAATTGTCATGGTCTACTAACAAGGGTGCAATTTTTCAGATTCATTTGGCAGTTATTTCCTGGACAACTTCATGGGGTTATGATATTATTTTTTAGAGTGCCCTTCCTGATAGCAATTTGGGTCTGGGTAGATAATTTTAAAGCAAGGAAATTACTTATAAAAAGTATTTGCCCACATATGAAATCACAGTATAGCAGGTCTCAACGTGGGAAATCTCTCTTATGGCCATTAATATTGATATGCCTCGGGTACAACATCCAGATTAAATACACTTTTTGTATCGGATACAAAAACTTTTCCGCATATTCTATTAATCCATTTCAGTGGGAAAAATATCAATCATACCATAGGTACATGACCCTATTTTCTGCTACCATAATGCTAAAGCTATCACCAAATACCAATTCTATTACATTCACTGGGTTAGACACCTCTATATTTTAGTCCCACTCATTCACAATAGGTGGGGCCATCCATTCGTTTTTTACATGGGGTTCCTGAGGAGGAAATAAAGTCTAGGTGCAGATGGAAATATGACCCATTTAATTCCTATATCACAAAGCCTCTCACCTCTGTCGCGGCGTTATGTGAGCAAGTTTGCCAGTTTACTTTCGGAAAGTCGGTGATCTCTTCCCAGGTACATTGTATCGGGGTTCTCTCCTCCACCAACAAAAACTGGACGCCACCAGATAACTGAAAAATTGTTGAGTGTGGCGGAAAGCAATGAATAATCAATCAATCAATTCCTATATCAGACCGAAACGTTACACTTTAAAAGGATACTTACAACATTCTGTATTCTAATTGAATACCCAAATTTAAAGGTTCCTTTTACTACTCTCTGGATTATTGGCTCTTCCATTATTCATTATGCTGCCCACCATGCAAAAGAAAGCATTTTGGAAACCAGCGCATAGATCTACAACAGCACAATATCTCCGTATTTTGGCCCGACAAGAGTGGCATGGTGTGGAATGATGTTGAGCCAATGGTTAAAAGTCTTGTTGATAAAATGGACAAGCCAGACCACTTTTGGGGTAACAATACTGGGACAATGCCATTGGAAAATTGCAAAAATTCATGACATTGTCCATTGCCATTTTATAAACATTTCTCCCATAAACTCGATTTATATGGTCCTAAATACTCCTCAGGAGTTACTGTATGTATACGTCTTCAAACATTGTATCTGACAAGGCAAGAAAAAGAATTAACAAATAGTTTGCTCCATTTGTAATAGCACGCAGTAGAAAATATACAAAATACCTATATCTCCAACGTTTTACCGAGATGATACGCATTGTCCGATACTGCTTGGGTTCTGGTTTTAAACACCAAACGTGATGGTTTACTCATCATAGTCCAAAGCAATGCTAAACAATATCCTTAACCATGCAGCTATCTTATATCCAGTCTTCCGGTCATGGTGTAGAGCAAACATTTTGTCCGCTTGTGGCGGGTGTCTTCTTGTATGTTAATATTTCTTATTCCTACATGAAGACTTTTGCTAAGCCTGTGATATCTAGGTCAGTGGCCAATAGTTGGGCTTATTTAATTGACATTGAATGACTGATTGAAAATATTGATACATACATTGATTGATTAATTAAAAGGTTGATTAATTGATTTTTTGTTTGTTTGTTTGTTTGTTTATAGCCGCCTGAGCAATTGTTCAGCTATCCGGCGGCTGCTTGATTAATTGAGACATCGATGAAATATTGATGGATTGAAATATTGATTTATTGAAAATACTGATTGAAACATCAGTTGATTGAAATGTTGATTGACTGTCGATCCTACATAAACCTGTTGTTGATCATATCCCATTACATTAAATACAATACTGATGTTAGGTATTGATATAATGATTGTCAGTTTTAATTGGAAATATATTTTATTAAGTAAAGGCATGGCAAAGATATAGACTGCCAATACGGTGTTGTTGTTCTGTTCTGTTAAAATAACATGTTAATTAACCCTCATTGCTACATGAGTTGCAATCGAATGGCTAGAGTTTCAACTCTTATATGACGCATTGCGCCTTCTACGAGGGGTAGTGTAGTAGCAATATGTCAGTCTGGTGATGATACTATGCATGTGTTAGTTTTCAAATGATGAATTTATTGGTTAGATTGTTATAAATGGGAGAAAGAAAGAACTTTTGGAATATTTACCCTACAGTCTAATTAAAATTGGTCCATATATGGTCATCTTGTGTATCGATCGTAGATGCGGATCAAAGGATATTATTTTAATTAGGTAAACCATACAGCCATACACGTGGTTCCAATAATGCAGAATTCCGGAACAGTATTCCAAACTAACGCCAGACCACATACTGCTCGTCTAACACGTGATGTTCTGCAGTGACACAATATCTAGGTTCTCCCTTGATCATTCAAATTACCAGATTTGAACCCTGTTGAACATACATGGGACGAACTGGACAGTCTCCAACTCTGCAGAAATTGAACCAAGTTCTGCAGTTGAAAGTGGAACAATGTCCCTAAACAGTATTTCAGTGACTGACAGGGTACACTAGATATTGAATGTGGGTGACATTAAACTTTTAATGAGTGTAATTATCTTAATGTAACCCAGCGTTTATATCATTTTTTGTGTTTTATTAATTTTTCAATTATTAAGTATTTCTCATGTCTTAAGCTTAACATGTGATTGTACTATGCGTTTCTTTTCTTTTCTTTGTTTTTCTTTTCTTCTTTGATTTTGAATCAGTATAAACACGGGGTGTGTGACCGTTCGACAGGGGATGCTTACTCCTCCTAGACACCTGATCCCACCTCAGGTATGACCAGTGGTTCGTGTTTGTCCATTTGTATTTTCTATAGGAATTACGAGATTGAATACTGTTAGTTATTTTGTCCTTTTCATTGTGGAAAATGCGAAATAAAAACTAAAAGTGTGGGTGAGGCGGATTCGAACCATGGCAAAAAATAATCATAACCTATACTTCCAGCGGTGCAGCCGACTGAGCTATATATGAACCAGGTTTTCAAAAAGAGCTCCCCTAATTTTTGTCGGTATCTCGACGACTATTTCAACCTCAAGACGAGGTTGCCCCTTAAATACTATTATAAACTGCTTTTACGATTGTAACCTATCAAAATATCAACATCAAAATCCTTAGGGACAGACCTGCCTTTATGGACTGGAAAATCAAACTTCATGTAAAAACTAATGCTAAATGAATGGGGGAAATGCTATTAAGGCCAACTTTGAAGATTAATTTCAACATAGTGCACTGTAGAAGTATATTCAAATATAGTGAAAACTGACTAATATTTCTTTATCGTCCTGTTGATCGTTTTCAGAAATTAATTTTCATTTTATTGGTACACACACTTTTCTCTGACTTTATAAATACGAGAGCTGATTGGTATGTTGTGAGCCTTGTATTGAAGGGGGTTAGCACTGAAGTCCTTTTTCAGCCATACTATTCCCTGACTATTTAAGGCCGTGTACTAGATGACTGGTGTCATTTAGTCAGTTTATATCGACGAGGTAGCACTCTAAAGTAAACAATGCAAGTGGCGTGCAAAATGGACAAAATCAGTGAAAGAGCCATGATCCAATATTTGCATAAGAAAGTTTAGCACCCTAAGGATACCCATACTGAAATACTTAAACGGTATCCTTAGTGTTTATCAATATTTTAAAAAACCAACAACAAAACAAAAACAAAACAAACCAACAAAAAAAAAAACCAAACAAACAAACAAACAAAAAACCAAAAAAAATAAAAAATAAAAAGCAAACAAACAAAAGCAAAAAAAAAAAACAAAACAAAAAAAACAAAAAAATCAAAACCAAAACCTCCCCCCAAACAAACACATGAAATCAAACAAAACAAAACCAAAATACAAAACAAAAACCTATACGAATCAAATTCATTCTGAATATTAAATTCGACGTAGATTTGGCGGAGAAAATCGAGAAAGACAGAAATAAATCTAAAAATTACGTTTTCGCGATTTTCTAATTCTCTCGGCTTTGAGAGTTTTATTGTGAAATATTTTAGCTTTTGATACCTCTAAAAGTTGTAATGATAACAATTGCCTTATGAGTGCATTGCAGTTGCAACTAATGCTCGTATGAATACAGATATAGTACGTTTATTTTACGCCTGCGAAGTCCGACAGAAATGAAAGTAGAACGTAAATATTTTTGAAAACACATGAAGGTATGAACTGCGACGCTTCACGCCGGCATACTTTTCATAAATAGATTATATCATTGATGTACCCAATCGCTACAACACCATAACCTACTAGGAAACGTAACGTACTTTGATTGGCTGTGATGTCATAGCTAGTTAAGAGACATGGAGTCTGGTATAGTAAACTTTAAATCGTACTCGGTGGCATGTATAACTATCTGTAATTCGATGACGCCTCATGCAAAGTTATGACTTCAGGAAAAACTGTCATAACTTCAGCATTCTTCATAAATATCATGTTAGCAGATATTTCATGGGTTTTTTTAAAAACATCTTATATTGCAAAATAATTCGCAAATTCTGGAAGAATAGCATCTGGGTAAAAGCAATAAATAATGTCTAATGTGTAAATTTTATTTTGTACGAACTAAAGAAAACTTAAATACGGAAAGGGAAAATGTGTGACTGTGTCTATATTAATGCATAAAACACTGAATTACACAAAGACCGTGGCAGTTCAAATGACTGAAATGGTTCATTTCCAACCATTAAACTGCTATTGAACTACAATTATGTATCATAATCTAAATGTCATTTGAGGAATAAGCCTAATTGAAATATTACATGTATTTGAAATGGGATTTAATAACATAGGCGAAAGTAGTTAATTTTTAACCGGACGGTTACCAGTGGGAGACGTAGATACAAATGTTGAATGGATAATGAAGAATGAGAGGGAGCTTTATAAGAATTATTTGAATTCCGCTACATCTAAGTATGTGCTAAGTTATAGTACTTTTCTGAATTTTAAGTAAATTAGCTTCTTTTCCATGTAGATAGCTCCGCATGCACCTCTTGTTGGCTCTAACATAGAATGTTGAGTTTTGTAGACTTATATTTCGCCAAACTTATATACATATTTACATTTCTTTAAAAAAACCCACCAAATTGTAATGATCTTCATTTCCTCATACTGTGAACAATGCGCGTATAAATCTGGATAAATGTAGTACGTCTATTTTAGTGGTTGGGGATATTTCGACAAAGATGAAAGTAAAATGTAAACATAAAAAATAGATTTTATTTTTGAAAATACATAAATGTATAAACTGCGCATACATCGTTTCACGCAGGAAAATTTTTCATGAAGCGCTTACATGCTCATGAAGTATACCGGCATAAAATCACCCCGTTAATATCCTTATATATGAAATTCATTTCTTAAAAGGGTCTGCTTATCACAAACATTTTAGTATGGCGCGATTGGGTTTTTATTGACTCGTAAATGCGTCGATCATCTGCCCAGCAAGTCATCTAGCATAGCAAAAGTCCACTCTCTCGTCTTCTTGGTTGGTTAAATACAATTTTGAAATCAACATGACATATAAAGCAAGTTTTAGTTGTAATTTTGAGCATTTTTGCTGCGTTTGTTCTTTATTTCAACTTTTAATGTTACATGTACAACTAGACTATTTTGTTTCCCTAAGGATGACCATAGATATAAACCTGTAATTCGATATTCAACAGATACATGTATTTTATAACCAAATAATTAGTCCTTCGGGGCATGTACAGGCTTATGGCACATAAAGTACAACATAGTTAAATCAGCAACTGAAGGTAACAAGGGATGATGCCTAGGGAACACACACAAACACACACACATACACACACACACATACACTCATAAACACACAGACATACAAACAACACATACACACTCACACACATACACACACACAGATATATATATATATATATATATATATATATATATATATATATATATATATATATAATATCAAGTAGAGACAATCTGCACAAGTAGTGGTATAACAAAAATATCACAAAGCCAGTTGTGTATATACTTAACTAGTTTCTATGATTCTCCAAGAATACTAGGGTTCAAGAATATTCATACAATTATAATCATTCAAAAGTAAAAAGAAAAATGAAAACTTTAATGTTTGAATGATAAATATTGCAGTACATAATATGTCAACAAGCCAAACTAAAAAACCACTATATGGTTTGAGAATTAAGTTCGAAATGTGCGACTATTTGGAAGCGCTATCATTTTCGTGGATAAAATGATGTATTAGAATAATTTTTTTCTGAATTAAAATGCATCCTGTTTTGTACATTGATAGATAACACGGTATATGAAATATTGATAAATATATGTAATTGATTATACTTTGGGGAATATCACAGCATTCGGATATTATCTTTTCATTTCCTTTTCCTGTTTATAGTGAAGCCCCTCGTTGTTCACCAGTATTATGATCATGACGACGATAGGGGGCGGTATGTGTAGGTAAGGATGGGTATGTAGAGCAGTGTAGGTCTGCAAGTTTCAAATGATTTTATGTGTGTTGGAGGACCTCATAATTTAATTAAATTTGGGATTGTATTAACAAGGAAACCCATTGAATACAAAACAATAGCAGAGAATAGTATATTTTATAGTGTAATTTCTTGGATTGAGTTAAATACATTTCTCTTTATGTCTTTATTTTCTACAATCTTTATTTTCAATTCAGTATTACGTATAGAGGACGTGAAATGTCTGCATTTTTACTTGTAGTTTAAATTGACATGAAAATATGAATGCATGTGTACTAGGTACAATGGATACAAGTTCAAAACACCATGTCTCATCACTCTACGCATTATGCTGTAAAAATTATTTGCCAACAAATCACACATTAAAATGTCCCTAATATATAAAAAGATATATAAATCATTTTCGCATTGCTGTATTTTTCCAAAGAAAAAAGTCTACGAATATAATTCGATCCACTTTATATTACACGTTGTTTGTTATTTGTAAAAATTGGACAATGGACAAACTACGTTTAATGTAAAGTGTAATTCTTGTTGATCATCTTTTCTTTCATTTCACTTGCGAAAAAATCTTTTTCAGGATATAATTTCTGATAATTTTACAACATTATTCCCCTAAACCTTCAGCGAGAAGGCTGATGTAGGCTGAGCGTGCTGTTAATCTTATGTAGATTTACACTCTCAAATATTAAAGTGAAATTTATTTTCATCACAAGTTCTAATCGTTTTATTGTATCTTGTTTCAGTGGCTGATGTACGAAATTTTAGTATGTTCTTGGAACTTCCATTAATATTAGAGATAGAAATATTTATTATATTTGAATACATTTCTTGTTTATTTTCGTATGTATGAATTTCCATGCAAAGAAAAAAATCACATTTTGGATCTAATGATTTTTATTTCTAAAATACATAATTCCTGTGTGATATAGCGAGTATCGTTACATCATATCAAACGAGCGACTGTGTTACTGCGACATTCTCATTATCCATTAAAAATGAAACTGAAAAATAAATGTGCGTAGTTTTCCCACGCTGTGCAGCTAAAGTGACAGAATCTCAAGATAACATTTACGTGTATTCTGTGGATTCACGTATATTAAAACTATATGGGCATTTAATCAAAGAGCCTTTACGAGAAGATGAAAATTGTACACATGCATTACTATTCTTTTTACAATACATACACATGTAATTAATTTGAAAAAAACCCACCTTTTTATCGCATTGATTCCGCTCTTGACCACACCTTCCAAAGAAACTAATTAACGTCTTTTCCACGGTTTAACGGGTTCACTAGTCAAATCCAAATTCGTTCACAATGTGTGAGCTAGTGAGCTGTAATGATGCTGTTACATTGATACAACAACGTATGTTTATAACACTCAAATAGTTTAATTTGTTATATGTATAATATGTTTATGAATGAAAGTTATGCACCAATATATGATTTTGAGAAAGAATGACCAGGGATTATGTCATCTCTCCAAGGGTTTGTAATCTACCGGAATTCTCATAAACCCTTGGTAGACGTTTCCTAAAAGACGGCCGCTTATGCATTATTTTCATTTGCTATGAATTTTGACTTTCAGCCAATGTGCAGAGAGTATGTGAGCAGATCTAACATCCTATTTCAATTACATTGTCGATTTTATTGAAATACAATCCAAACAACTTTCAGAATTTTTGGAAACATGTCCAAGGACTCCGACAATTTGACCGAAAACTGTGAAAGAATCTGATTTTTTTTCTTTCTCTGCCTCTCTCACAGAACGTCAGTGCATGTTCAGAGTTAACAAGTTACCCACACTGAAAAATACCATAAACCCACCTGTACATTCTCACGATGTGTTCATGATCTGTTTATAACTTTAAATCCGGACCCTAATGAATTTTATGTGACATCCACTCATGAAATATTTTCAATTTCATCATTATAGGTCTTAGTTTCCAGTTTTTATTTTGTTTATAGTAGTATATGTATATATATAGTGAAAAGTCTGATAGTTTGATTCGCTGAATAAATATTTGACACTTTGATTTACTCCGGATAATAAACTCTGATTTACTCTGTATAAAATCTCTGATACTCTGATTTACTCTTTATAAAATCTCTGATACTCTGATTTACTCTGTATAAAAACTCTGATACTCTGATTTACTCTGTATAAAAACTCTGATACTTTGATTTAATCTGTATAAAAACTCTGATACTTTGATTTAATCTGTATAAAATCTCTGATACTCTGATGTACTCTGTATAAAATCTCTGATACTCTGATTTACTCTGTATAAAAACTCTGATACTCTGATTTACTCTGTATAAAATCTCTGATACTCTGATTTACTCTTTATAAAATCTCTGATACTCTGATTTACTCTGTATAAAAACTCTGATACTCTGATTTACTCTGTATAAAAACTCTGATACTTTGATTTAATCTGTATAAAAACTCTGATACTTTGATTTAATCTGTATAAAAACTCTGATACTTTGATTTAATCTGTATAAAATCTCTGATACTCTGATGTACTCTGTATAAAATCTCTGATACTCTGATTTACTCTGTATAAAAACTCTGATACTCTGATTTACTCTGTATAAAAACTCTGATACTTTGATTTAATCTGTATAAAAACTCTGATACTTTGATTTAATCTGTATAAAAACTCTGATACTTTGATTTACTCTGTATAAAATCTCTGATACTCTGATTTACTCTTTATAAAATCTCTGATACTCTGATTTACTCTGTATAAAAACTCTGATACTTTGATTTAATCTGTATAAAAACTCTGATACTTTGATTTAATCTGTATAAAAACTGTGATACTTTGATTTAATCTGTATAAAAACTCTGATACTTTGATTTAATCTGTATAAAATCTCTGATACTCTGATGTACTCTGTATAAAATCTCTGATACTCTGATTTACTCTGTATAAAAACTCTGATACTCTGATTTACTCTGTATAAAATCTCTGATACTCTGATTTACTCTTTATAAAATCTCTGATACTCTGATTTACTCTGTATAAAAACTCTGATACTCTGATTTACTCTGTATAAAAACTCTGATACTTTGATTTAATCTGTATAAAAACTCTGATACTTTGATTTAATCTGTATAAAAACTCTGATACTTTGATTTAATCTGTATAAAATCTCTGATACTCTGATGTACTCTGTATAAAATCTCTGATACTCTGATTTACTCTGTATAAAAACTCTGATACTCTGATTTACTCTGTATAAAAACTCTGATACTTTGATTTAATCTGTATAAAAACTCTGATACTTTGATTTAATCTGTATAAAAACTCTGATACTTTGATTTACTCTGTATAAAATCTCTGATACTCTGATTTACTCTTTATAAAATCTCTGATACTCTGATTTACTCTGTATAAAAACTCTGATACTTTGATTTAATCTGTATAAAAACTCTGATACTTTGATTTAATCTGTATAAAAACTGTGATACTTTGATTTAATCTGTATAAAAACTCAGATACTTTGATTTACTCTGTATAAAATCTTTGATACTCTGATTTAATCTGTATAAAAACTCTGATACTTTGATTTACTGTGGATAAAAACTCTGATACTTTGATTCACTGTGGATAAGAACTGTGATACTTTTACTGAATCTTTGAGATATGAATGGCAAAACTTTATCGAAAGATTGTTTTCCTGGAGGTAATAGTTACTACTTTTTTTTGAAACCTTAGGAAAGGACAATATGTCCATAGTTTTACAAAGCATGACATAAGGGGAAAGTAAAGATTTCTTTCTTTTATAATAACAGTATTTATAGACAAATATTCTGATGTACTGAAGGTTATAATCTGTTCAAATGTTGGCCATAGCTCAATGTGGGATCACGATATAGGTTTACCACTTGGGTGATTCATTCTGAAGAAAGGTGAGTGCAACTCGAATAAACGATATGGCCCACAAGCATTAAATTTTTAAATATAACAAATTTTATATTAATGCCATTGTTACAAGAATAGAATTTGCATTTTAAAAAGTAATTGTATATTCTATGGTATTTAACAATTGACTTTGCGAAAATCATGCTTTGGCTGCTACGCCGTAAATATTTCATCAATATTCTACAATACGATATCTTTATCATCGCCTTAATTTTGAGTAGGTTTGATATCCTCCTTTTAAAATCGGTACAAATTGGGAAGAGCGATACAGTGCACTCAAAGGAGAAAATGGCAAATAGCTACGTTCGTAGATGTATTTCTCTGTTGGTTTTAATATTTTTGTGCTTCCTGCTTGTTGGTAAGTATATTAGTATTACTTAGAGATTTTGTACTTCTATGATCAAAACACTAGCGCTCTCTGGATTTTAACATGCATCCTCAAGTGAATACTAATTGAATACGGCAAATAATATATAAAATGTATAATATCATATTAAATAATACATTAATTTCATGTATCCATACAGTTAGATTTCAGTATGTAGAGGTCATTAGGATTTATGCGTGAATGTGATGGTAAAATAAAGGAGAAAAACTGAAATTATGATAAGTTGATATTTTTACATCAATTTCAAGTTAAATTTAATATTTTTCTTCTTAGTCGAGACTTCAATTAATTGCGGAAAGGCACACGAATTTCTAAACGACGTAATATACATGAATTGGAAAAGGGACCAGGTAATATAAGTACATTTATTTTCTTTGATTAGATGGTTAATCAAATAAACCCCGACCTACATGTACAAAAGTATTATTCATTCATTTGATTTGTATCTGATGAAAAGACACACCCACAAACAAAATTTGGTATTACTTCAGTTTGGAGTTTATTTTAGATATTCTTATGCCTCATCTTCTCTTCCTGATGCACATACCACCAAACACAGACTATGTTGCAAATTATTTATTGGTCAAAGTTAATAACTTTGAATGGTTTAAATATACAATTTATAAGTATCAGAAAGCAGTTGATACTAAAATAATTTGTCATTACAGACGATTGCAGTTAAGTATTAATCTCTATTGTTTCAACACATATCGGATAGTTTACCACGTGTATGATTGTCAGGAAGATCACATTCTTGATATCACATTGTAAGATATCCTTGTAAGAACAGAAAAACATAATTCTGTCAATGAATAATGCATAATACAATATACATGTAAGTTGAATGGGAATATACAAAATAGATAACAAAACAGTCCCTGTAAACTACATCTATAATCTAGCTTGTAAACTATATCTATAATCTAGTTTGTAAACTATATATATAATCTAGCTTGTAAATTATATATATAATCTAGTTTGTAAACTATATATATAATCTAGTTTGTAAACAAAACAGTCCCTGCAAACTACATCTATAATCTAGCTTGTAAACTATATCTATAATCTAGTTTGTAAACTATATATATAATCTAGCTTGTAAATTATATATATAATCTAGTTTGTAAACTATATATATAATCTAGTTTGTAAACTGCATCTATAATCTAGCAGCTCTACGTCCAAAACGCACACAGCCACAAACAAAATGTGGTATTGCTTATAAACATATGTTTAAGTTTCAGATCTTGTTCAAGTTTAAGTTTAAGTTGTGTGATTGATTGATTGATTGTTGTTTTCCGCCACACTCAACAATTTTTCAGTTATCTGGTGGCGTCCAGTTTTTATTGGTGGAGGAGAGAACCCTGATACAATGTACCCGGGACGAGACCACGGACCTTCCGAAAGTAAACTGGCAAACTTTCTCAGTTATCTGGTGGCGTCCAGTTTTTATTGGTGGAGGAGAGAACCCTGATACAATGTACCCGGGACGAGACCACGGACCTTCCGAAAGTAAACTGGCAAACTTTCTCACATAACGCCGCGGCCGAGATTCGAACCCGCGCCGACGAGAGGTGAGATTTTGAGCGCGATGCTCTAACCACTCGGCCACGGAGGCCCCCTAAGTTGTGTGTTGAATATCTTCTACTAGTTTCTTAATTTCCTCAAGAGTATAATCAAAATTATTAATAAGTGATTCGGCGTTGTAATAAATGATATCTTCAGCGTATTAATAAGTAATTGAGAATAAAAATAAAGATAATAATAGTATAATAAAAGAATATTCCAAAGCCGATTGAGTACTGTTGGCATGATGTATAACAAAGCAATATTAAGTATACTCCTGAAGAATTGAAGAAACTAGTCGAGTATATACTTACCGGCTGTGTGTGTATATATATATATATATATATATATATATATATATATATATGGAGGACAAAATTAATAGATTCGGTGTATTAAATGCAAATACGTATATATATATACCGTATAAATTTAGTAGAGTCGGGGAATTAGAAAAAATGATTAAGAGCACAAACTCAATAGACAGAGGATAATTTATAGATAAGAAAAATATCTTAAGGACAGAATTCATGAATATAGAAGACAATCTCATTAACCTTCGGAGGATTAAATATATGAATGATAGATTCGGATTGATTGATTATATATTGTTTAAAGTCCCTATCGGGAATTTTTCACTCACATGGAGACGTCACCGTTGGCGGTGAAAGGCTGCAAAATTTAGGCCTATGCTCGGCGCTCAAGGCCTTTGAGCAGGGAGGGATCTTTATCGTGCCACACCTGCTGTGACACGGGACCTCGGTTTTTGCGGTCTTATCCGAAGGACCGTTCCATTTAGTCGCCTCTTACGACAAACAAGGGTACTGAGGATCTATTCTAACAACCCGGATCCCCACGGAGCGATAGAGTCGGAGAATGCAGAATGTATATGAATAGGGAGAACAAATTCAATAGAATAGCAGGATTAAATATATATGAATAAGAAGGACAAATTAAATAGAGCAGAAGGGTGAAAAGTTAAGATAACGAACACTGATCAATCTCATAAATCTCTTACAGAGTACAAAATTAAGAGTAGGGTAAATGCGGACTCCTTAACACTCCAGAGGTGGGATCAGGTGTCTAGGAGAAGTCAGCATCCCCTGCTGACCAGTCTCACCCATCGTGATCCCTCTATCTTGACCAGGATATGTAAACGGAGTAATTTGTAGTCAAAATCAATGCACAAATAACGGCCTAAAATTGGTATGAAACACATTAGACAACATTCGACCTTACGAACGTAAATTCCATTTACGTAGACAACGACATTTATATATGGATGCAACTTCAACTGATATAGCGTTGGAAATCTGACTAGTCCACTAGGAAATAATGCGATTCTTCCAGATATACAAAGATCATGGACATCGTTCATGCAAAAGACCAATAATGTCTCACATGATTCACTTTTACCTTTCGTCAACAGAGAATCAGATTCACATCATACTTGTAAATCACTTTACTCTGTGCCATTGAAAGTTTTGATTTTCGTAATTTGCGGTAGTCAAAACTGGTTCATACTTGGATTTTTTGCAACACCACAATACAGACTGCATCAACGGCTCTTTACATCACTTCCAAATATGGATGGTAGTCCTTCCGAATAATGCCGACAGTTCCTTAAACTCAAATCATGCCGACAGTTCCTTAAACTTACAATTACTAACAAAGAACTAGATGCTCTCAGTATAAGCAACATTCTACATCATAAAAATTTAAGTCTTGTATTCCAGAATATTTCAAGTTCAAGTTCACAAATATACTTGTCCAAACTTTTTAATTACAAATAATCTTTACAGTGCCTAGATATAACACACACACACACACACACACACACACACACACACACACACACACACATTCCACTTCAAAATGGATAAAAAGTATAAAAGAATAATTAAAATCCCGTATTAGACACATTAAAAGAAAAGTATATATCATCTATCGTTAAAAGAATTAGGTTACACGAGGAATATGTTTTCGTCCTAGCTGACAAAGCTTACAACACATTGTCTTTGTAAGTTTCGTTATTACAAATGCATTTTAAATTAACTTGGCTTTAATTCCACATTTGGTAATCCTATTTATTCTCCTAGTTCAAGACGAAATTCATTAAAATCATGCTTCAACTTTAGAAACATTTAATATGATAGTCAATGGGACGAATAAATATATCACCGTACCAATAGTCAATGAGACGAATGAATATATCACCGTACCTATACTGCATTGCGAAACTTCACAAAAACTAAAAGAAGGTACATTGCTGGATCCAGTAAATGTTCCTCCAAGCCTCCATCTTTACTCCTCAAGAAAGTATTAACAGCTGTGAAGGAGAAATTTCAAATGTATTGTGCCACAACATTTGTAAGAAGTGGTGTGAATCAAATGTAGATTCCAATAAGTTATAATGATCTTTTAGTGATTATTTTTGAAATAACAAAATGTTTCTGGAAACAATAACTCCAACACATGTAACTTTTCAACACTTTACACGATCACTCCTCCTGATGAATTAAAGGCAAGGATTCTGACACCACAGACAGTTATTTCAATAAAATAGAAAAAAATAAATATTCAGGTATAAAAGATAAGCTGATGTCACAGGGTTTGCAGCTATCTAGTTTAAAGTATTTAACAAGTTCGATAGCCATTATAACGATTTGATACTAACTGCTGTAGAGTTTGAGAGATGTGATAGAGAAGTTATCATGAGCATGAAAAAGCATAATTGATTGATTGATTGATTGTATATTGTTTAACGTCGATCTCGTGAATCTTTCACTCACATTGAGACATCACCATTGCCGGTGAAGGGCTGCAAAATTTAGGCCTATGCTCGGCGCTCAAGGCCTTTGAGCAGGGAGGTATCCATATCGTGCCACACCTGCTGTGACACGGGACCTCGGTTTTTGCGGCCTCATCCGAAAAACCGCCCCATTTAATCGCCTCTTACGACAAGCAAGGGTTACTGAGGACCTATTCTAACTCGGATCTCCACGGGCGAAAAATCATGATTGAATATTCAAGCTATTTCTAGAAATATAAAGTCCAGACTGTTGAAATACTTCATCACCAGAGATCACGTAGATACCCAGCATATTTTAATATCAACTCTAGAGTTTTTGTATGTAGAATCAGAGTGGTGTTTAACATAATTGGTTGAATTACTGATCAGAAGATATGAATGTTACCGTGTTCCACTTTTACTGAAATATTTTTATATGGATAAGAAAGACAAACTCAATAGCGTCAGAGAAGTAAATATACTGTTTAGTATGATCATTAATACGTTGGTGTTACAGGAGTTTCAAAAGCCTCGTTTAAAGCCAGCACTTCACAGATGCTGTGGTCGTTATGATGATCTAATTTGTAAATACTAGCTATCACTGGTTCTAATGCTGTCTGACGTGTTTCATACAAATTCTTAGACTCTTCTTTACTTACTGACCTGATTACGGATTACTCAGTTTACCTGATGAAAGGGTTTACAGCGGGTGTGACAGGTCAGCAGGGGATGTTTACTTCTTCTAGGTACCTGATCCCACAAATGGTATGGCCAATGCTGAGAGAGAGAGAGAGAGAGAGAGAGAGAGAGAGAGAGAGAGAGAACAATCTTAATAGATTCGGAGTATTAAAATATATAAACCTCTGATATGTCCAGGTCTACGTGTTTGCCCATCTCTCTGCTTTTCGCAAGGAGAAAAAACTGAAAAGATTCGGAGTATTAAATCATATGAATAAGAATGACAAAAACGCAATAGAGTCGGATGATTAAAATATATAGATAAGGACAAAGTATAATATTTAATAAAATTGACAGCAATGCTTTATGATATGGAGTATTTTTCTCTTAACGAGTGGCATCATGTATCACGTATGTTCACTTGTAATACACATTAATGCACATATCTAAAACAGTATGCTATAAACTATACTTCTGAAATATGTTGTATATATTCAGATTTAATGCCTTTAGTATCAGTTAAAACTCGAATGAAATCTGACAATTTAGTTTTCATACACTACCTATCCGACAATAGTTGTTGGAAGAATGGAATGTTGACAGTATTTGGGACAACCATTCTACAGTTATTTAACAGCCATGGTGCATCTGAAATTCTGAATTGACCTATCTTTACTTTTTAGTTATTTGATATGCAATATTTATCATGTTATATCACAAATTCTGTGTGAAACGTTCTGCTGTTTTGAACCATTTCACACAAAACATTACTAGGAAGACTGAATGAAGTATTTTCTCTCTGAGATCAAAAGATATGTTATATATATATATATATATATATATATATATATATATATATATATATGCGTGTGTGTGTGTGTGTGTAAATGTATGTATGTATGTATATTCATTTTATTTTTATAGATTTTCATGAAGAAGTCTGACATCCAGCAGGTGATATGCAGCTGTAATGAATTCTCGTTTTGACAACCCTACAAGCCTAATTATAGTTATCTCCTCTCTGTGGAGTTGTTTCCTTAAAGAAAAATATGTATATTTTTATACTTGAAAAATAAATGAGAAATAGGCATGATTTTTATTTGTATTGTGTGACCCAATTTTGCAACTCTCATGCATTCAGTGGAAAACTGTTACCATCGGTTCCACAGCACAATAATGATTGAAAACCGTAACAAACATTTATGAAAAAGAACTTAATCTGACGTAGTATAGGTTGAGTTCTGCACAAATTAGAAGATGGACAAAGAAGATGGGACGAATGCCTATATATAAACACTTACTTGCGGAGTTGAATTCCACGTCGATATACCTATGCTCTATGTTTTGTAAAACTCTCTTCAATTTTCACTTTTGAAAATACGTGAGAGTATGAACTACACGCTTCACGTCGGAATACTTCATGAAGAGCGTTATGAAATGGCTATTATTACAATTTTTAAATATATCAAAGGCAAAAATATTTGATTGATTGATTGATGTTTTCCGTCACACTCAACAATTTTTCAGTTATCTGATGGCGTCCAGTTTTTATTGGTGGAGGAGAGAACCCAGATACAATGTACCCGGGAAGAGACCACCGACCTTCCGAAAGTAAACTGGCAAACTTTCTCACATATATCGGCGCGAGCGAGATTCGAACCCGCGCCGACTAGAGGTGAGAGGCCTTGTGGTTTTGAGTACGATTTGAAATGTAAATATAAAAAGATGCAAGGCTTCGTGCAAGAAATATATATAAATTCAACCATAATATTTCAAGTGTGATTAAGTTCATTTTAGATATTCTAAATAATCAGTTAGCATTTCTCAAATTCTTTGTTCATTATAATGATCTGTTATGCCAATATAACCTCAAATGCTGTCTGATGTGTTACATTCCAATTATTTGACCATTCTTAACACAATGATTTTGAATACTGAATAATCCATTTACCTGATCCAAGATATAGGGCCCACGGCTGGTGTGATCGGTTACAAGGGATGTTTACTCCTCCTAGGCACCGATCCCATTTCTGGTGTGTCCAGATTTTGTATTCTTTATGGGAGTTTTGAGATTAATCACTGTTCGCTATCTTCACCTTTTTATCATAATGATGGTATCTCAGATAAATGTAAAGCACTCCAACGAGGAAATCCAAATGAATATTAGAATATTTTAAATAGCTCCAACAGGAAAGACTACACTTGTGTTGATATTAATTCAATATTTGAGTTTATGAAGAAAACTAATGAGGATATTGATCAAGATGATGAAATGGATTATAATATACATTTTAGTAGCAACAATATTCTCATCACTTGTGAAAAAGTTAAGACTACAATTAAAAAGTTTAAAAAAATAATTAAGCTCCTGGAGGTGACAAGTTGTGAATGCGTATATATAGACAACTGTGTTAACTTTCTATAATTATTCAATGTCATAATTCACAGTGATATAGTTCCAAAGGATTTGTTTAGAGGAATAGTGAAACCAATTTGCAAGAACGAGGGCGATAAACGCACACGTCACCCTAAAGGTTACAAACCACCCACACTACTAAGTTGTCTGTGAAACGTTTTTTCACTAGTATACAATGGTCGCTTGAATACGTTTGCTAATGAAACTGAGTTAATCATTGAAGTGGAAAGAGGATTCAGAAAATGTTATTGTAGAACTGACAATGCGTTTGTGTTAGATATTTAGCACATATACGTTGTGATATGATAAAATCATTTTGTGCTTTTTATAGATGTTAAACAGGTCTTGAACACCGTTGGAGAAATGGCTCATGGGCAATTTTTTGTAAGATTGTATGATTGATTGTATATTGTTTAACGACCCTTTAAGAATTATTCATGTGGAGACGTCGACATTGCTGGTGAAGGGCTGCAAAACGCTTATGTCCCTTAAGCAGGTAGAGATCTTTAACGTGCCACACCTGTTGTGACACGGGGCCTTACGTTTAAATTTCAAACCAGATTTAAGTACTAAAATATCATATCGTTGAACCATGAACAGGTGATACTAAACGTGGGATCGAATTAGTTTGCAACAAACCTGTTTTCATTTTCGTACATGAATGCAATGCCAATTTTAAAAGAAATATAAGAGAAAAGATTCAGTGAATGTAAATATTTCTGAATGACGTGATAGATTATTTAATAAGAAATCAACTAGGTGGTTTTACATGTTCTAATAAGCAAGTGCAAGATCACACGTTTGTTATGTTAAACTTTGTATACTCTTTATGCTGATGACACAGTGTTAATGCCCGAATCTGCGCCGGATTTACAACGCTCATTTCATATCTTTATGAATTATTGCAAGTTATGGAAACTCACTATGAACGTAGCCAAAACAAAGGTGCTATTTGATTTTTTCAAAAGGTCGTATGGCAAAATGTAATTTAGTACAATGGTATCTCTTTAGAATATACAAACGAGTTTTGTTATTTAGGTATATTCCTATCACGAAATTGAAAGTTTAACATTGCAAAAAATAAATAAATAAATAAAATTTAAAAATTAGAATAAGCTTGGAAAGCTTTAATGATGCATTTCCTAAGATTCTTCATTTCATTTTACCAATTATTTGTCAGTTAGACTTGATTCATAAAATCATCAACCCAATATTACTTTGCTTTTCTGAAATTAGGGGATATACGAATTTGAATGATATTGAAAAGGCACACCTTCAATTTCTTGATTATAAATTTAGCCTGAATCTTTTAAAACCTCAAGTACCCCAAATTTTATGTTGATAAACCGATCATCGTGGAATACTTTGAAATACAAAATAGTATTTTGCCAATATCAGAAAAAATTTAAGCAATTTAAGTTGTCTCATTGTGAGCATTCGTTCCGACTTCTTCGCCAATGTTCTTTATTTTGGAATCTAATATCTTTCAAATTTCTTTTAATATAAAAAACACAGTTTTCAGATTCCTGCCAGAGATTGCATGTATGGTTGTTTAGGAGCATTATTTGCGGTAGCTGGAGATATGAAATGTAAGATACTGTAAATTGGCGGAAACAACTGCTGGAATTGGAGGTTATGAAGTTTAAAGGTGATGATAACGAACAGCGACCAATCTCAAAGTAAACACGGACTCCTGGATATATCAGAGGTGGAATCAAGTGGCTAGGAGGATTAAGCACTCCCTGTCGACAGGTCACATCCACCGTGAACCCTATATTTTGATCAGATAAATGGAGTAATTCGTAGACAAAATCATTGTATAAAGAACGGCCTAAGAATTGGTATGAAACACGTCAGACAGCATTTGACCGAATGATAGGTTGTATTGGCAAATTAGATCGTTATAATGACTACAGAATTTGCGATATGCTGACTTTGAACGAGGCTGTTGAAACCCCTGTAACATCAACATTGTCAGTAGTCTACCTCAATTTAAAAACTGATCTTATACAGAACAAGCTGTTGCGTAACAGATCAGTTGAGAGACTTAAAGATCATATGCAGATGATGATTTATTGCTACATAAATATGGGGAATAGATAATGGAGAATCTGAGGTCATTCTGTTTGTCATAAAGTTGAGTTGTTAGTTTGCTGTTAACTTCTATGTTTAATAAAATATCCAAGTACGAAGCAGATGTGGGGATTATATTGTGTCTTTTATTTCGAGTTTAATTTGATATCTCGAATCGAGATATATTGTTAATAGATAAAACGTCGTCGATATATCTAAATGTCGACTTGAAGGCCATGGGAAGAGATTTGTTTTTCTTATATAGTATTTTGTAAAATAAATTCTACCCCATAAGAATATAAAAACAGGTCAGCTAACAAAGGAGCACAATTTATGTCCATGGGAATCTCAACAATTGGAAAACCATATCACCAAAGACTACTAAGAAATTGTCAATGAGGAACTTTAGAATCGTTTTGATACTTGTGCGCAGAATCGTTGTGGTTTTTAACCGTTTTAATGACCTATCACTAGGTATGAATGTTTCTCTTTTCCAGTTTTATTTAAAAAGAAACTGTCTACGATGTCAAAAAATCTAGTCTTCAATTTATTGTGAGGAATCGTCATACAAAGTGATAAAAGGCCGGTATATCAGTCATAAGTGGAGATAAATTACTTGGCAACATCTTTTAGCATTGGAAACACGATTCCCTCTCTCCCTTACACTCTTTTATTCTTTCTTTATCCCTCGATCCTTTTCCTTAACTTTCCCCTCTTCTTCCTTTTCCCTCTCTCCCTCCATCCACCCCTTCCCCCAGAAAACATCAAAGAATGAAATCGGGATTGGCGTAACGTTTCAAACCAGTGCCGAGAAAGATTTGTTCTGGTACGTCAACATTTCTAGGAATTCAATCGTAGCTAAAATTGGAATCGTAAAATGTGAACATTCATGCACGTAAATTTTGAATACAAAATCAGACTTTCTCAAATGTCATCTATCTGAAAACTTTAATCGTCTATCTCTCTCTCTCGATCTCTCGATCGATCGATCGATATATTACCTTGCTCCATTTTGGTTTAGTTTTTTTTTAATCCAAATCTCAAAATTCTTAAAATATGTCGAATAAATCTGACATATGTTCCTTCCGATGCGACGTATCTGACGGAATGCCGATAAAAGCGTTACTTTGTTACACCGGGAGAAGCCCGTTTCCTATTAACCCGAATGATTAATTCATATCTTTCTTGGTTTCTTGGGGATGTCTCTATGCTATGTGCACATATTACAATAACGTGATTTTTGCGAGGTTGCACCCTTTCTTTTCGTTTGCCAAAGGGGGCCTCCGTGGCCAAGTGGTTAGAGCATCGGGCTCAAAATCACAAAGCCTCTCACCTCTGTCGGTGCGTGTTCGAATCTCGGCCGCGGCGTTATGTGAGCAAGTTTGCCAGTTTACTTGCGGAGGGTCGGTTGTCTCTTCCCAGGTACATTGTATCTGGGTTCTCTCCTCCACCAACAAAAACTGGACGCCACCAGAAAGCAATAAATAATCAATCAATCAATCAATCTTTTGCCAAAGGTATATCTTTAATTTACGGGTGTTTTTATTTTTAAAATCAAAATATATTATGCAATTAGCTCTCTGTTAAAAAGATACAGTGAAAAGAATGCAGACGAGAGCCTATTCTTGAAATAACACTACCGTAATACAAGTTTCTAGATCACAGTTCAACATCACGAGTTAGAAAATCTACCAACCACTAAGTGTAATGTATTGATCATCGAGTACATGATTTGATTGTTCATGAATAACTAATCTGATTAAGCATATCAAAATATTATATTGCGGTTATGTGTTCCACCATATTTTAATTCCATTTTGTTAGAGACGACTGGTTTAACGTTACACTACAGTCATCGCCGTATTTGTTTTTATAGTAATTGATTTTATGACACTAGGGACATTTTTTGTCTGGTGAAACCATCATGAATAATCTTTTAAGAACGTGTTATATAGTGTAGACTATAAAATGTCATTTATCATGTTAGTATCTGATTTCGAAAAAGATATGATGTGGTGTCAAAGGAGTTACAGTTTAGAAATTAATTCATATTATACTAGTTAGTTTTTATTCAAAAATCACTCCTTTACTGTGTTCTCGTCAGTATGTATCTTTTGAACATTTTTGAGTCCCTTTCAGTATAACCTAGAATTGTATGTCTATTTCCGTGTAATATGGTATATGTGATTCTGAATTTAAAAGATGAAACACGTATATATGATTCTGATTTTTAAAAAAAATGAAACACGGTATATATGATTTTGATTTTAAAAGATGAAACAAGCTTTATATATGATTTTGAATTTAAAAGATGAAACACGGTACATGTGCTTCTTAATTTAAAAGATGAAACACGGTATATGTGATTCAATCTACAGCGTGAATTGTATCAAAGGCTTTTTTAACATTCCAATAACATTTCTCCAAAACATCAAACTATTTGTAACACATATAGGAACGTTTCAGGAACATAGCCAGTACCTGATACAACTGCTATGTCCTAAACTCCAGCATTTACCTACAAACTGACGCGACATATACACAGTATCCACTGACAGTGCAAGATATATTGTCCTAACTTTAGTATAATATTTACAGTCCAACATAACAGCACCAACAGACCTCAGCCGATGTTGTACCTCAGCCTAGAGAGAAAGTAGTGAGTTCTCGAGGTTTCCTGAATTAGCATAAAGGAATTGTGTGTGTGTGTGTGTGTGTGTGTGTGTGTGTGTGTGTGTGTGTGTGTTCAAGACTCGAGGTAGACTAACATAAAAGTAAATGTATATGTATGTGTTATTACTGTACTTTGTAGTGTTCACCAAACAACATAATAATAAATGTCAGATTTGTATACATAGAAAAACATATATACGTTAGCTTTAAATATCAATTCCATGTCTACAGTCCAACACAAGTATGAACAAGTGAAGATAACAAATAGTGAATAATTTCATAATTCCTGAAAATAATATAAAATTGGAATGGAGCATGCATGAATCTCAGGACACAAAAGAGTGGGATCTGGTGCCTAGGAGGAGTAATCATTTCTTGTTGACCGGTCACACCCGCCGTGAGTCCTGTGGGTATCTTGATCAGGTAAACGGAGTAATCCGCAGTCAAATTCAAAATGCAAGGAACTGCCTAACTATTGGTATGAAGCACTTCAGACATTCTATCCAGTTATATTTAGTATTTGTAAATTAGATCATTATAACACCACAGACTATGCGAAATCCTGACTTTAAATGAAGCTGTTGAAAACTCCTGTAACATCAACTTATTTGTCAGTAGCCTGTCTCAATTTAAAACTGATTGTATGCAGATATACAAGTATATTCAAGTATACATTATTCCAGCATCGGTTCTGTCCACAATCCAAATGTAGTATACATACAAATGTAGATGTTCACGGCAAACCGACAACTCAACTTTATGAAAAAACGGGATGACTTTAGCTTCTCCATTGTCAACTTCTCATATTTACGTAACAATATTCCATTATCACCCGCATATGGTATTTTTGTCTCTCAACTGATTCGATACGCAAGAGAGTGTTCTGCCTATAATCAATTTTTAAATCGAGGCAAGCTACCGACAAATGAGATAATGTTACAGGGGTTTCAACAGTCTCGTTTGAAGTCAGAAATTTGCAAATTCTATGGTCGGTATAATAATCTTATTTGCAATTACAACATTTCGTTAGGGCGAATGCTGCCTGACGTGTTTCACATTAACTGTTAGGCTGTTCTTTGCATACTGATTTGGACTATGTATTACTCCGATCCATTTACTTGATCAAGATAGAGGGCTCATGGCGGATGTAACCGGACAGGGAATGTTTACTCATCGATCATAGGCACCTGATCACACCTCTGGTGTGTCCAGGGGTATGTTTGCCATACTCTAAATTATATATTCTTCATGGGATATATGAGATTATTATCAATTACATTGGATTGAAAGTAATTAACGACAGAAATCCACAAGAATATGTATGAAAATGGAACAGAGACTCCCGTCTGAACTGCGAAACATATTACACCAGGCTGAAGTTAGCAGCCACTAATTCCGTAGAAGCTACCAGCCAATAAGGAAAATCATCAAAGGACTGAGAGTACTCTTAGAATGTTATTTATTTTGAATCCCATATTTACGGGAAAATGAATTATATACATGTTTTGAATAAATAAATGTTAATTGCAACTCGCTTGGGCAACGTAGTTCACATGAGAATTTTTGCAATAATAGTGAATTAAAATTCACTTCAGTAATTTGTGATGAAAGGATGGCACAAAACGTTTTATAAAAGAATTAATTTGGCAACCTTGCACGAAGGAATATGTGCATTGACAATATAGCTCACCTGACCAATGTGATATTAGGTAACATAGGAATATATTTATAAGATGAGGAAACTATATGATGTGGGATCCTTTATTATCTCAAGACTGATCTCATTTTCAGGTCCTGGTTCATTGAAAATTGTATTGCAAAATTAGCATAGACACCTAGCAAAAGAAATAAGCAAAAAAATCTTTTGAGAAAATGTAGTAAGCAAAAGGATTCACTAGTAAAACAAATACTTCTGTTGTAATATCTGTGGAGTAATACCTCCATCCATCCACCCATTCACGAAAGTAAGTCAGTGTTACCAAACACAACAAAAGTGTTTAAGACTGCCCCCGCAGCTTTTATCTTTGAAGACAAGGCGAATTGAATATCAAGACAAGAAAGCAGACCGATAGGTCTATTATCTCCCGTACTCAGTTTGGGTCCGTAGTGGTACCACTGGGTGACTTCTGAGGATCGGGACAGATTTTGAGGACCTGTTTCTTCTTTATAAGGGTAACCTAGGACAAAGAGTATATTGGTGGAAATACACAATCCTATGAGGTACTCAATGTCATGCAGAAAAGACGTCTGTGATAACTGAAAATGTCGTTAAGCTGGCCTGAACTTTGATGATTTTTGTATCACAAAGAATATAAGAGAGTTTTGTGACTGACCCTGCAACTTTTATCTTTGAAGACAAGGCGAAATGACTATCAAGGTAGCAGACCCATAGGACTATTACTTCTCTCTTTCATTTTGGGTCCGTAGTGGTACAACTCGGTGGCTCCTGAGGGTCGGGACAGATTTATAGGCCCCATTTCTACTATATGAGGGGAGACAGGGTCAAAGTGTATATTGGCTGGAGTAGATAATCCTATGGTGTACTCGATGTCATGCAGACAAGACATCTGCGATAACTATAAATGTCGTTTAGCTCACTTGAACTTTGATATTTGTCGTCATTCAAAGACAATAAAGGGTTTTTATGACTGTCCTGCGGCTTTTGTCTTTGAAGACAAAGCGAAAGGGCTATCAAGACAAGGTAGCAGAACTATAGGACTATTATTTTCCTGTTTTATTTTGGGTCCGTAGTGATACCACCCGGTGGCTTCTAGGGGTCGGGACAGATTTGAAGGCACTGCAAAGGAACCCAGGGTCAAAATGTCCATTAATTGTCTCAGACAACCCTATAGTGTACTTGATGTCATCCGGACAAGACGTCTGTGATAACCATAAATATTGTCTAGCTCGCCGGAACTCTAACAATTTTCGTCTATCAAAGACAAGAAAAGGATTTTATTACTGCCCTTGCAGCTTTTATCTTTGAAGACGAGGCGAAATGACTATGAGGACTAGGTAGAAGATCCTTAGTGCTATTATTTCCCGTATTTATGTTGGGTCCGTAGTGATACCACAGGGTGAATCCTGGGGGTCGGGACAGATTTCGAAGGCCTATTAGTACTTTATGAGAGGACTCAGGGACAATGTGCCCATTGATTGGAGTAGAGCATCCCAAGGAGTCCTCATTACCATGTAGACAAGATGTCTCTATTGACCAGAACTGTTCCTTAGTTCACATGATTTTGGAGAAATTTCGTACCTAGAGAATTAACATAAGGGTTTTATGACTGTTCCTGAAGTTTTTATCTTTGAAGACAAGGCGAAATGACTATCAAGGCAAGGAAAAAGACCCATTGGGCTTTTATTTTTCTATTCATTTTGGGTCCGTAGTGGTACCACTCGATGGCTCCTGAGGGTCGGGGCAGATTTTGCATGCCTATTTCTACATTATGAGAGGACCCAGGGACAATGTGTCCATTCATTAGAGTAGAGCATCCCAAGTAGTCCTCAATACTATGCAGACAAGATGTCTCTGTTCCTTAGCTCATCTGATTTTGGAGAATTTTCATATCTGGAGAAACAACATAAGGGATTCATGACTGCTCCCGCAGCTTTTATCTTTGAAGACAAGGCGAAATAAATATGAAGACATGTTAGGGGACTCATATAGCTATCATTTCCCGCTTTTAGTTTGGATCCGTAGTGGTACCACCCAGTAGCTCCAGGGATTGGGACAGAATTGGAGGCACGATTTCTACTTTATGAGGGGACCCAAAAAGAAAATTTACATTGATTGGAGTAGAAAATCCTATGGAGTACTCAATGCCATGCAGATAAAAGGTCTGTAATAACCAGAAGTGTTGCTTAGCTCACCTGAACTTTGACAATTTCGTACCTGGAAGACAATAAAAGGGTTGTATGACTGTTGTGCAGCTTTTGTTTTTGAAGACAAGGTTAAATGAATAGGAAGACAAGATAGGGGACCCATATGGCTATTATTTTCTGCTTTCAGTTTGGGACCGTTGTGGTACTAGCTGGTGGCTCCTGGGGGTCGGAACAGATTTCGACGTCCTATTGCTACTTTATTGGGGGACCCAGGGATAAAATGTCCTTTGATTAGAGTAGAGAAACTTATGAGGTTTTCGATGTCATGCAGACAAGACGCCTGTGATAATAGAAAGTGCTGTTTAGCTGGCATGAACTTTGACCTTTTCCATATGTCATATATGAAAAAAGACTGCCTCTGTATCTTGTAGATTGATTGTTTTCCGCCACACTCAACAATTTTTCAGTTATCTGGTGGCGTCCAGTTTTTTATTGGTGGAAGAGAGAACCCTGATGCAATGTACCCGGGAAGAGACCTTCCGAAAGTAAACTGGCAAACTTTCTCACATATATCGGCGCGAGCGAGAATCAAACCCGCGTCGACTAGAGGTGAGAGACCTTCTAATTTTGATTCGTGATGCTGTAACCACTCAGCCACGGAGGTCCTTCTGTATCTTTTAGAGGTCATCTAGGGTTATCATTTCCTGCTTTCAGTTTGGGGTTTTAGTGGTACCACCTAGGACTTGAAATAAAAGACACCACAGAGTCTTCCACATCTGCTTCCGACTTAAGTATTTTACTGAAAATAGATGCCGGCGACAAACTAACAACTCAGCTTTATGACAAACGGGATGATTTCAATTTCTCCATCGTCAACTTCCCTTACCTATGTGGCAATATTCCATCATCACCTGCACATGGTGTTAATATTTCCAGCTAATTCGAAACGGAAGAGCGTGTTCTTTATATAATCGTATTAATTCGAGGCAGCTTACTAACAAAGAAGGTGATGTTACAGGGGTTTATGCAGTCTCGTCTTAAATCAGCATTTCGCAAATTCTATGGTCGTTATAACGATCAAATTAGCCAGTACAACTTTCCATTACGTCAAATGCTGTCTGACGTGGTTCATACCAATTGTTAGGCCGTTCTTGGCACACTGATTGTGACTATGGATTGCTCCGTTTACCTGATCGGGTTGTAGGACTTGCTGCGGGTGTGGTACTTTGTCCCTTGGTCCCCTCATAGATTAGAAACAGCCACCGGGTGGTACCAATATAGATCCAAACTGAAAGCGGGAAATAATAGCCATATGGGCCCCTTATTTGCCTTGACATTCATGTTGTCTTTAACGATAAAAGCTGCAGGGGCAGTCATAAAACCCATTTATTGTCTTCCAAATACGAAAGTTGTCAAATTTCAGGTGAGCTAAGCAACACTTCCGGTTATTACAGACCTTTTGCTTCCATGGCATTGAGAACTCTTGGGATTCTCTTCTCCAATCAACATACATGTACATTTGCTTCTTGGGTCCCCTCATAAAGTACAAATTGTTCCTCCAATTCTCGGTCGCGGTAGCTCAGTGGTTAGAGCGTTCGCTTCGTAACCGGTAGGTCGTGAGTTCGAGCCCCGCTCGTGCCATGGTCGCGTCAAACCTAAGACGAAAAATAGGTAGTGATTGCTCCTTCGCCAAACGCTCGGCATTTAGAAGTGAGAATCACGGGTCTTTCGGAGATGACCTTAAAAACGGAGGTCCCGTGTCACGGTAGGCGTTGGCACGTTAAAGAACCCTCACTGCTACGGCCCTAAGCGCTAAGCATAGGACTAAATTCTTGGTACTTCACCTACAGCTGGTGACGTCTCAATATAAGTGAAAAATTCTCGACGGGACGTAAAACAAACAAACAATCAATCAATCCAATTCTGCCCCCCCCCCCCCCCCCCCCCTCAAGAGCCATCGGGTGGTACAACTACAGACCCGAACTGAAAGGGTGATTTAATAGGTATATGGGTTAGCTATCCTTTCTTAAAGCCCCTTTATTGTCTTTGAAAGACTAAAAAGTCAAAGTTCAAACAAGCTGAACAACATTTACGGTTATCAAAGAAGTCTTATATGCATGACATCGATTATCCTACCCCCGTGTGGATCCGAGTTGTTAGAATAGATTCTCAGTACCCCTTGCTTGTCGTAAGAGGCGACTAAATGGGACGGAGCTTCGGATGAGACCGCAAACCGAGGTCCCGTGTCACAGCAGGTGTGGCACGTAAAAGATCCCTCCCTGCTCAAAGGCCATAAGCGCCGAGCATAGGCCTAAATTTGCAGCCCTTCACCGGCAATGGTGACGTGTCCATATGAGTGAAAGGTTCTCGAGCGGGACGTTAAACAATATTTAATCAATCAATCGATTATACTGGACTGCTAGACATTGAGTACACCTTGGAACTTTCTATTCCAATCAATATACACTTTGTCCCTGAGCGCCATCATAAAGTAGAAATAGTTCCTCGAAATATGTCTCATCCACCCAGGAGCCACCGTGTGATACCACTACGCACCCAAAATGACAAGGAAAATAATAGTCATATGGGTCTGCTATCTTGTCTTGATACTCATTTTGCCTTGTCTTCAAAGATGAAACCTACAGGGACAGTCATAAAATGAAGAAAAATGTCAAGTTCAGGCGAGCTAAACAACATTTATGGTTTTCACAGAAGTCTTGTCTGTATGATATCGAGTATACCATAGGGTTGTCTACTTCAATCAATGGACACATTGACTTTGGGTCCCCTCATAAAGTAGAAACAGGACCTACAAATCTGTCCCGACCCCTAGATGCCATTGGGTGGTAACATTACATACCGAAAAAGAATACGGGAAATAATATCCCTATGGATTTGCTACATTGTCTTGATATTCATTTTGCCTTGTCTTCAAAGATAAAACTCTCTTATATTCTTTGAGAATAAAATACGAAATATATCAAAGTTCAGGCGAGTTAAACAACATTTTCGGTTATCACAGACGTCATGCCTACATGACATCGAGTACCTCATAGGATTGTACTCCAACCAATATACTCTCTGACCCTGGTTCCCTTCATAAAATAGAAACAGACCCTCAAAATTTGCCCCGACCCTTTGGAGCTACCCAGTGATACCACCACGGACCCAAACTGAGTACGGGAGGTAATAGACTTATCGGTCTGCTTCCTTGTCTTGATAATCATTTCGCCTTGTCTTCAAAGATAATGGCTGCTTGGGCAGTCATAATACCCCTTTATTGTCTTTGAAAGACGAAAAATGTCAAAGTTCAAGCAAGTTAAACAACATTTACGTTTATTACGGACGTTTTGTTTGGATGACATTGAGGCGCCTTAGAATTATCTACTCCAACCATTGGACACTTTGTCCATTGGTCCCTTCATAAAGTAGAAACAGGGCCTCCAAATCTGTCCCGAATACCAGGAGTAACTAGGTGGTACCACTATAATCCCAACTTGAAAGCAAGATACAATACCTCTAAGAGTCCTCTATCTTGTTGTACGATTGTTGAAACACCACCAGCATAAGAGGCTATTGTGAAACTCCTGTGTCGAATGTATTATGCAAAGTGTTGAAGTTCAGGTGAGTTAATTCACATACCTTGGTAACACTGACTTAATTCCTTGAATGGGTGGATGGATGGATGGAGGTATTACTCCACAGATATTACAACAGAAGTATTTGTTTTACTAGTGAATCCTCTTGCTTACTGCATTTTCTCAAAAGATTTTTCTTGCTTATTTCTTTTGCTAATCTTTCTTTCAGGTGAGCTGATTTACAGAAAGTGGTTATTTTGCAATGCAATTTTCAATGAATCAGGACATGAAAATGAGACCAGTCTTGAGATAATAAAGGATCCCACATCATATAGTTTCCTCATCTTATAAATCTATCCATATGTTACCTAATGTCTATGATCACATTGGTCAGGTGAGCTATATTGTCAATGCGCATTTTCTTTCATGTGAGGTTACAAAAATAATTCTTTTATGAAAAGTTTTGTGCCATCCTTTCATCACATATTGCTGGAGTGACTTCAATTCACCATTTGTGCAATAATCTCTTATGTGGGTTAAATTGCCCATGCAATTTGTAATTGATATTTACTCATTCAAAACATGCATATGATTCATTTTTTCCGTTAACAGAGTTCTTTCTATTAGTACTCTCAGTCCTTTGATGATTTTCCTTATTGACTGCTACCTTCTACGGGCTTATTGGTTGCTGGTTAGTGGCTGCTAGCTTCATCCTAGTACATATTACACTACATTTCGACCAAATGTTTTACGGTTTCTAATCAGACAAATCTTGATAATCCTACACAAAATTAGTCGTAATTCCATTTCACATGAACAATTAAATTGGAGCCGCTGATTCTCCATTACAAACATCCACAGCTGTACTGTTGGTTTAAACAGCATTTTAAATTCATAATCATTAATTATAATGTGTCGAATGTAGACATATACAGAAGCTGAGGTAATTCAAAATATATACAATTTACAATTAATATTTTATAAACCTTATATATCATCAATGAATCACGATGAAAGCGGTAGTGTTAATTTCTTAGCTCGATCCGGTAGAAACTGTGGAGGGTTGTTGATTGACATCACTCACGCTCTGTTGGTGATAAATAATTAATTGTGCGAAAGTTTGGAAGATAGGTCTATTTGTCCTAGAAAATATTCTCTTCGGGCGTCGTCCTCGGGGGAATAGATGTTCATATTTCCCTCACTATTATGTAATGAATGTATGACATTTTGATGTTTGACATGAAGCGTAAAAACAAGGTACACTAAGCATATAAATTTGCCCTAGTAAAATGAAGATTGATTGATTGATTATTTATTGCTTTCCGCCACACTCAACAATTTTTCAGTTAGTAGTAAAATGAAGAAAAATAAAGTAGAAATTTACACACTTTACCTATTAAAGTTATTTAGGGACAATTCTCTCTTTTTGAATATGCAAGCAAAGTGGTGCCAAAACAGCTTATAGTAGAATAATAAACTCCCAAATTTACCCGGATCACTAATTTTAACCAAACACTCCCAAATTTTACTTACATTTGTTAATATTTCAATATGTGCAAGGTGAACGCGATGAATGATACTTATGTATGTTGAAATACATACTTTGATGTATCCAAAAAATTATGTTTCATAAATCGTGTTCGTCTTGCTCATAGTGTAATATTAAAATCTGTCATTTCCGGAATACCTGCTTTGTACATCATTTGATACTAAAATTTCACAAACTGTGCGATAAACGATAATTATTTTCTTTTTATATTTGTATAATAATAAATGCTATCAAAACATATAACCCTCTCGATTTCTTTATTAATATATGCATCGTGATTCGGATTTTTTACACTATACTCGAAGTAGAATCCTGAAGTAGTTTCTAGCGTACCAAACGACAGGGTCGATAACCGATGGCAGATAGTCATGAACGGTAAAATTTGATTAATTAAGGTAAGGACCACCAGCAAAGATATTTATAATATCAAAATTATGTTAAAGGTATTTTAATTAGAAAAAAATCCCTGTGACTAGTCTTGGATGTATCTAAATGGAATCCCAGCTGCACTTGAACGGAGCGGACCATTATCAGTATTCCAGCAATGCTCTCAGATAAATCGGGCTCGACATACCATTTATGAAATTCATCATGGCGCTGTCCATTAAAGAGAAATTGAAACATGGGCATTTTAAACAGAATGAGAATGTCCTGTAGAAAATCTTTGTAACAAAGCTGAAAACATGACGTCGGAGATTAAAATAACACCATTAGGTACGTAGTAGGAATTCACATCGTATATGCAGATGAAAAGAGAAGTAGATTAACACAGCCCTACAGCATTCAAGTTGTACGTGTATTTGATGAGTGATCGCCTTCAACTGTTGAAAGTTATAGATGGCGAAGCCCTGTAGGGCCGTATTTACACGTTTGAAAGGAAAATATGGAAACCTAATGAAAAATTGAAACCAGTTTTAGCTACGGAAGTTAAAATTTTGGTCCAATTGACGTCGATTTGAATACAAGCACATGGACGTGTATTTTGCCATTTTGAATCTCGCATACCCAAGTTCATGGCATTCTGAGATGTTACAAAAAATCCGTAAAAGCATGTAAACCGTATTTTAATAATCACACCTCAATCATATCTCCTATGTTTGTAAATTTGCTAAACATTGAATATGACATCACAGTGCACTGTTTACATCAGCTGCGTTATATTTCCCACATTCAATGAATAGGCAGATCAATTATCTAAAGTCCTGTAACAAAATGTTAAGATGTTTTGACAGCTGAGCTCAGTCCTCATCATTCGGTGCTAACTTTGGGATATTTTTTATCCTGTTATGGATATAAATTCTAATGCCAATACTTTTTGCTTCACCCTCAAACACAGTCATGTTGTAAGACATATAACTTATGAAATGGACAGTGATTGTTAGAATCTATTTACAATGCAAAATAATAAATTAGTTTTGATGAGGTGAACCTAAAATAGCCGTTTTGAACAAATCAACCAAGTCACTCATTACAGTGTCCAGAGGAGATTATTATCATTAAAATTTTATCCAATTTTTTACAGTGCATGATAATAATGAATTTTCCTTAATTTGAATTGATTGATTATATATTGTTTAACGTCCCGCTCGAGAATTTGCCACTCATGGAGACGTCACCATTGCCGGTGAAAGGGCTGCAAAATTTAGGCCTGTGCTCGGCACTTAGGGCCTTTGAGCAGGGAAGGGATCTTTATCGTGCCAAATCTGCTGTGACACGGAGCCTCAGTTGTTGCAGTCTCATCTGAAGGACCACCCATTTATTCACCTCTTACGACAAGCAAGGGGTACTGAGGATCTATTCTAACAACCCGGATCTCCATGGGGTTCCTTAATTTCAACTCTACAAGATTGAATTTAGAATGAGTGCATGTTTCATGAGAGTCTGAGAAGTGGTAGTGAGTCTGTCTCTTTTATGTTATATGGCTAATTTTTCATGGCCTATTTTATATAACATGATAAGTTGTGCATTGGTTCATCTTTTTGCTGTTTTTCTGATAAAATCTGAATCTTTCCTATTTAAGATGGTGAGGGCCTACAAACCTCATCTTCTTATAAATTTTGATACAGTTTGATAAAGATTATAGAAACTATTAAGTCACTGGTATTGGTTTCCACTATGAGGCCATAGGATTCAAATGGGGACAATAGTGACTTGTTAGAAATAAAACATACTGTATATGGGGTTATTTTTGCCATGTGTTAGTTCCATCTTTCTACAATCTCTAATGGTTTTGCCCTATTTATAAATTTGCGAAAAGCAGTTTCACCCACTGACAACAAGGGTGAAATGGGTGAAAATGAGATGGAGATGAGTATTTCCCTGTATACGGTAAAGTGATCTAACAGTGTTTCAGTTCTTTTGAAAAGGTGCACAAAAAAGTGTTACAATGATTAATAATAAGCTCTTTAAGCATGTTAATATCATGAAAATGTAAGAATTTCTAATATAATGCCATAAAATGACCTCCATCAAGTTTTATTTCCTTAGATTGATATTGTCTGTTATATTTATTGTAATCACATTAAGAAATCTCTGCATTTGATAGAAAACAAAACACCCCCCCCCCCAAATAAAAAAAAAAAAGAACAAAACAAAAACGAAACAAAAAAACACCAGGTCCAAAATTACTGCAAGTTAATCATAATAACACATTATTAAGGTGTTGATTGTAGAATAATGCAATGTGTGCTGTTATATAAAATTGATTATGCTACCATTAAACCATGTCCATAGAACATCTATCATTTGAATGATAGGACCTGGTGATGAATTATATAACTGAAACAATATGCAGTATATTGTCTCAGTTAATCCTATAAGAAAATTTGTCTCAGCCATGTTAAAACCACAAACCTACTGGGTATGAGAAAGGTGTCAAGTTGACCTTGAAAGGCATGGTCAGTCCATAAACTGCAGTTTTGAGAAGTATTAACTCATTGTTTATTATTTTTTTTAGGAGCAGGGCAAGGTAGGTGCATATTTTGTATCGTTTATAATACTTCTTTTACAATGATACCTAAATAAAGTTAAAGAACAGAGAATCGCTATTTTGTATCAGAAGAATAATGTGTGTACTCTCTGTTGATAGTAGAAATATTCCTTGGGGTGTAAAATTTGTTATGTTGTTTTGCAATAGGGAATTGACCTATTCAGCCCAGTCACTGACAGAAACTAACGTCTTAATATAATCATGGCATATCATTTAAATTAGGTTGTTTCACTTTTAAAAATCATGCTAATTTATTATTTACAAATATTTACTTTGTAATATTGCTATTAAAATTGTTTTAAAGTTATGCGTATTTTGTGCAAGACCAATGCAACTCAGTTTATTCTCAATGCAATTAAAATTTCATAGAGCTGGAATTATGATAATAGGAAGTGAGGATTTGTCACAATTATACGTGTTTTTGACATAAAATGCTTTATTATACATACTTTTCTTACAGAAAAATAAAGTGTAGGCTTGGACAAACTTTATATTTATGCCATATATGACAAAAATTTTGTCCAACCAAAGCTACACTGTCTGGTTTCTTAAAAAGAAAACATTTAAAAATAAAAAAAGGTATGGAGTAAAATTTAGAATTTACATCAGTTTTGTAGTTACATGTATGTTATCCAAAGAAATATGAATATTAGAAATAAATCAAATGCAATTGTGTTGGGATAGAAAAAAATTTATTTAGCTTTAAAATTTTTAGCTTTTACAGGGTCCCAAAGAGACTGTTATCATATATAATCCTTTAAATGTTTTTTAGAACTAGGCAAAAGAGAGCACACTATTATAATAATGCAATTTTATGTGAATTTTTGATTATGATGCATGATGTAAAAAATAAAGGCATGTTTAATTCTGACGTTTCCTCAGATGTTGGAAGGAGCTGCATTTTACTTACCATTGGTGGCAAGAACGTTATGTTGGATTGTGGGATGCACATGGGGTACAACGATGAAGTTAGTAGAGAGTTCATAGAGTTTGTGTCAAGAACTTGTTAAGGACCTGTCTGTTAAACGTTTTTTTTTTTATGTAGTACAATCATATAATTATATGAATTTTAGCTATCACAATTTATAGTTTTATTTATTGTATATTAGATCTTGTAACATTTTTCATTGATTGTCCTACAGCGGAGATTCCCAGATTTTTCCTACATCACCAATGAAGAGAATGAGAAATTGACAGATCACTTGGACTGTGTCATCATCAGGTACGTCAATCATGTATTCCCCATAAGATATTTCCATTAAACAGTTTTCTCCATTAATATTTTGTATTTGAAGGTTTCTCTTATTGAAATCAAATTCATTTCATCTTTTGATTAAAAAAACAACAAAAACTAGTGCTAATTGTAATGGGATCCATTACAGATGTTCCCCATCTCCCAAGTGGTACTTTTCTGTTTGAGTAAGTCCATTTGAATCATTCAATGGACAAGTACATGTATATCATATTATTACAGACAGCATGAATTTTACTCTGCTTTCTTCATTTTTAAGATAGCTATACAAGTTAAAAAATTATTCAATCAAGTTATACAAATCCAAACTAAGTGCACATGCTTGAGCAATAATCATGCTGTACAATTATCAGACCATACAACACTCAGACTGTATGATTCCTAAATATATAAGAGGAATTATTTTTGTGTAATTCCATAAAAAGCACTACTTGCAAAATAAAATTACTCACTTTTATTCCTGATATACTTGTTAAAACTCTTGATCAACAGACAACTAATGAATTTATGACCTTGTGATTTGAATGATCTCCACGACTTAGTAATCAAACTGTGGAAGTCCAAACAATCATTTGAATGTACAATAATCAGACTTAATCATTAGACTTTACAACAATCAGACTGTACAATACTTACATTAATTGGACTGCACAACAATTCGTACTTTCAACAGAAAAAAAAAATCAGTACTTTATCATATAGCTGTTCAATTGACATGATTTCAGCCATTTCCATCTTGATCACTGTGGAGCTTTGCCGTACATGTCAGAAATGGTTGGCTATGATGGACCAATATACATGACTCACCCAACAAAGGCTATTTGCCCTATACTGCTGGTAATGGTTCTATCATTTATAATATTCAACACAAATATAGAGATCATAACAGTTGCTGAAAGTTCATGTTGAGTATACTGTCAAGCATGGGGGGAAAATGGATATACATGTACTAGATATAGTACGTCTGTTTTAACGGCCAGAAATTCCAACAGAAATGAAAGTAAAATGTAAATATAAGAAATGAATGCCATTTTTGAAAATACACGAGGGTAAGAATTGCAATGCTTTTACATTGACATATTTCATAAAGCATGTTATGTAGTGCAAACATTCTTCATGACGTATTCTGGTGTGAAGTGTCGCAGTTCATACCGTCATGTATTTTCAAAAATGAAATTTATTTATCAAGTAGATGTACTTGAAAATCTTTCATCCAGGGGTTCATAATTCTGCAGACTTAGCTTCCAGTTTAGTCCACATGGTTAAAACTCTATGGCTATGACTCTGGAGATAGTAATGTTCACCAGCTTAGCAGTTGAACTCATTGGTCCACAGGACCAGTAACCATACATACTTACTGGTCCTGTACAAGATTTGTCTGTCGGTCTGGTGACTAAAAACTTGCAAGTGTATTACTTAACTTTTACTTTTAAAAGTTTTGATGATTGATTTTGATTATTCAAAATATTATAAATATTAGATGGTGATATATCAGAGTCATAATCAGAGAAATCAGACTCATCATCCTCTGTCGATGCAAAATAACTGACTCCAGTTCCTCATTGTTTTCTCTAGGTTTTTGTACAGCATCAATGATATCAGACTCCTCTTCATTTAAAACATCATCAGGTACAGGTGGGCTTCTTGAGATGTAGGCCCCCTAATTCATTCATAGAATTATAAAATTTTCTAGGTAAATTGGAAGTAATTTCTGTTCATTTATTTTAAAGTTTTGTTTTTACCTGGTCTGTAATTGGTGAGGATCTGAGTTTTTTCGTAAACCAAACACTATTTGTTATTGACACAACAGACAAACTGTGTTTTAAATTTTTTAATTTTTTTTTTTATATTTTTTTTTTATTTCACACAATTATCATACAAATATGCAATTAGAAATGTACATAAACTGCTCATTGTTGACAACTATATACTGTAATTGTTGTTTTTATATAAATTTGAAATACACTTGTGCATCAAACTACTGAAATGAAAATCAGGTATATCTATCTGGAGGGGGGGGGGGGGGTCTCTGTGGCCTAGTGGTTAGAGCATTTCACTCAAAATCACAAGGCCTCTTACCTCTAGTTGGCGTGGGTTCGATTCTCGCTCTTGCCAATATATGTGAGAAAGTTTGCCAGTTTACTTTCAGAAGGTCGGTGGTCTTAGGTACATTGTATCTGGGTTCTCTCCTCCACCAATAACAACGACGCCACCAGATAACTGAAAAATTGTTGAATGTGGCAGAAAACAACAGTCAATCAATCAATATCTGTCTGTGATTATCATGTGTCATGAATGATTGACACATTCAAAATAATTCTTAATAAGGATTTAATATTGTGTCAAGATTGGTCAAGTGCATTATGACAGAAAATTTTACCAAGTGGAAGAAGGTGTATCTGCATTGTATGAATTTCAAATTATTAAAACATTTGCAGGAAGACTACCGGAAAATCACCGTGGAACGAAAAGGAGAAGAGAATTTCTTTACATCTGAGATGATTAAAAACTGCATGAAGAAAGTTGTTGCTGTTAATTTACATGAAACAAAACAGGTATGCACATTACATATTTTATACATGTGTGCTTAACAGAGAAGAATTTTGTTTTTCTCTCTATTAAACAGTCTGAACTGTTTATCTTTTTATTGTATGGACAGGTTGATGAGGAGCTGGAAATCAAGCCTTATTATGCAGGACATGTTTTAGGGGCAGCCATGTTTCACATTAAAGTAGGACAACAGTCAGTAGTGTACACAGTGAGTATCGCAAAACAAAAAAAATCTACTGTCTAATGTGTTTAACTAAAAAGGTTTCACAAAAAAATTAAGGTTATACATTATGACGAAGCTCATTATAGGAAGTTTGTTATTTGTGGTGTTTACAAAGACTAAGGTACAGTGTATGTTATTGTTTACATAGTTTCAAAAATATACAGTTCTCAGTCATAAGTTTATGATATATATCACATTTCAAGTATCATTTTGGTAAAATGTGCCATTTAGAAGTTAAATTTGTGTCTGGGCAAAATTGAGATACTTCAACAGTCAGGGGCATAAAATAGTTAAGGAAAAGTATAATGCAAAATTGTTATTTTCATATCTTGCTAATGATTGATGAAAAGTCAACTTTAAACATGATTTATTCCTATTCCACATTTTTTTTTTTTTTTTTGCAAAAACCTCTAGTATTTTGATGTTTCAATTTACCAGAAGTTTCATTATGTCTGCAAAGGTGGAGTCAAGTATTATTGGAAAGATAGAATGTTTGACTTTTAGATGAAAAATCAGTGAAATATGTACCTTAGTGGCCCTCCATTAGTTGGAAATTAAACATGCTTGCAGAATTTTCACATTGGATTTAATAATTTTTTCTGAATTCAGGAGACTTTAAAGATTAAATTGTCAAAATTTCGTATCTGCACATCAATTAAAATTGTTTACTCGAGAGGCTTGAAAGTAATGAAGTTAAGGGAAAAGTAACAAAAATCCGCTATACTTAAAAAAAAAAACACAAATAAAAATCAGGATGAGCCTTGTCACATTTCTATACACATTATTTCAGTTTCATTTTACACAAGGAATTCAAATTTGGGCTTGATGTTTCAATTTTCAGCCATTTAAATTATTTTACCAATCACTCACTGGAATTTCCAAGTAAAAAAGACAACTCTTGTGAGCACAATTTGTAACTGATTTTAGTCATGTTTTCTGTGACTTTAAATAACAGAACTGACATTTCATTAATTTGTTTGTAAACATAAACAAGGCTCGAATTTTTATTACATAACAGAGTTAAGGTTAAAATATTGACCTTATCCCTGCAGTAAGATGGTCCAAAGTTTGGTTGTCAACTTTAAATGAGTTACCCAATATATTTGTAATATTAACATCAAAAATGAAAAATATTTTTTCAGGAATCGTGAACCAGTCCCTCTAAAGTATTATGTAATGAAATGCATTATGCCTGTAACGTTCCTTAGGATGAATGAATCGAGATTCGTCTAACAAGATTACAGCAGACAACCAAAATGAATTCCAAATTAGACAAAATTCTACTCCTTTAATTTTACATTTCTGCAGTATAAATGTTGATACTTTTGGTAGGGAGACTATAACATGACCCCAGACAGACATCTAGGGGCAGCCTGGATTGACAAGTGTCGCCCAGACCTACTTATTACAGAATCAACTTATGCCACCACAATTCGAGATTCGAAGCGCTGCAGAGAAAGAGACTTCTTGAAAAAAGTTCACGACTGTGTGGAAAAAGGTGGAAAGGTAGATGAAAAATATTGAAAAGACTATATGAAAACAAAGATAGTTCTTAGTTTAATTGATAGAATAAATGCATATACATATAGTATATGTAATGATTTTATGAAAAAGATACAATTATGAAGAATTATCAGAAATAATTCATGCAATAAACTGAACCCCCTAAGGACCATGAAACATCTTAAGCTGTAGTCGAAATCTGAATATTGCAGTGAAATGATTGAGAAGTCAAGCATTCAAGAATAAAATTGTTATTCAATATTGCTTGATCAGTTTTCTAGTGTCTGCAATTTAAGAGTTTTAGTTCAGATGTAATGAAGTGCTACAGTTGATGTTTAGGAGTAAATTTCCAGGTACTAATTCCTGTCTTTGCTCTGGGACGTGCTCAAGAATTGTGTATTCTACTGGAGAGTTACTGGGACAGAATGAACATTAAAGTTCCCATTTACTTTTCACTGGGTCTCACTGAAAAGGTTGGTATCATGTAAATCTACAAAGATTCACTGGACCTGTTCCAATATATTACAATAGGCCACATTGTCTGGTACTTCAGCACAAGGTGTGGATAACATTGGAGAGACCTTTTTTGTATATTTTGCAGGCCAACCACTACTACAAGCTGTTCATCACATGGACAAGTCAGAAAATAAAGAAAACTTTTGTACAAAGGAACATGTTTGAATTTAAGCACATTAAGGTGAATTGTGGATTGAATAGTTCATATACTGTAATTATTTGTTCACATGCTTTATAATGCAATCAATGAGTTGTGACTAAGAAGGTATTGTTATTGTATTTACAAGCCATTTGACAGAGCCTATATTGACAATCCAGGACCCATGGTTGTGTTTGCTACTCCTGGAATGCTACATGCTGGGTTGTCGTTACAAATCTTCAAGAGGTGGGCACCAAATGATCACAACATGGTAGGTTGTTGCCGTACGAAAACAAAGTCAAATAATTATTTATAAATTTACTTTTGAAATCATGACCTTCATTACTTCATGTTGCTGTGGCAATCAGACGGGTTCAACTGTCAGTGGTCAGATGGCTCAGTTACTAGTACATCTGAGTAGAGGGGGCCCAGGTTAAAATCCCAGCCCTGTCATTTGCATTTTCCTCCTTGATGTCTTCATTGTGTGATGACATTAAGGAGAGAGGAATGTGATGGCCAAATAGGGTCGATCTCTGATGCTAGATTTTGGTAGAGCACTAGAGGTTCAGGGGGCACTGATTCAAATTCCAGTCTAGCTGGTCCATTGCATTTTTACCCTACCTGGTCAATAAAGAAATTTCTGAAATGAAACAGACTTCATTCATTTCTGTAGGTAATTATGCCAGGATACTGTGTAGCAGGAACAGTGGGACACAAAATTCTCAATGGAGCACGTAAATTAGAGCTAGAAAACAAGCAAATTGTGAGTACAGATCAGTCAAACAGGGAAATGTTTCAGCATCAAACCAGACCACATTTATTGCAAATTGAATATCAATGTCATACAACTTCAACCATCTAAAGTTACATTCTTTATCAGGTGATTTCCTAGTGTTTCCCTAGAAATTTAATTTAAAATGAAAGATTCAGAATTTTGTAAATAGTGTAACAAAGTTTGTAAGGTCAAGTCCTTCAATGCTTGGCTTTCTTTCATTGACCTAGAGATGTAGTTTGTGAGAATGTAATTCAGTCTGCTGCCTAGTCTCATTCAGGTTTACATGTAAATATGTTTATGAATTATATCTAGTCATAAAACCGAAAAGTTTATTGTAAGAAAAAAATAATAGCAGTATGAATTATGAATTAGCATTATGAATTAGCAGTGAAGTTCTTGGAAATTTATACATTATATGCAATGACTCTTGTGGTATTCTCAGCTGGATGTGAAGCTTTCTGTCCAGTATATGTCCTTTAGTGCCCATGCTGATGCCAAGGGGATAATGCAGCTTATTTCTCAGTGTGAACCCAGGAATGTCATGTTGGTCCATGGAGAGGCAGCAAAAATGGATTTCCTGAAAAACAAAATACAACAGGAATTTGGTAAGTTATAAAATGTCAGTAAACTGTATATTTCATGTTTTATATCTCAAGCTGTTTGTTTGCAAAAATCATAAGTAAGTGTGTTCTTTTGTGCATGTGAAGACTGCAATTCATTAAAATTGAATTATTATAGGTATTGATTGTTATAAACCAGCCAATGGGGAAACTGTTACCATAGAAACAATGCATAATATCCTAGTGGATATACCATTGCCTTTGTTAAAGAGGGAAGCATCAAAAACAGGTATGGGAACAATGTAAATATTCTGAAGTTGCATAGTGTGGTTCATATTACACATGAAAGATATTTTCATGCTGAAAGAGAATGCAAATATCTCTTTCTCAGTTACAAAGGATTTCCTACCTTACACTGTAGATATTTGTTAATCAAGTTAATAATTGTACATCTTTCAGGATTGCTCCCTCCGGATGTCAAAAGACCGAGAGTTTTGCATGGTGCTTTAGTCATGAGAGGGAATGTAAGTCAAAAAACTGTGATACATTCATAGAAAGCAATTCATGAAGTTAGTAGGAATGAGCTACTGTATTTCTCATTCTATATTTCATGTTTTTTAATCTTATTGGAGTACACATTATTTTGTTTCAAATGCAATGTGTAATTTCTTTTTCTGACTAATTAGAGGCTCCAAATAATTGATCCCAGCCAGGCACTGAAGGAGATGGGAGTAGATGAGCATCACTTAAGATTCACATCCACCATTGTTATAGAGGAGGATGGCCCCACCAACAAGGCTGCAGAAAAAATATATCAGCTTGTCAAAAGGTGCAAACTCCAGTACCTTGTAAATTTGGTGCATGAAAGAGAGAAGGGAGAGAAAATTTTCAAATAGTACAAACTTTGGTGCATGAGAGAATTTTCAAATGGCACAAACTTTGTTGCATGAGAGAGAGAGAGAGAGAGAGAGAGAGAGTTTTGATGATACAAAGTTTGGTGCATCAAGGAGAGAATTTCAAATGGTACAATTTTTTGTTCATTAGAAAATTTTTAAATGGTACATATATACTTTGCATTGTTGTATAAGAGAGAAAGAGAGAGAGATATTTAATGATACAAGGTTTGGTGCATCAAAGAGAGAATTTTCAAATGGCAAACTTTAGTTCATGAGAGAGGAAATTTTCATATGATACAGACTTTGGTGCATGGGACAGAGAACTGTTTTGAGACAGAGAACTGTTTTGGTCAGTATGAAATCAGTAGGTTATTGGCTTCATGTACATAGTATCTGCAAATGATTTTAATGTAATGTATTTCACTCACAAAAGTAAACTTACATGTACAATGCAGTTGTCTGAACCTTCATTCATAGCCATCTATAGAATGAATTTTTACATAGTTAATGAATAATTTTTTTTTAAAAAATGAAATAGAATGAATTATTGACCTGGAATTTGATTTCCTTTGAAATCTATATTTTTTGTAGGAAGATGAAGGATTTCTCAATTCATTATTCCTCTGATGGTTCCATTTCCATCTCGGATTCTGTCCTGATCCAGGTCTCTGGGGATGACGATGAAGCCAAATCCGTTCTTGTGTCCTGGTCTCATCAGGTGAGTCAGTGTCATCTTCTTTTATAAACCAAACTAATCAATTCAGTGACAACCATTTCAGTTTTTAAATTAAACCCTATCAATGGTGTCTATTGTATTTTTTTTTTTTTTACTGCAGGATGAAGACATTGGGAGCTTTCTTCTTCAGTTGTTAAGAGAAGACCCTTCATTAGTACAGGCAGTATGAAAACACGTATCAGGAATAACATAATGATTATAGTGCAATGTAATGAGCAGAGTGTTTTCAGCCAAGATTAGCCATGACTCAAGATTACTGTGAAGTATGCCCATTTTTCAAGGAATGTGTACTTTTTTCTGATATTATGAGACAAGAGTTTCTGGGATTATCAACACTGCATTTTCAATTTTCTCCTGTACACAGAGTCGTTGAGATGGAGGAAATGGAACATTTTTGACCAATAACACATCTGTAGTGATCTCCGAGAAGACAGTATGTTCGAATGAATTTATGTGTTTTGTTGTGTTCAGAAATCAGTACAAATGTATGAATGCGGATATGATATAGGTCCTATTGTGTGATCACAAAACTAAAGAATGCCAGATGGAGCATTAATACCTAGGGAAAATATTAGATGTTATATATAGGTGTTATTGTATCTTTGCTTTAATAAATTAAAATATTTGTAAGACTAATCACTCTATTTAGTGGATTTCTAATTACTTTTGAATTTTTTCCTCTGTCTATGTCACTTATTTAATTTTATGCAAATTACATAATAGTTTACTTCCATGTAAGACGTAACAACTGGAAATACCCTAATCCAATTGGATACTTTAATATGAGATGAATGATTATTAGTTGATAAAAATGCAAAGAAATAAACAATCATGCACATGCAAAACTCAGAATTCATGCAGAAGGCTTTTGTCATTATTGTATACCAAAGTTTGGGGAAACATGTTGCCCTAACATATTGTTATATGTACAAGTGTATGTGACAATTAACTGCAAAAATATGGAGGCCCCTGTATACATACATATATTTCTCCATTTAGGAGATTAGAATACCCTGTTTACAAGAAAATATGATTCATAATGACTAAAACTTGAATGACCAGTAAGCAGTATTGATGGTAACTCATTTGTGTATGCATCAGCATACAACTTTAGCTCACCTGAGCTGAATGCTCAAGTGAGCTTTTCAGATCATATTTTGTAAGTTGTCTGTCCATAAACTTTTCACATTTCATTTTTTTTCTTCAGAACCACGGGGCCAATTTAAAAGTTGGTATAAATCATTCTTGTGTGAAGGGGATTCAAGTTTGTTTAAACGAAGTTTTATGCCCCCTTAAAAGAGGGAGATAATCAAGACGAAAATAGGATGGTGTAAGATAAAATTCTTCTTCCCAAGAACAACAGAGTCAGAAAAGTTAAAAGCTTCTGATGTAGTGCAGATTTTCAGCTTTTTCTCTGGAACCAATTTTGGTAAAAGTAGATAATGACGCATGGTACGTGCACGCTAATAAGATAGTCACGTGGTCAGTATTTGCTTCCTTTTGTAAAAAGACAGACTGTATTTTGAAACTAAATTGATTTATATCTTTTTATATCTAATAAAGTTTCTTGTTTCATTTTGATCATAGAATATCATAGTACTGATGCCATTAGTATAATATAACACAAATTTGGAGAATATGTATCGATTTTAGTTATGGCAGAGGCCAAGAAGTTAACAATATTGGTTCTTCTATCCCCCTCTCCTGATTCTACACACCTGAGTGATTGGTAAGACCTATTTAGTATTGGAAATATTTAAAAAGAAACAGGTAGGGATGAATTTCAAAGACGAATTTTAAGCTGTCGGGAGGTTTTAATGGATTTTAATTGAGTGTTGAGGACAACGGAATTTAACACATTTAGAAGTTTTAGTTATTCTGGATTGCAAATATTTATATATTTTAAAATTCATATCACGCACACACGAAAATGGATAGAAGAAAAGATTGTGCAGTCTCCATTATACAAAAATTTCAAATGTCATACTCGTGGGCCATTTCTTACTATTAAGGGAGTTACCTCCCTTATAAAGCTTGTAGTGGAAATGTTAACATTGAATGAGATTTCGATTCATATCTTGCAAGGTTATTTTCCAGTTGTATTCAGACATAGTTTGGCAATAAAACTTGCATAATGGATTGTAAATTAATGGTGAAACTATGCATGTTTCATGAAACGCATAAATAATCCATTATCATGAACTGTAACTACGGGTTTTCGTTTAATATTTCCATTTTATGGATAGGCTAAATGAAATTACATTTATAACTTAGGGTTTTCGCCAGAAGTCCAGCAATATTTGATGGCGTACATCGAACATCCTATGGTTTTTTACCCATCATGTCAGTAACTCGTGCTGAAATACTCCTTAACATCTCTCTAATTACGTCTAGTCATGGAACTCTATTCATGCGGTTCTTGTCAGTACAGCTGGCCATTGAATTTATTGGAAACACGCATATCCATGAGGCATTTCGTATATCAAAAATGTTTTAATATATTTAGTTTAGTACAGAAGACAATAAATATCAACACGACTGTAAAAATGAAAAACCTATCGTTTATTTATTCCGTTAAATTTCAATTTTATGTCTACAATACATGTACCTGCTATCTTGAATTTGGTATCGGTTTCCGTGTGAAGTGTATTATTTAAGTACAGTTCCACATAAAAATCAGACAGAGAGTGATAAGTCGACCGTCAGGAATTGGGCCAATACTTATATATATATATATATATATATATATATATATATATATAGAGAGAGAGAGAGAGAGAGAGAGAGAGAGTAACATTGTTTATAGGAACTCATTCTGCGAAATTATATTTTTTTCATATGACAGAGATGTGTTACTAAAAATAGAACGCCCATGTTTTGACCAAAAATGACGCATAAAAATGCTATATATTAAATATTTTTTCGAATGACAAGATCAAACATTTTCAAATTGGTTATATAAAATGAAGAAGAGAGCTACCTATCTACCCGTTTTTGTTGTCATAATGAGTATTTATGATGTGTTACCATGGTAACGGTTACTATAGTTAACCAACAGATTTTTTTATAGAAAAACATTCCAACTTCTAGACCATTTTTCTCGAAACAGCAAACACTTTCAAAAGTTTTATAATTAAATAAATAAAGGATATGCTGTTGAATGATTTTCATTGATAATATATATATATATATATATATATATATATATATATATTGAAAGTTTTGATTGTGCTTAGAAAAAAAAAAGTGAAGATTGTGAAAAAAGGTGGGAACTTTTACTTGCAAACTATACGAACAATACAGTTTTCTGTCATTTTCTAGTAAATATAATATTTATTTATATCTAACATTATCTTGTTTATGTGTTTGCATCCCATATGCATCTATGTGAATGCAAGGAATTATTAACAGAAATTTGGGTTGGGATCAAAAGTCCGATTATTATTAACCCATTTAATTAAGATTTTCTCAGGTTTAAGCATTAAACAACTTTTAACAAGTATTAGATATTAGATAAATATTTTACTCTTAGTAGCAGTTATATAATAGAATTTTGAACTAATACATGAAAACATAATTTTGTGCGCAGGATATTGACTAATGTCTACGTCATTCAAATCAACACCTTAACATAAAATACACGTATCCTGGGTATAATACAAACAAGAGGTATCCCCGAGTTTTCTGAATGAGGTGCAGATATCCGAGTAAGGCAAGCCATGCATATGAATTAAGATGAAAATTAAAGTAATTGAAATTACCCCCTTTTTAAATCTTATTTTGGAAGACTTCAAGAAGTCATTGAAAACATTTTTTTCCATCAGGTTTTCAGTAACTAGCCTCCATCAAGTTGAGATGGTTTCTTTTATATATAGTTTTAATTCACACACACACACACACACACACACACACACACACACACACACACACACAAATAATAATAATTAAAAAAAAATCAAATAAAAAAAAAAAAATCTCATCATTATTATTTCATCATCTTTACTTTAATATGCCCTGAAACTGATGTTTTATACTTATTTAACATATGTATTGTATCTTATGTTTGTATCATTTTACTTCAATGTTTTATTTAATTGTTTTATGTACTGTAAAGTACCTTTGAGCATACGAATGTATGAAAAGGGTGCTAAATATGGTATTATTATTATTATTATTAAGACTTTTCGTAATTGATGAGCAAATTCCTGTGATTTTCGTCATAAAATTTTACATTGTTAGTCATTTTTATGCAAAATAATAGTTAAAAAAATCTAATGGTATCTTGAATAAAATCCATGCATATTTTTCAGAATAATATTGTATAACTAAGATATGACACTCTGATACAGTGAAAGGCTCTCCAGACGTCTGAGTAACCTTAATACAAAATTGATTGATTGATTGTTGTTTTCCGCCACAGTCAACACTTTTTCAGTTATCTGGTGGCGTCCAGTTTTTATTGGTGGAGGAGAGAACCCATATACAATGTACCCGGGAAGAGATCACTGACCTTCCGAAAGTAAACTGGCAAAGTTTTTCACATATATCGGCGCGAGCGAGATTCGAACCCGTGCCGACTAGAGGTGATAGGCCTTATGGTTTTGAGAGCGATACTCTTATCACTCGGTCCTCGGTCACGTAGGATACAAAATGGAGAAGTACAGATTAGTCATTGTAAGTACTATTTTTGCTACTTGAAATTTCAAAGCAGAAAGGTGCAGATATCTTTGTTGAATTAAGAAAAAAAAGTTTCCTCTGACAAAATAAAAAACAAAAAACAAATAAACAAAAACAAAAAAAAGAAAAAACCATAAGATTTCTATCGTAGTAGCCTGGACATTCGTATTATATATCACATCTTAATAAAACTCCCTGAGAACATTTGTGTGGAAGAGAAATTGCACTCTGAAACATCGTACTTTACAGAATTCTAAAACTTCACAAAAACCTTTCCAAACCGAGATTCAATGCAGGGCCCAGTAAATGTTCTACCAAGTTTATATTATCCCCACGACGAAGATAACTGCTGCGAAGGAGAAATCGCAGGCGTAAGGAAATGTTCAGTGTCACTACATAAGCAAAAAGTGGTGTAAATCAACAGTGGGTTTTCAAAAATTCCGAAGAACTTTTCGTAAATTTGAAATCATAAAACGTCCAGATATTTTCTGTATCACACTCTCAACAGAATCAAAATGTACGGCCTTTCCATACTTTACACCAGCAACCTTGAATTAAAGACAAGGCATTTTGACATCATAGATTGTTGCTTTGTCATTAAAAATGGAACTCGGAAATTTTCGTACCTTGTGATCAGTTCTCCAAAAAATTACTTTATCAAACACCACTCTAATTCTACGTACACTATCAGTTTGATATTTATAAAAGTTACAGTGTAATTTTTGATTAGATTTTCAAACACTCTGGTGGAATTCCCATGGGCATGAATTTTGCTTCTATACTAGCTGACGCGCGCGCGTGTATATATTCTTATTAGGCAGATTTTATTCAAAAGCTTCTACATGAGAAGAAAAGAAAATTCTCTTGCTATGGCATTCAACTCAACATTTAGATACATCGACGATGTTTTATCTATTACCAATATTTATTTTCATTCGTATGTTGCTTCGAATTCGATATATCCCCAGTAAACTAGAAAGAAAAGACACCACAGTCTTCCATATCTGCTTCATATATGGATATTGCATTGAACATTAAAGGCAAAACTCAACTTTATGATAAAGGGGAGATTTCAGCTTCTCCATCGTCAACTTCCTATACTTATGCAGCAATATTCTATTATCACCTACGTATCGTGTTGACGTTTAGCATATTATTCCATGCGCGAGATTATGATCGGGATGCTGCCGTGGTGTATCGCAGTGAATACGTCAATGTATTTTACAAAAATGAAATTTATTTCCTATATTTACTTTCTACTTTCATTTCTGTCGGAATTCCCCGCCTCAATGACCTACCATATTTAACATAATTCATACAAGCATTGTTTACAACAAAATTCATAAGGACTTTAGTCCAAAACTCAACTCTTACCCGATGAAATTTCTTATTATGCAGTGTAAATGGATTGAATGAAATTAAAAAGACAAAAGGAAATAAACACAGTGGACCACCTCATGAAAAAAAGGGATTAGCAGCCCAGAAAGTCAAATAAACATCAGGTATCTCTGTACTGATCATGTCTATTACATAGTCACAAAAAAGTTATCTGAGTTTGGTTTTGTCATATAATGGTCCAAGTCAACGGATGGATTATTCTGCCATGAAGGATGTATGCAAAGTGTTGGAAATTAGACTGGTAGATTGGTCATTGGCTGAATTTTAATATCCAAATTGTACGTTATTCCCAACTGCTCAATATCTTATCAAACAAGTATACTGAGTGCATTGTAGGCAATATAAAGCCCCTATTGGTAAAATAATTCAGTCAAAAGTAGGTAAATCATTACGAAACTCAAACGCAACCTGTAAGTATGCAGGACAAAGCTATATATCAAATTTCAATTTAATATCTTCATCCAATTTGGAGAAAAAGTCCTCCAGAATACCCCAATAATTTATCAAGGGGAATAATTCAGTCAAAAGTAGATCAAGCGTAACGAAACTCAAACGTGATATGTAACTATGCAAGACAAAGTCATATATAAAATTTCAGTGGAATATCTTCATCCAGTGCGGAAAAAAGTCCGGAGAATTGATTCAGAATGACAGAGAGACGGGCACGGACAGACGAACAGACCGAGGGTAAACTAATAGTCCCCTTCGGCAAAGAGAGTAGGAGGCTAAGACAGTATAAATCTATATTATCTACTTGAATGTGTTGTTATTTGCAGAAGCAACTCTCAAGGCATTTTCATTTTACACCCATACTGCCATTAAACATTTTGTGTATTGTTTGCATCTCATATTTCTTTGCTTCGAATATTTTATTTATAAGATTTAGGCCTTCTTAGAAATTTGGGTTGATTATGTAGGTCTTCCGATTATTGCCTAATGAAAAAACACCACAATACGAATGACAATCTAAAAAATGGTTTTTTTTCTCGATTTCACGTCAATTTGTTGGGTGTTATACAACAACAAGGACTTGCATACATGATGGGAGGCCAGGGATCTATAGAATTTACTAGATGAAAGGTCATATATAGCTAGTTGGGGTCAGGTATGATCTCAGTGGTCCTTCTTATGAGCACTACTGAACACAAGGAACAAGATACTATTTGGTTTGAGTGTAGGGATCTCGATGTATTTAAAATATTGAATCATATATAAAACGGAAAGGTTAGACCTGGCACAGTTTTTCGTTAACTGGTGACTTGACTTGGTGATTCGTCCTTGATTGAGTCATGTCATATTGAACTCAACCGCCATTTTACCAGACCATGCATTCAACCAATCTACCAGTCTAATTTCCAACACTTTGCATGCATCCTTCTTGGCAGAATAATCTATCCATTGACTTGGGCCATTATATGACAAAACCAAGCTTATCGGGGGATCTAAATCTAATTATATTGTCAACACTTAATCTTTACGTTTTCCAATGTTTTCGCCTTTGATATCTTTGCAAATGGTAATGATAACATAAGGAATGCTCTGCAGATGCCAACAACATGTGAATGAATATTGATAAGTATAGTGCCTCTATTTCCATGGCAGGGAATACCGAGACTGAAAATAGAATGAAAATATAAAAAAAATAGATTTAATTTTTTGAAAATATTCGAAAGCAACACGCCAACACACTTTTCATGAAGTGATAACACGCTTCATGGAGTATGTCAGCGTGACACGCCGCAATTCATAACATGATGCATTTTCAAAAATGAAATTTATTCTTAAATGTCATAAACGTGTACTCCGTGGGGATCCAGGTTGTTAGAATAGATCTTCAGTACCCCTTGCTTGTCGTAAGAGGCGACTAAATGGGGCGGTCCTTCGGATGAGACCGCAAAAACCGAGGCCCCGTGTCACAGCAGGTTGGCACGTAAAAGATCCCTCCCAGCTCAAAGGCCATAAGCGCCGAGCATAGGCCTAAATTTGCAGCCCTTCACCGGCAATGGTGACGTCTCCATATGAGTGAAAGATTCTCGAGCGGGACGTTAAACAATATTTAATCAATCAATCAATCATAAACGTGTTTGTGGACAGTCTTGGGTGTGGGAGGGAGAGGGCGTCTGCTCTTATTTCAAGAGAGAGAGAGAAAAAAACCCTGAATCATTTAATTTGATAGAGTTTCTGTATTTTAAGTTCTACAATATCCGTTATTTATTGATTTTAACATAATACATTATGGACGATGACCACGTGATGTTAATGTGTTCTTTCTTTGAAATCAGATCATACTATCTCTGATAGTTCTATTTGTATATAGAAACAGTAGTAAAATAGATTTAAATAGGACTGTAATGATCATTCATTCGACAAAAATGTTTATAGAAGGAGTCAAATTGCAATTCAGCAGAGAATCCTCAAATGATTAATTAATTTTGACAAGTATGAAATACATTCTAAATTGTTTATAAAATGCAACACATTTGAGGTTATTAAACTCGCAGAAAGAGATTGGGGTTTGAAATTGCTTTTCCACATCTAGAACTAGTTCCATACAGACTTCTACTTCTTACAAAATCTTTATAATGTTACGGCGAGAGGGTCTCTATAATATTACGGTTACAGGATTCTATGTTACAGGGTCTCTATAATGTTTCTGTCACAGGGTCTCTATAATGTTACGGTTACAGGATTCCATGTTACAGGGTCTCTATAATGTTCCTGTCACAAGGTCTCTATGATGTTACTGTTACAGGTCTCTATGATGTTACTGTTATAGGTCTCTATGATGTTACTGTTACAGGTCTCTATGATGTTACTGTTATAGGTCTCTATGATGTTATTGTTACAGGTCTCTATGATGTTACAGTTACAGGTCTCTATGATGTTACTGTTACAGGATCCCTATAATGTTTCTATTACATGGTCTCCACAAACCGAAGAGTCTATACACACTCGATCTGTCATTTATGTGTCTTTCTATCGTAACATTTGATGGCACAAAATTGTTCTAGCGTTGAAAAGACAAAGCAAATGTACAGAAAAAATAACTAAATATTGTACGTCTGAAAACAATGTTTTATTTTCAATAAAACAACTACGGTGAGATAAAAAGAGAAAAAGAACAACATATTTTCTTCGCAAGAAATATTCGTGTAGTACAAGCTCACACAAATCAGAATAAACCTGAGTTATTATAATGGAAACATTAAAAAAAATAACGAGGACATGATTCCACAGATCAAAGTTGTACGAGACCGGAAGTGACACATATTTAGGATTTGAAAATGAAAATCAAACACTAAACAAATACATTTCTAAATGAATATTTTGGCTACCAATTTTCAGTTCAAATACTTGGTTTTCACCTTCTTTAATACTGTTATATTTTCACAGACTTGTAATTGAGTTGGCGTAAGCCTTCTGTAGGATGAATATGACCATCTTCAAACAGAACGATGAAAATGAGCTCATGGGTCTGAATGAATTTCTGTTACAAATCAATAAAATAACGAAGTGTGCGAAAAAAATATTCACCTGAAATTCTTAAAGTTTCAATATCAAACTGTTAAATGTATTCAACAACAAAATGCTCTGAAATGGATTTTGAAAGGGAAAAATACAATTTGACAAATACCACGTCACACCTGTATGTACATGGAAGAAAAGTGAGTTTAGTGCTATGAAAATTCTCGACTGAGAGAATTATAGTGCCACGAACAGATACCGATGGTACGGAGGACACGTACGATCTCTTATTTCAGTGGAGCAAATTGAAAAAAAAAAGAAGATAAAATCTTTCCCCCGAAATAATGAATGAATACGCTTCAGGGAAAAACGTATTATGACAATAGGGAATTTTCGATACTATAAATTCGTTAAAAATATAACTATTTACAGAAAAATTAAACTGTTATTTAGACAAAATTTCCCCAAAACAAATTGTAAGATCCCATGTAAAATTTTTTAAGGATCGCAAATCATTACCACAAACATGTCCGATTGCTTCGCCTTTCAAACTGTGTTTAGACAGCTGTCTCTCCTGTACAATATTAACCCATCAACAATCAGGGCAATGAAAAATATTCCCAAATAAATCTACATACGTAACAATAAGTCCGTTTTACATCACAAATGTTGAAATAGCACCAATATATTAAACATGACGAACAAAACTATGAAAATTTGAAGAAAAAAGAAATTCGTGGATTACTTTCTCCTTTGGAGGCCAAAAGAAATATCAGTGGCAGTCTCGAAGGTTTGTTTTGTTTTTTCAATCCAGAAAGTAAAGAACCACCGGTGTAGCAAATGAATATAACGGTTTTTGATGGTATCAAGTCAAAACGAGGCTAATCTGTTTTATATCCGTTCATTTGTTCACAGATCTCTTTGTGTTTTTGGAGACTGACTTTCTTTGTCCATCACAAACCTGACTTCGTTAGGATCTCTGAATATCAATCTCCCCATGCTGAATCATCCGCAGGCGTCCTTTTCTCGCTGATTGCACACGGTTAAGGCACGTGCATTTTTGTTCTTTGGAAAATACCACAACGTTAGAAACTGTGTTAAACTATGTCTGTCTCCTGATTTGAGAAGTCAAGAGTACACACGGTCTGTTGATAAGGACTATCCGGAGGAGAACTGTTAGTCCCTGGTCTGAGAATAGAGATTCCGGAATCTGATCCGGAAGAGTCGTGTCTGTCGCTTGCAGTCTGTACGAAAGGCATCATTATTAAGAAATCAGTAGAAAAACATTTGTCTGAACTTTATCAACTGCATTCGATGTGAATGTCAATAGTAAATTATTTTTTAAAACGCTACTTCATTACTCGCGTGCAAATTCCAAATGATGGCACTTTTCATTCGAAATTTTTATTTTGTTATACTCACTGTTATGCAATACAAGGAGTGTGACTATATCTGCTATACCTTTTCCCCACTGGGATGGATACACTTGGTCCTTAAGAGTGGACTTCGTCGCTTGGTGACAGGTGATCTGTCGCCATTCTGGGCTACTGGAGCCAGAAGTGTAGATGTGATGGGAGGCGTAGGATTCATAGGGGATTTATCGCTGGTTGCCATTTGCCCAGCAAGGCACGAGAGAGGGATTTTGTATATATACTGGGGAGCACGTAGTGCTTTGGCTGAAACAAAAACAAAGTTTGATGACAATTTTATACTAGAGTTGAAATCTGACCCTTTAACATACTAATTTCACTAGAGGTAACAAGCAATTCTGTATTCGGTTAGCACAATATTGAGAAATAAGTTAAAAATGGAAGTGGATGCTTACCAGAAGGGGAAGAAGGGGGCGTGTATCCCTGTTCACGAGTCTTTTCCTTGGGAGAGTTTCCTGGACCAGCAATCGTTGTGAAGTATATATCGCACTATATAAAGATAAAAATTTAATCGTACCACATTCAAACTGCACAATGCTCAAATACACGATGGATTGATTGATTATATATTGTTTAACGTCCCGCTCGAGAATTTGTCACTCATATGGAGACGTCACCATTGCCGGAGAAGGGCTGCAAAATGTAGGCCTATACTCGACGTTCAGGGCCTTTGAGCAGGGAGGAATCTTTATCTTGCCACACCTTCTGTGACATAGTGCCTCGGTTTTTACGGTATCATCCGAAAGACCGCCCCATTTAGTCGCCTCTTACGACAAGCAAGGGGGACTAAGGACCTATTCTAATCCGGGTCCTCACGGGAAATACACGATGGAAACGCGGTTGCTTTCTGTATGAAGACTCCATGCATGTAAATGTACCTTCGATGTAATCAAGCTAAGTTCTGGTTGAGACATGACATGAACAAGGTTTCCATTGATAATGAGACGGATTTCTATGGAATCCGCAGTGAAGGCCATCACGTATGGAAAGGCGCAGACTGAAATAGAAAATGCAAGTCCATACAGAAATCACACATGCAAAATATACTATTTGGACAGATTTCCACTCTCCAGTGAACTTTAAGAACTTGCCAAAGATGTCAGTAACAGTTGTTAAAAATTATATGAGAGGAGGATGACAAATACAATGCCATTTTTAAAAAAAAAAAATTGTTTATTAAGGAATTTTAATCTGTCAAGGCAAGAATTTATTTATTTATTTCGATTAAGGGTTTCTTGACTTTATAGCACGGTAGTTTACTTCAGAAATCTCGATTTTACATAAAAAAAATACTAGTATATTGGTGAGACAGGTTTTGTAATTGTAGTCTTTTCGCCGTAAAATTACCGAAATATTGTCCAAAACGGCGTAAAACCATAAACAATCAATAAATCACTTTACGCTAATCAGGATTAATTTGTTAATACATGTAAATTCTGATTGATGATGGTTACCGATATTGCTTGGCTCGGAGTTCCAGTTGAAATCAAAATCATGTGAAGTCTCTTCTGATAGTTTCTGGAAGTGACTTATGTCTACAATAACGATCATCAAATTCAATGCGTTTACGAAACTGTGTACAGTGTTTGATAATATGACAAAATCGTAGCGGGGGTGGGGTCAGAACACTTACGATTATAGCAGAGAAGTAATTCTGATTCTTCATCTTCATATATATCTAAAGCAGCCACCAGGTTTACCTGTGTAAATTAACAATATATATATATATATATATATATATATATATATATATATATATATTCCTAGTTCAGTATTGCGATTCTGATAAAAGCAAACAGAATTCCTGTACCAAAGACAACTCTGCATATCACGGCGATTGAACATCTTTGTAGCTTCCAAATATCAGAAGCTTCCAAATATCAGAGTACTCTGAGATAATAACATTATGCCTTTATCCCAAAAGAGGAAATCTAGAAGACGTTTTTACATCAGTTGATGATTACTGACGATTTTGATTAATTCCCACATAAAGAAAAAAAAATCAAATTTGGTATATAGAACAAAACATGGAAATAAGTACGCTGTTATTTAATACCACCTGCCAAATCTATGAGCAAACAAATGTCAAGGATTGATGCTTCATCCCTGGTTTCCTAATATAAACCAATTAGATAAATCTTTGGACCAATATTGTAAAATTTTAATTTGAGAAATGATATAAGTTGCACTACACACTACAACTTGACTACAATATTTACTGAGGTTTGAGATTACTTGGAAACATATTGGATTTTAAAGTGATGATAGCGTTATTAATATTACGTTCTTGTAGATTACTTTTTTCAAAATCTGAAATGTTCTACAGGTTAGAAACGTATGATCAGACGTATGTAGGTGTGGTAAGTAATATGAATTTGTACATTTCTGTTTATTTTGATATTTTAGGTGTTGATAAAAAAAAAAACAACCAAACCATTCGATATTTTTCATGAGGTTAAAATATATTCTTGTAAATTTTGTGAAGGGGTAATTGTGCACCCGTAAGTGCAGGAGAGTGTCCGACTTCAGCACAAGTTAGCGGTAAGATGATGCATCCACTCCAAGGTAGTGTTGAATACCTCCCTATTCACCATAGATATATGTTTTATTATTCCTTATTCTCTCCTTTATATAATTCTAGCATATCATATGATAATAAATGTATGAACGATACCATGACTGTTACTATTTCATTGAATTTCAGGTAGCTTACACTTTGTGATGTTCTTTGTACATAACGGGAATGCTATTGTGGTATTACATGTAGTTAGTTTGGTGTGTGTGGGGGTGGGGGGGGGGGCAACGAATAGTGATCAATCTTACAACTCCTTAAAGAATACAAATGCAGACTAGGGCAAACACGGACCTCTTGAACGTAGCAGAGGTGAGATCAGGTGCTTAAGAGGAGTAAGCAGCCCCTGTCGACCTACCGCGAGCGCAATATCTTGATTGGATAAAAGGAGTAATCCATAGTCAAAATTAGTGAGCAAAGAACAGCTTCAATTTGTATGAAGTATGTCAAACAGCATTTTACCCAATGAAAAGTATTGGTAAATCAGACTGTTATAACCACTAATAAATTGTGAAATGTTGTCTTTAAACGAGACTGTTGAAACTTGTAACATCAACTTATTTGGCAGTAGCCTGCCTTCGATTTAAGAACTGACTATACGCAGAACAAGCACTCAGTTGAGACATAAACACTACATGTGATAATGGAATACTGCTACATAAATACGTGTATATCATTATAATTTACTGTAGCTATAGAATATGATATTTGCAATAAAATGTTTCAATAATGTCTCAGACTTTATATCATGATTTACATTGTCATTTAACATAACTATTTTCATCGATATTTTGTAACAAGTTGCCTCTTGTTTAGTTTTAATTGCAGCTGAAACTAAATATCCATTCCCTCTTGGAGAGACATAGTTGATGTCGACCTCCTAATCTGATTTGTCTGTATTGTGAGGCGATGTTTTAATGTGTCTACAGTCACTATATAATGGCCCTTGTTGCCATTAAGTTCTCGATTTTCTCTCAATGGATCACAAAGTGTTATGAATTCTTTGTCAAATAAGTTCGAACTACATTGTATAACTTAATATATGTTGTCTCTTTGATTCAGCTATCAGGTGAAAAATGTCTCATTAAGAGTTATTTCCGTTTCAGGTACCAGTTATTTACACCCACTCACAAGAATTTTCTTGTCTTTGTATATAGGATTTTTTTTTATTGTAAAGATATATGCCAATTAAAAGAAGGCTTCCTGTAATAATTTTCTATCTACAAAAGGGTGGTGAGATTTCTACCAAGATGGCATATTTCTACAGAGGGGTAGTCACTGAGGTGTGTATACAACCTATCGAGGATTAGTCACCGTCTTACTGAAGAATGGTCACCGTTCTACTGAGGAAAGGTCACCGTTCTATTGAAGTGTGTACAAATCCTGAGAAGTAGTTACCGTCCTACTGAGAAGTACTTACCGTCCTACTGAGGTGTGTACATGTCCTACTGAGGTGTGTACAAGTCCTACTGAGGTGTGTACAAGTCCTACTGAGATGTGTACATGTCCTACTGAGGTGTGTACAAGTCCTACTGAGGTGTGTACAAGTCCTACTGAGGTGTGTACATGTCCTACTGAGGTGTGTGCACGTCCTACTGAGGTGTGTACATGTCCTACCGAGGTGTGTACAAGTCCTACTGAGGTGTGTACAAGACCTACTGATGTGTGTACATGTCCTACTGAGGTGTGTGCACGTCCTACTGAGGTGTGTACATGTCCTACTGAGATGTGTACAAGTCCTACTGAAGTTTGTGCACGTCCTACGGAAGTGTGTATACATTCTTCTGAAGAGTGAACACATCCCTCTGAACAGTGTACACATCCTACTGAGGTGTGTAACGCCTCAATGAGTAATAAATGTCCTACTGATGTATACACACATTTCACTAAGGAATAGTCACCATCCTACTGTCGAGTGGTCACCATCCTATTAAGGAGTGGAGACTTTTCTAATGAGGGATAAATACCATCCTACTGATGAGTGGACACCTTCCTACCTTATTGGCTTCCATCTGATACAGTTGTAAGGTGTCTCCATTTTTCTCGTTGATCAGGTCAAACTGGTTTTTGTACCCCACACAAATCTGGTTGTCATCCCTGATACCATCAATTAACGTAATCAGTTGGGGACTTTCAAAGGCCTGTAATTCCTGTGACATGAAGATTCACCCTTATCACCACCAGTTTATTACAAAATACACAGTGCTATTAATCAAAATAACCGTATGGAAATTCATGCAATTTTGTAAGTTCGCTCATCTCTGATGATAGATAATCAATATTGAAAAACATAAGTTCATTTCTGGGAAAAACATACATAAAAAGTGAAGAGATAACGAAGTGACCAATCTGCTAAATCCTATAAAGAATACAAAAATTAAGAGTATGGCAAACATGGACATCTAGACACACTAGAAGTGGGATCAAGTGCCTAGGAGGAATAAGCATCCCATTTTGATCGTTCACACCTGCCGTGAGTCCTATAACTTGATTATTCATAGTCAAAATCACTACATGCATAACGGTTTAACAATTGGTAAGGAACACGTCCGACAGAATTCGATCTAATGACATGTATGAACTGTACCTACCCGCACAAAATTAAAACCATCAACTATTTCGAAATCAACAGAGGGGCACCATGTAGACCAGGCTACAGAGTGTTTCCATGAAAACAACAGTAGTCGTTTTTGTATCGCCACAACCATTCTAAGATGACTGGCTGCCTGTCCACTCAAAGCATACAGATGACATCCTATAACAGAATACACACAATAATTCAATATGATGGTTTATCACGTGATTTTTATTTGACATTCAAAATAATTCACATATGTAAATCACTGATGTAATATCACATACGTTTTAGAAAGGAAAGGGAAAATAAATCATGACTATCTTCAGGGAGAGATTCTGACAATGGATTTAATTTTTTTTAAAAGACAAGTATTACATGTATTTAGCAGATAATGTTTAAGCATTTTACGGCAACCTTTTGATTGGTCGTTTTTATACTGGATTCTGCTGATGCAGTAATTTTGGTTGGTTGTATGTTGTTTAACATAGCGGGACGCTCGAGAATTTCACATTCGTTTGGAGACGTCCTGGTGCAGTATGTAATACTTGCTGTCTTTGGCACGTGAAACTTTGCAATATTCGATCCTTTCATTTGTATTCTATAATTATCTATTCATATTGCATATTCTTAAAATTGGTATTCTATAATTAGCTACTTATATTGCATATTATTCAAATTAGAGGCCTCCGTGGTCGAGTGGTTAGAGCATCACGCTCAAAATCACAAGGCCTCTCACCTCTAAACGGCGCGGGTTCGATTCTCGCTAGCGTCGATATGTGAGAAAGTTTGCCAGTTTATTTTCGGAAGGTCGGTGGTCTCTTCCCGGGTACATTGTATCTGGTTTTCTCTTCCACCTACAAAAACTGGATGCCACCAGATGACTGAAAAATCGTTGAGTGTGGCGGAAAACAACAATCAATCAATCAATCAATCAAATTAGTATTCTATAATGGTTCACTTAAAATCCATATTTTTTATTTATACTTTATTAGTTCCATATTGTATAACACACGATTTGTATTCTATAATATTTCAATTTGATATGAATTCCATTCAATAACAAAATTATTTATATTCTTTATGGGGTTTTTTTTTTGAGATTGATTGATGATTACCTTTTTTTCATCGAATATTGCAAAGTTTAATATGACATAGCTATTCTGCAAATATGTTGTATTCTCATCTTATTTTGATATACATAAACATCATACAGCCTACTCTCTTCATACATTTGTTCTTATAACAAAAAGCTAAGCAGCATCTATGCCCGCCTTTTCTTATTACTGCAACCCAGCTTACCTTGACAGTGTGTATATAATTTCAATACCTTTTGTTTTTTACTGCAACCCAGCTTACCTTGACAGTGTGTATAAAATTTTAATACCTTTTTTTTTTCTTTTTTTTTTTACTGCAACCCAGCTTACCTTGACAGTGTGTATAAAATTTCAATACCTTTTGGTTTTTTTTTTTACTGCAACCCAGCTTACCTTGACAGTGTGTATAAAATTTCAATACCTTTTGGTTTTTTTTTTTTACTGCAACCCAGCTTACCTTGACAGTGTGTATAAAATTTCAATACCTTTTGGTTTTTTTTTTTACTGCAACCCAGCTTACCTTGAAAGTGTGTATAAAATTTCAATACCTTTTTTTTTTTACTGCAACCCAGCTTACCTTGACAGTGAGTATAAAATTTCAATACCTTTTGGTTTTTTTTAACTGCAACCCAGCTTACCTTGACAGTGTGTATAAAATTTCAATACCTTTTGGTTTTTTTTTTACTGCAACCCAGCTTACCTTGACAGTGTGTATAAAATTTCAATACCTTTTGTTTTTTTTACTGCAACCTAGCTTACCTTGGCATTGTTTATAAAATTTTAATACCTTTTGTTTTTTTTACTGCAAGCTAGCTTACTTTGGCATTGTTTATAAAATTTCAATACCTTTTGTTTTTTCAATTCTGTTCTCTCTGCACTCGGCTTTCCCTCTTGTTACTTGATCCAGAATTTCTCCCTCGAAGTCGTTCAGCCGGTACACATAAATCTTGCTCTCTTTTCCTGTTATTAAAATAAGTGCACTTAAAACCCAGAAGCTCTTGACAAAACCAATATATGTTTATAAGAATGAAGTCTTCTGTACTTTAATTTAGATGAATTATTTTATCTCGGAAATCTTAGTATGTACCTTTGTCGCATCTAAATATCAAAAGGCTATGCGCTTCTACAACGTCCAGCTGTTTCACCGGGACTGACTTATCAAATATTGATCGATGATTAAGACCCTCTGAAAATGTAATGCATATTAATTTGTTTTTATATAATGCTGAACTCCATTGGCTTTTTTTATTCTTGTTTGTGGTGCAAAATTACCTTCAACGATAAATGTGCCATTTTCCGTTGATAAAATTAATTTGTTATCTCCTGAAAGAAAAATCAATAATGATATTACTTTGCTGTCAAATATGTTATTAGAAGACACATTTTGATTTAAATCATCAACTTCTTTTAATGATTCTTTAAAAGCATTGTAGAATGTCTTGGCAATGAGAATGAAATTAGAAATGATATATTTGTTTCTTTTCTTTTTCAGCTAGAAATGATATTTTTATCATCAAAAACAAAACAAAGACTTTGACAAAGAACAAATTAGCTCGCTTGATGAGCGTACCCCAGGAATCACCGCATATAATTGGATGAGGGAAATCCATGCAGAATTGTTGGGGTTCCCATGGCTACAATAGAATGCAATAAACAGTCAAACACTCATCCTTAAATACATGACAACAAAACCTTGTGTTTTGACAGCGACATTTTTCACGATGAAGGGGTTCAAGTACAGTTCAAATTTTTGCTCTTCGTGAATGAATTTATTTTCCAATAAATAAACCAAACAAAGGTTAAATAAAATTTAAAAAGTATAAAATACCAAGGCCTGGTACACATACATGAAACTGTAACAAAAAGCAGCTGCGTCCTCGGATATTTCGTCAATGAAATAATTTGAAGGAACATTCAAAGACGAAGTCCTTAATTGTTGAAGCATATGTGCATTTCCATATTAAAGCAATAATTAACATAAAACTCCTATTGACCTCTCTTTTTAGTAGTCCAGTTGTGACTAAACTTGTCGGGGCATCTCCTTTCAGAATGGTTTTCACTTTTAACGTCTGGAATGATAAAATGTATCGTGGTTTTTATTTGTTTGTTTTTTGTATACGGAGGTAAGATGTGTTATAGTACCATGTCATATATTATATTACTTTTCTAGTACCCTCACCTGACCAACTCTGACATACTCGCTCCGTCTTGCCTCTTCTTTTCTCGAAATGTGGGCATCTTGAATGACATCACTAAATGCTCTTCTGTACAGCTGTTTCAAAAAAGGACTTAACGATATTAAATATCAATAAATCAAACTTGATCATGAGTTGTTTGCAATGAAAATTGCTTTTATAGGCCATAACGAGTCGAAAAGAAATTATACATACTATAAATTGAGAAACCTCACGATGTATTCTTTCTACCCTTAAAGATACCTGCTATGAACACATTTTATTTATTTTTTTATTTTACAGTTTTTAAGAAATTCGGCATGTTTGAAAGTTTCACTACTGTAGCTTATTTATCAATACTTATTTACCAGTATAATGCACATAGAGCAAGTTTTAATTAATGTGTGGAAAGAGTTCAAGCAGGTACAGAGTGTCTCTATACTGAAAATTCTGAACATAAATACCTAGTAAAACACTAATATTATCAATTTGATGTTTGTAATGTTGCTATATTTATATGTTTTGCATATTTACACTCTTTGAAAACAAAGGGGTTCGATGTTTGCAGCAAGTGTCCTTAAAACGGGATACACTGAACATCCAGAGGCAGTAATAATTTCATTTTAACCGTTACTTGATATTCCATATAGAATTGCACTAATTTTGAACAATACATTTTACTCCGTTATAATTGCGAATTCCCTGTAATCGTCATCATTATAAACAAGCCATCATGTACGTATTACAATGTTAAACAAAGACACTTCCATATTTCCTATTACCTTGGTTGTTTCCATCATATATCCTTGGTGAATATTTTTTATAAGCATCTCCAGAGTTCTTTCTCGTTTCTGTGCAAACAGTGGGTTGTTAACAGCGGCTTTTTCGCCGTTGATTACTAAAAAAAAAAAAAAAAATGTTTAAATATATTCCGTATTAGAAAACTGTGTGTGTCATTGCTACCGTAACTATATTACGTAAATACTAAATAGATCTTAGCAGAATGAATTTAGGAAAACGAAAATGAACGCATTTCCATTATTACGCATATATTCCCTGATAATATGTACATGTACAAATACACTGCAAATTTCAAAGTGTTTATATATGATGCAAAATAGGGGGGGGGGTGTCATTTTTGCTACTTGATTGTTTTAGTTGTAATTTCGTACAGAAAGCATAGAAAGTATAGATCATGTAAATACTAATGCGAATAAAATCTGTGCATATTGTATAAAGTGTTTAAGATACACAATAACTAAAGAGTAGGCCAGAGAAGCATTGACGGAACCCTTCAATAGATAGTTTTCCTATCGTTAAATGCACCACTAAATCAGTCATGGTACAATGTTTAAGCAATATCAAACTCCAGAATATTCTACACATACTGAAGGATGATATATTTAGAAATGTATGCATAATATTTCATAAACTGCAGTCATTTTGTTTATATACAAAAATTAATAAATGATTAGCGCCTAATTTAAGAAGTCTAATTCATTTGAGTAAGTCTTCAGTATATGAGGATGATTGATATCGATTTTACAACTGCAATGTCTATGTTCTAAAGATGGTGGTTCCCAAGTCTGCTTTTGTAACGCTCTGAAGTCCTGCTGTTGTATCAGCCAAGACGAAGGACAATACAAGGAACAAGCTTGAATCTAAATTACACCGGGAGGATTCTTTGGGGTTGTTACTTCGCTGGATTCATTCATTCATTAAAGGATTTTTTGACGGCTTATCTGACACATTATTATAACTGTAATGTAGATCTTGGACATTCTGTTGTTGTCACCACCCTCATTGTCATAAAGCAAACAAATTTGATTTCAAAGTATCCGAGAATGATTGCTTATAACGTGAAATAAGGCAATAATCGTTAATGCGATATTCTAGTTCTAGATATTGTAGTAAGATGCTAAAACTTTGACAGAACTTCACAAAATATGTGTATTAGTTTAAAATTTCATTTCGTTTGAAGCACATAATTTGACTCCCAATTCATCAAGAACAAGCTGTCACAACTTGGGTTACATAGTATAAAATGAGTAGAAATTACGTTCATTTCATAAATAAGTGCAACATAAAGCATTATGAAGTCATGAATGTTTGACGCATCTTCTTAAAATTCATCCTAAAACATAATCAAAATTTATTCAAATATCAAAGAACGCACTTCATGACGTCATTAATGTTTGACTCATCTGCTTAAACTTCATCCTAAAAACATAAGTAAAATTGTATTCATTTATTTAAGAATGCGCTTTATGAAGTATACCGATGTGAAGTGTCGCAATTTATCCTTTCATGTATTTTCAAGAATGAAATTTATTTTTTATATTTACATTCTACTTTCATGTACTATATTTATCACATTGTCTTATACGCATTCTTCACAACTGCATCGCATTCATGAGGAAATTGCAATCATTACATGTACAATTGCTAATATTAAAGTCAAAAACATTGAAAATGTATATATATATATATATATATATATATATATATATATATATGAATTAAATAAGGAATTAATTTGATAGCAAAGTATGTTATTCGGCTCCAACATAATTTGGTGCAGATTTCACTTTTCATAGTTTGCAAGTTTAATCTGCACCATGTTATGTTATAATCCAATGACATACGTGTACTTTGCTATTAAAGGGACACAGACACTATTTGAGCTGAGAATTTTCAAATTCTAATTTGTTTTTGTTTTGTTTTTTGTTTTTTTCATATTTAATGTTTACAATGCTTAACTAAGGTATTTATAATAATCAACCAAAATTTGAATATCAGTTGCCGAGTTACAAGTGAGATACAACACTCACAACTTCATCATCAAACAAGGTTCGTGTAGTGATTTTGTTTACATATTCTTGAGGAATGAAGCTAATTTTGACCTATGTTATACGATATAATGTAACTTGATGCAGTTAACACTTTATAATCCGCGAAGCGGATTATAATAAGCGTAAACTGCATCAAGTTACATTATATCGTATAACATAGGTCAAAATTAGCTCCATTCCTTATAATTTAATCTAAAAAGACAAAATTACATTGTACAAGTCTTAATTTATGATTTAAATGTAAAATAAAAACTGCTTGAACCGCGCAGTGATTCGCTTGGCAACATACTGACAAAGTGTCGAACGTGAAAGAAGTCATCTTGGTTCTTCGTATAGCTGAAACATGTACTTTGTTCATGAAATTTGAAAACATAAGGTTGAGTTTGCAACGAATCTTAATAACAGAAGATATGTGTGGGCTTCATATATAGGCCTGATGTTTTCTTCGCAGCTCAAGATAGACATTGAACTCGCTCAGACAGAAAGCGAAAGTTTAGATCTAGCATCACACACAATACATCACGTAGAAAATCAGAAAGTGAAATAGAATTTGCGATTTAAACATTTTTGATTTCGTAAACGTTTTAAACTACCTTATAACTCAACATAGCATGCAATAAAATCCAACACAGTAAAATATGTAAACCATTCACGATTACGGCTCTATTTCAGTCGATGGGACGTGGCGTCATATAATACACATTTTGTAAAACATGACGTATTTTTGTACTTAGATAGGCAGATCAAGCCATTTCTCTCTCTCTCTCTCTCCCTCTTTCTCGTAAAAATATCTTAATATAATGAAAGTGCAAACTTTGCAAATACTTGATTACCACAATTTCGCATGTGATATTGTTGCGTCAGGATTTGTGTAGAACTTTTATTAGTGTTTTGTGTATTGTTACTTGTAAGAAAATATACGTCTTGTTTGAAATCATGGGGAAAATGTGTATAAACAAAATGCATTTATCATGCACGACTTTCAATTCATAGAAGCCTTACCACTTTAGAGCTAGAACTGTAAAAAGTAGTGCCTTCTTCGTTGTCAAGGGGGCGTCTCCCCATACCAAGCTTTAAGTTACATTATACAATATAAACTAAATATTTACAGAGTGCTCAGCCAATCAAATTGCGTGTTGCAAATTAATTTATATGTAGATAACTTAATAGAAAGTATCATGTTTAAAACAAACTAAGATGTGACAAGGACTAGAAACTGTCTACGTTCGGAATGAACATGTAAAAAATATTCTGCTTTAACAAAACTTTTACTCGTACATTTAACCCATGTAAATAAAAACATGGCACGAGCCTTGTTTACATAACAAAGAATTGTGAGCTTCGTATCTCTCATGTAACTCGACTACTGACATTCAAACTTTTGGTGACCATCAGAAATACCTTAGTTAAGCATTCTAAACATTAAAAATGAAAAAAAATATAAAATAAAATTCAGCTTAAATCGTATCCATGCCACCTTTAAACTAATTCCTTAAGCAAATATACAAGCTCCTGTAGTTGGTCCCATCTGGTTCTAGATGCCATAGTTTGAACAAACCCATATTTCATTTACTAAGATGGTTTCTGTGGAAATTTCGAAGATTAATATTCTTGAGAAGAGAAGTTTTGGAAAGATTCCCTTCGTATTGTTATATGGACAAATGGAACATAAATATTGTTTTGGCATGGCACCGTCTTCGTTTGTTAATGGCTTCTGTACAACAGTCACGAAACCCATGCATGGTATATCGTGCTATTAAAACTGGATTTCCTTATTGATTAGTAAAACCTGCTAAGTTCTAAGACTTACAGAAACTACCACAAATTATACCTAGAAACATGTACTTAACAATCACGATAACGTCACCGCTATTGTGTCGTCATGCTGATGGGACAAAACTCTGTGTTTTTTTTGTCGTAAATGTTCCGCAATTTTATTTGCAAATAATTGATAAATTACTTAGTCCATATCGCATTGTGCATGTGGTAATTTGAAAATCGTGAAGTTAGTTTCCGGTGGAGACAGCTTTGTTAATGGTTGGCTTATAGAACCACTATTGTGCCTTAAAACAAGGAGCGGCATATCACAACAGTTAAATAAGGACTACGTTAACGATTAGTATAATATAGACCCGTTTCTGATTACAAGTTTTGAAACTTTATTCAATGTATCATTTTCAGTGCAAAAATATTACTCTTGGTGTGGTTTATTGCTGGTAGTCGGAACCATATATATACTGCAATCCGAGGTTGCATGTATTTGAAAATGATTTAATGTAACGTTGTTCTTCTGAATCAATATACTTACTCTGTACAGTTTTTACCATGTTTACAGCTCTGTCTTGGCCTCTACAGTGACAGTAATCTACATGTACATGACTGTATTGTTTATTCTGTATGTATCCTATCGATTTCTCAGACCGGTTCTCTGGGTGCCATGGCAAATTTGAACATGATGATTGATATTTTTGATCAAGTATTTCAGATAAATTTAAAAACAAACTGTTAAGCGTTAGGGACGTTACACTGCTTTACGTACCAGCGTGTGTTATTGACAAAGAAAATATGCTGCTCAGCCAGTCAAATTCAAACTCATCGTTTCATTTTCACTTTTGTACATCTAGTATATCCTTTTCAAAAGGGACACGACCTTTTCATCACATTTCAATTTCCTTTTTCCAAATATGCTTTATTCAAACGTTCTAAAGGAGAAGCTGAAAATGTGAGAAGTTCAGAATACCAGACAAACACACATACAAATATGTGCTTGACACCTAATAACCTATGATCAACAAAGCTCACTAGTACTTTAGCTTTGCGATATTACCAACTCATTTTGAATTTATGATTCTATGAAAACTTACACTTGACCAAAAGAAATTCTCGGAACTCATCGGCATCATGGAACACAGGGGGCGAAGGAAGAGGAGGCCCAAAGAGAGGAACTGATTCTTCAGAGAAAACATGGAGTTTATATGAACGATCACATGTATTAAAACACACAACAGCAAAAATATCTTAAGTTAATTAAGGAAATATAGTATTTTCATAATTCTATGGTACATTTGACTATTTGCACAGAACCGTTTCCATTCAAAAAGACTGTGACAAACATAATTCAAAACCAAGTGAAATATCGTATTTTGTCATAAAATAAATCATCGATTAGAAAGATATTGCGTTACAAACACGATACACATATTAGCCCATTCTTGTCCGTTTTCTCGTCTCTCATAGTGTAGTCATATATTTTGGGCGATTGCGCTTGATTAATAAGCTCAAACTGTTCGATACCTCTGTCTGTTATGAATATTTAAGAAACGGAAGTGAGTGGGATAGTACGTCCTAATTGCCCTAGCTTTAGGGCTGTCATCAATCAACATGATTTGTTTAAAAAAAGGAGGATAAAATACACTACACAGTTTAAAGGAGGTTTAGTAGCTACATATATGTTCTACTGCACTTTACCAAGCGCAGATCTATTTAATTATTTGTTATTGAAATGACGTATATATGATTAAATTAACAAAGAAGGCAATGAATGACGCCTAGAACCATTTCAGACCGTTTTAGACAATAAAGTCATGCACTGTACTTGTTATAAGTGGGTGCAATTATGTATATTTTAGCTGATGAAATCAGAACAAGACTGAATTGACCGCAACGATCTTTTTAACATTCAAACTTTTTCTAAATACTATATAAATGACTGCGTTCAACTTTACGTCATTTACGTTAAAAGAGAGATCGAAATAACCACCCTCTCTAACATAAAAAACCAAGAACCTGATGAAAATTGTTCATACGTTATTTCAAGAAATTAATTATGAATGATTAGTTTACGACCATAGCAGTCTATTTCATGAAAACCATTTTCATATTGTAAATTGTAATTAAAATTTTGAAACCATTTCTAATTTTGATGGATGACCACTTCTTTCTGGAATTCAATACACATAAGGAAAAAATTAAGGCCATCTGAAAACTTTAGGTGTAAATCTAAGTTGTGCAAGCGTAATTGTCAAATACTATCTACCTAATCCAGATTCTGAATACGATATATTAAGATTGAAGAAAGGAATTGTCTATACCAGAATAGCGTACCGGAATAACTCAATTCAATACTAGAACCTTCACCGATCGGCGCCTCATTGACGCTCAGTTCTTTTCAAAGTACTAAAGAAGAAAGATTGATTATTGCAAGGAAAAACGTAAGGATACGAGTAAATCGTGACTTCATCATACAGGGCTTGAACTGAGGAAAGAAGTGGGATTCTGGGTTGTTCGATTCGTAGTACAAGATGTTCACAATGTCGTTTCCAATGTGACGCTTTCTCTCTACCTACAGAAAACAAAGCATTGAAAATATCAACAACAACAAAAAAATATGATAACGTTATTATTTGCAACGTATTTATGAAGAATGCAGAAAAGGTTGGTTTAATTTCACACAAAGAATATCATAGGAATTGACGCATAACAAACGATTAGTTACCTGCTGTTTGTTTTCGAGTGAATGTGGAAGTAGAGTGGACACATGAAACATGATCTCGTGTCCTTCATAAACAGTGTATATGGATTCTACTCCTGTGGCATTGGCTAGAATTGATCAAAGTGTTCCTTCATTAACATCAACAATTCTTTCTTCCATGTGATCTCCTATCTGCATGTATCGTTTAAGAATGTTACCTTATAAATTTTAGAAAGTAAAATATACTCACATTTGACATCTAAACCACCCTTAAACTTTTCCCATCCTTTTAATTTAATCCTGTCACCCAATAGATCTGTAAAACTGTTAAATGAAAGCGATGGATCATCTACAAAAGAAAATATTGGGGATCATAGCTCTTGTCATCATGCAAAACATTGTTTTGCATATTGATACAATTACGTGTAATCTATCAACTTTTACAGAACAAAGATGTGTAAAAGTCTGTTTATTTAATTTGTTATTTGATGTTTAAATGTTATATCTTAGAAAAATATTTTTAAAATAATATTACGCTTGATAATTATTTATTGATCCGTCAACTATCTTAAAAGATGCTTTAAATTTTCAATCAATTTCGTGCTAATGCGAAAAAAGCAGTTGACATTCGTCAATTAGATAAGAAGTAAGTTTTCTATCAAAACTCTACATCAGGTTCAAGGGGTTTAATGGACAGAACATCCGCAGCGCTGTGTACGTGTATCACTTGTCACGAGTCATCATCACATAAATCTTTGTACACGAATAGTTTTATAAAACCCATGACAGAAACCTGCCTATAATAAGCTAGCTATAATTTAGGTACAAAAACGACTAGTAATAAAGTATTGAGGGTAACTTTCAAATACCTTACATCACAAGTTTATGAAAGTCAAAATAGCAGTCGATATTAATTTGAAATTCGTGAGTAAGAAGAGGCGGTATAATTTATCATTCAATAATTTCCTAATATTGATTAAGATAGCAAATCACGTCATGAGAAGAATGCTGCTGATGACAAGCATGCAATTGCGACCCCATGCGTCATACCAGTGCTATTACCAGTTTTGATAATACATACTGTTGCTGTAGAACTCGTCATCCGACATCTGGTTATCTTTGGCATAAACTACACCAAACTTGAAGTTGATGGAACCCTACAGTAAAAGAGATGTAAACAAAAAGGTACAAGTATAATTTACGACGAAAACACACACAATTCTAAGAATACATTTTGTAGCGGCAACGTTAAATACAACAATGAAAAGTTATATAATACATGTAGATATGAATATCATTTGACCCCTTTGGTTCAAGTCCAGTATAAGGAAAAAGTAGTTCTTGTGGAAGTACTATTTTGTAAAAGGAGCAATTCGGTTAGGATTAGGTGGAGGTTAGAGTTAGTTTCATTTCTGCTGGAACCACTTTGTAGTGGATCCGATATTTTAAGATATCGAAGATTTTGTTTTGTTTGAATATATATGATATATATATATACAGTGTATATATATAATATATATGATTGATTGTTTGTTTTACGTCCCATCGAGAATTTTTGACTCATATTGAGACGTCATTAGCTGTAGGTGAAGTACCACAAATTTAGACCGGTACTTAGCGCTCATAGCGCCGTAGCAGTGAGGGTTCTTTAACGTGTCAACGCCTACCGTGACACGAGACCTCCGTTTTTAAGGTCATATCCGAAAGACCCGTGATTCTCACTTCAAAATGCCGAGCGTTTGGCGAAGGAGCAATCACTACCTATTTTTTCTTAGGTCTGATGCGGCCATGGTACGATCCCGGTTACGAAGAGAACGCTCTAACCACTGAGCTACCGCGACCGGTTTGAATATATGAGCAGAAAATATGCAGTTCACAAGAATACTCAAATCACCTCTAGATTTTAACATACATTCAAAGGTGACAGGTGAATGCAAATTGATTGAACACGCACGCACGCACGCACACACACACACACACACACACACACACATCTATCTATCTATCTGTATATATATATTGGAAGTGTATATTTTCCTGGGTTTTTTATTTTAAATATATTTTAACTGTGTGACATCGACTCTTTCTTTTTGGATTATATATATATATATATATATATATATATATATGTGTGTGTGTGTGTGTGTGTGTGTGTGTGTGTGTGTGTGTGTGTGTGTGTGTGCGTGTGTGTGTGTGTGTGTAACAACATGGTAAAGTTAAGAGGTAGGTAAAGGCCCCTTAACAGAATCTTCAGGAGAAGTATTCAACATCGAGTCTTCCAGTATGATGTCAATAAACATAAATTATCATGACACTTCTGAAAGAGTTTAGGGATTTTCAGCAGAAAAGATATTCGTCAAGCTGTCTGTAAAGGCCACAACAAAGAGACAATAGCCTTCACACTAATTTCAGAAGCCTTTCTAAGTAAACATAGCAAATCATATGATTTATACATGTAGTTAATAAAAATGTTTCGGATTAATAAAACATTTTTTATATATATTACGATTTCAACATCTTACCTCTTGCTCTTCTAACACTAAAATGTCCTTTTGAATATCAGGATCAAAAATTTCCTTAGGTCCTTTTTCAAATTTTTCCAACTCAAAATGGCTGAAAACCGAATAATAATATGATCTAAATTTTTTGAATAATTGAAACATTTGTAGATACATGTACTGTATATTGTACACGCTTGGTGTGATCTCATCGTATTTTACGACAAAAAGTTGAGCAAACCACTCAACAGACACTTGGAATGAATTTTCAATAACGGTCTGTTTATAGGTGATTTAAAACAAAGAAATATGAACCTGTTTTAACACATTCATATGCAATATGTAAACTAAAGAACATGAGCGTTAAACTTCACGGCCATATTTCACCGTTTGACTTGAAAACATTGACTTTCCTATTAGTTCCCTGATCACTTAATTGCTCTATTATTTTAGCCTTGTTTAACCCTCTTTTAGAGACAGGAAATCATCTACTGATCAAATGATCAGATTTATATAACTTCCTCCACGATGCCGTCAGAGCAATGTTGAGTGTTCATGGGATAATAGGGAGCAGCATATCAACATGGTAACAAGACAAAGGCTACTGGTATGATCTGTCGGCCGTTCATAACGAGACAATAGTCCTTAAGTTTCCTGCAATTTATTGATTATTTGCAACTCTTAGAAGTTCTAAATGACTGTCAGAGGTTGAAAAGGTACTAGTTATCGTGGTACCATTGGACGATCTAATATCAATCAGCTTCACCCTCCATTCTAAATACTCCTGTTATTCACTTTTATCACTTTTTTCCTCATCAATGTCATAATGGATGATGTGTGCCTTTACATCTTTGTTGAAGAACATACCAGTACAATACAAAATACAAACACGGGACCAACATATATAACAATTTGATACAATCGTCATATATTTTGATATGAGAAATGAAGCTTAAATTGTGTTAATTTGCATTATTCAAAAACTGTAGTATGTAGTTTACCTTAAAATGGTCTTCACAGTCTGGGGCTTCTGTGGATTGTAAGGAAGGCACACTCGTTTGGCTCCCTGTAAGACAAACAGTCATTTCATGTTAAGTTGCTAAAGATACATACCTGTAGCATTACAGGGGTAACATTATGTCAGTAAGCACTTGGAAGAGTTCCTATTCTTTCTTGTAGTCTAGTTACTCCTGTTTTTAGATGTATGTTTACATAAACAAAAACAATGGAAATTAAAAGCCACGAAAATAATGATAGTACGTGCGTTCTCGGAAAATTATATGCATTTGATTGGTACAATGTTTTTTCACACAGTATAAAAAAATTTATTGGTACAATGTACACGTGAATGAAAACCCAGTCTATGTTGATACAGTACTTCAATGCAATCCCGCTAGTTAGGTATTTAAAAATGTGTGTATTTCTTAGATGAAAAGGTTAATTATAAGATATTTAAGACTTCCTCACAACATCCTTTTTACTAAATCACATGTAACAAGCCTTCTTTTATACATGTTCATGTATCACAGAAAGCAAGTAACACTAGCTTCCTGACAGTCTCACCAGGATGTCTTACGTTTAGTCTTGTTTCGTTAGGATTCATTCATGACAAATCCTAATTCATAGGCTAACCACAGGTTTATCAGATTCCTTCCATAACAAAAGAGAAGGAATGTATTCCTTGTCTGGGTTTTCATTCTTCCGGGTTGATACTTTTACCAACCAATGAAAATTCACTTTATACACATACTTTTTAGCAAGTTGAGGAAAAATAGAATTACACTCAGCAAAATAAAAAAAAAAATACAACATGACAATTGAACTTTGAAAATGATTTAAATGAAAGAGTCTTATCTATACAGTTTAGTTTGATGTAATGATTTTTAAAATGCCAAAGAATAAGAAATACATTGAACAATATGGAACATATTCATATATTTCACTGGCTGTAAAGCTGAGTCCAATTGAAACATTATTGGAAACCAAACTACAACAAATAAGAAACCAAAGAAATAGTGACATTGATGGTTTGCATGCGATTTTATTTGAAGTTAAACATTTTGGCTTCAGAAACTTACATTTTTGCGCCATAAAACAGCTCTGTACTGAGGGACATTGTGGTTATTAGCATCTGTAACGACCACGGACAGAATGAACGGATCCTTCTCTGTGTCGATCCCGACATAGTTCTGGTGGACTGAAAAAAAAACCCCAGACGGATTGCAACAGTCTTTAGAGGACTGTAGTTTCTTTAAGACATATTTTGATACCCTAAAATACCATTCAATTATTGACAGCAACGTTTACTACTTTATTTCGACGAGGAGTATATGATGAGCTTTTTGATGAGTGCCTATGTGTAATTTCACACGCATATCTATAGGTAATTTCATACGCATTTTGTGCATTCTAGGGGCAAAATTATGCCCTATGATTTTGTAATAAATTACAAGCATTTGATTATTTCAACCACCATGATGATACGACATAAATATAAAAAGCCCTACATTTTTCATCCGGTTCAATCTACTTTCCATTATATGCGATAAAATGGAAAAACAGTTTAGTAAAAGCAAAATGAATATGTAATGACATAATCATAAAATATTATAGAAGTGTAGTGTTCAATGTTATCTATCTATATTTCTGATGTTTTTTGATTTGATATCTTTACAATTTCTGATGATAGGTATCTCCTCATGAAAGCGCTGCACTTTTAAACTATGCGCGTATGAATACAGGATTAGAGTACGTCTATTTCAATGACTGAGAATTCCGACAAAATGAAAGTAGAATATAAATATAAGAGATAAATGTCTTCTTTGAAAATACATGAGGTATGAACTGCGTCTACGCGCTTCATGAAGTATGCTGGTATGGTTCAAAATGATATTTGTTTTTAAAAGCCAAGTCTCATTTTCTAAACACGTCACTCGGGGTAGGGTTTATGGTCTATACAAATCCTCGTTATAATTAGCGCAAAAAAAAAAAAATTATGAGATTATTTTATATGATAAGGATAACATCCTTGTGTTTGATATACTACAACTTATCGATGTAGTCGGGATTGTATCTCTTACAAAATATAAACCCCCACACACTTCACTGATAATTTTACTAATACACAAGAAAATAGATTTTGGAAAGATTGTCGATTGATAACAACCAAGTGCTTTAAGGTTCAGTGTGTAGGTATTGTTATCAAGATTATATAGGAGGAAATATTCTCGAAGGGGCGTAAAACAAACAAACAAATCAAGATTATATCAGTGACAGGAATTGTGTGTAACTGAACATAGTTAATCGCCCTAGTTTTAAAAATACCAAAACTTTTGTCGTTGAACTGAAAAAAAAAATATTCTGAATGAACCCTGGATGTAGATGGTGTAAACATGCAGCACGGACTTTTTATATTTCATCCCTATGGGGTAAAATTCAATAAAAAATTATTATTTAAGTACAATATAATAAATGTAGACGTATTTGCAATAGATATTAAAGTAAACAATATGCAAAAGTGCAATATTTGACCGAATTAACGCATTGTTAATACAAGTATGCATCACGTAAAAGTGCGTGTCTGTTGTCACACGAGGTCTGAACTGGATGAAGTAATGAGTGAGATCATGTACCGTCGGAGATCTTGAAAGTGTTTTGAACGCTGTGGCTTTCTATCTACAAGCTACATTGTCCATGTATCACAGAAAGGCGATTATTCTTGTTGGTCTGTCCAGAATTAAACAAAAAAAGTGAACAAGCTGGGTGAAATGGACTTCTTTAAAATCACAACGACAAATTGACAAGGATATTATTTACATGATTTAAATTAAGAACCTTTTTTTCTGAAGCATAAAGATTGTGTTCTTTTTATAGAATTGATGAACATTCGAGAAGTGGTTTGTTTTTCCTGAAGGGAGATCTGTAATGCTTCTTTTATCACCTCCTCTCTAATACTTTGAAATAAAAGGTGACTTTATCGAGATTTTTCCACTTTCTTCCAATTAAAGCCTCTGTGAAAAGTTTTATGTATTTCTGTCAGCATCGTATCATTTCAAGCAACCACACTTAGATGCTAACGAGACAGTTTTTAATTATTACAATGCGAATGAATTTATATTATTCTACATGATATAATACATCATTGTATATAAGTTACATATTTCTTGCTACTGTTATATCTAAGCCTATGCCAACAATTTTCCGATACAGGAAGACGATGCTCATTTACGTCAATAACTTACGTTTTCCAAGGAAGTATTTAAAATACCATCGGGTTTGGAATTCTGGATTTTCCAGATGAATAGGGCTAGCAATGGGACTAGAAACCTGTTCAAATAACAAAAATAATGAAGATTTCTTTAAGAGGAAAAGGCGAAACGTTCCTTACAAGTTCTTAAAGATGAATCAGTAGATTTAGCATCTTAGAAAGCCATTTCTAAAACACTAGATAAATAAATTAACCAATGTTATCAAGATTTGAAATATATTTTTAGCATTTTTTTTTTGTAAAGAAGGTGTACAAACATTCAACACAGCCATTCTGTATCACAAAGACAGGCAATATTCAAGACCTGGCTTTGATGTTTTCATCATTTAACGGCGGTGCAATCTAATCTGGAAGGAGTCTAAAGGATATATTAACAGAACGCCCGCGTTGGAATAAAATGAACGCTGTTGACTGATCGGTCACTGTACTGTTCAAATAATTAAGATACCTACCTGTTTCAATGTACAAATAGAAGTTCTAAGAGTATTGATAGAAATGACTTATTAAAAACATGAGAATAGTACTTTTTTCTCATCGAAATATTGGAATTAACTTTTAATTTCAAAGTACAACTTTATATAATTTGTTTATGAAGTAATTTGAAGAGGATTGTCCGTCTTCATTGATTCCACGACTAAAACATAGAGAAGGGTATTTTTATCATTCATTAAAACCTTAAAGTCTGAATCGTTAATGACAAGTTTTTTTTATGACAACCTGATCAGTGTATGTCCGTGTGTGTCAAACTCATGTCAGGAAATTTCTTTGAAATATTTAAACATTCGCGAGACATTGTAAATTGTACGTCTTTAAGTGTGTTTAAGCATGTCAACCTCGGGGATTGTTTATGTTGTTCTTATAGTAAATAACATTGTTTTGGTGCATATCTCTTATAAAAGCTTATAAGTCAAAAGGTTACAAAGATATACACTTTGATTAAAATAATTATCAACGAGGTGTAAACGTACTCGGATCAGTGAAATCTGTAGTATTAAAAACTGCGGGGTTTTTTTCTTTTTTGTTTTTTTAGATGCTAACAGGTAGATCCATTGTCTCTTCAGATATACAATGTGCAATGTATCGCCAATATTTACACATATTTTAAAGAGATTTTCTGATACGAGTTTGACATACATGGACTGATATTTTTATGTTTCTGAACAGTTAAAACAAGCAACGTTTTCCATTCTGATTATGATTCATTGGTGTCGAGCTGTTGTACCTGCATGTATTTCAGCAATAGCTTATCGATTTTTCCGATTTTATCGCTCATAAAGTTAATAAAGTAACATAGTTATATGTTTTCTGTGAAAGATATGTGCGGCATCGGTCCATTTCAAATGTACCTTGGTTGATTTATTAAGAATACAATCTCATGACTCGTACAATTTATACATAGTTAAATTTAAATTTAAAGTTAAATTAAATAATTTTCTAACTCAAATAGCCCTAATATTTTCGTACTACATGTATACAGGAAATTAAAAGAACGCCAAGTTACATGTGGGTAATATGTAGTTCATCAGTACCAAGACTGAAAACTGCTTGTGTAAGTGAAGGTAGGGCAATCGTTTGACACCGTGCAATTACGCTAGAGTATCGGTTTTGCAAATAGTCCATTATAGTTAATCGCGTTGAACTGAATGATATGTAAATGATTGTAGTCAATCTTGTTTACTTTAACACCCGATTTCTTATCACAAACACATGTTACACGAGATGCTGATTCATTCCCAGCATAAACAATCATAACTAAATACTGTAAATAGGACTTGATTCACGTATTTTCAATACTAAAACATGCATGACTGTGTAAGGTTAGGCGGGAAAATAAGACGTACAAACATGCGTACAGGCAAGAGTGTCATTAGTTGGGGTTTTAATCTCTTCTCTTTCCTACCTCTTCACTTCCCTCCAAATCACCCGTTTCAATTCGAAATCTGCCCGCAGACTGGTTCTTAATGTCGTCATCTAATAGAGTCAACTGTAAAGACACGAGAAATTTAGTACGACATCAAGACAATACAATACTAATACAGTGCTATCCGTTTTGTTGATGGTTATTACATGACAAGATCTTCCACATCCTTTCTACGATGATCGAACCATCTTCTAAACTCTTAACTTATAGGTTTATTAAGCTACACAGTTACGAGTACGCATGCGTACTAATAAAACTTTTATAGTTTCTACAGATATAAATTCGTGAATTTTTTTTTTCAGAGTGTTTCACAATATTCTACATGCCTGTATAACTCGTGGAATTTTCTGAAATCGACAACTCGACAACAAACTTATCATTACACTCTATATATATATATACATGTATATATATATATATATATATATATATATATATATACTACATATATCAAAACAAGCTGTATGCAAAGATAACAAGACCAGTGTTTCATCAACATTTTTGACCAATAAAAGGAAAGTCGCCTAGAAAGTCAAAATTGTGATGAAACATTGTCAATATTTATGATTTATAAAATAAGATGAAACCAGGTCACCAGTCTTTGCAATTCACTGTGAAATCCTAATGCTGGGCACTGAAGGAACATGGCGCCACGTGTATCAATGGCAGAGAAATTTACATACACATACATGTTAGAATCGTACAATTGAGGAAACTCAGTAAATATGCAATCAATTGACTATTGGCATTATAAGAAACGTTTGAGGGTTTCCATATGCAAATGCTCAAAGTTTTAGTTTGAAATACTATCATTTAGTAATCCTTCTTCTGTCAAACATTGCATCTTGGAACGAACGGAAGGGTTTATGCATTATTCAAGTTGGCTGGTGTTAGTCGAATTTCCAATGGGGATTTCAAATTACAATAGTACGATCTCACTTAGGCATCTATCGAAACATTCGAAAATCAGGTTGAATTGTAACCACTCTCGATGCTATTGTTTATATGTACAGAGTATTTTATAAAACCGTTTTTACATAACACTTTACATGCATTATACATTCCAATACGATATCACGGTTTATCTGAATGTCATACAAACTAGTGTTGATATAAAGCTAAATGGTCATGCATTCATGATTTTATTTCTGGAATCCTTGTCCGGGAAATATATAGCAGATTCTGGACTGTAAGCTGAGTATTCCGATGGGAGAAAATAGCGTTATCAGGATGACTGCAGCATATAGACGATTGATTTGGGTCTATTATAATGCGATTTGAGGTTATAATCAAAATACTAAATTATCTACAGTGTAACTTTATTTTTGAAAAATTTGAATTAAGTATGATCATTTAAAAAACGTCACTCAAAAATGAATAATCTCAACAATGAATGTATAAAATAAACGTTTTATATTCAAATGAGTAGAAGTTAATTTCCATGTTATTTTTTTAATTTATGTATGACCAGTGTAATATGCCTAATTCTTTATGCCTACCTATGAATGACCCAGGTATACAATGTAAATACTCCCTGTCCATTCTCACGACGTAGTTAACATTGTGGGTGGTTACAAATGATTTTTTTTTTTATTTCTGGGCTTTTTTATTCGTCATACGTACAAATATTCAACTTACCTTCAGTTTGCAGTTGTGTATTAATAAATTGTGGGTTTAACAGTTTCTATCAGAATTATGATAATAGGACTTTGAAAATTTAATTGTCAAAGTTTAATAAATTTCATGGAATTGAGTCTTTCCATAATATTTCGATATACCTGTGGGTATTTTGTTGGTTGTAGTTTGCATTTGTGACTTTTTATACTCGTATGTACAATATACTTGTCTTCTGACTGAAGCATGGCGTCATATAAACAGAAAAATGACTGATGAATACATTTCGATTATTCTAGATATTACTGTAAAATACACAAATTTCAGTCATGCTATTTATTTCGGACATATGAAAATGAATAGAAATTGGGGTAATACCATAATAGTCTAATTATAGTTAACGCATAAATAAATAGAATTTCTTGTCTGATTTTGTAATTAGATATGCTTTTTAGTAATTCTAACCAATATGATTTCATATCTGTGTTGTTTATCATTTCCGTTCTTGAATGTCCAATCATAGCCATGTTGTGCAGTTGTTTATATTATGAATCATAACGAAATTTATGATTATTACTTAAAGCATAATCAATTTGTAAATGGTTTTCGGGTTCATCCACAGTTCAGGTCAATATTTATGGTATGTTTCTATTAAAAAAAGGTGTTCAAATAAGATTAGAGATCTGTTGTCATGACAGCTTAAAAGACTCTGAAAGATGTCATATATTCTGTGAGACATCATGAGAACAACTGTAGATGATTTTATACGTTATATAAATGTAACATACAATTAAGAAAGCCTTTGATTTCGAAATATCTTAGGCTTAATGTCATCATTTACTTATGACCATTCTACAGTGTAATTTTGAATATCACAAGCTTCGAAAAGATTCTAATCCCTACTGAGGAGACAAGGCAGTGCCAACTTTATGGACAACTTCACTACAAACATACGGGGATTCTAAGTTGCATCCGTTCCTTTTCCTGTGTAAAAACAATATACTAAGTATACTTTGTAGTGCATTGATTGCCGTCCTAAAGCGTGATAACCAATTAAATGTTTCATTTAAATCAAGTTACTTGACACGAATAATCCAAAGATTTCCCAAAGGGATGATCCAACTGAAATGATTGCATCCGATTCGATTACTATCCAAATGAAATTATTAAGCTTGTTTCAATTACAAAGTGACAAACTTTTAACTGATATTAAAAATTAACACATGCGACTTGCAAATGCTTCAAATTTTCAGCTTTATTCCCAAAGACCATTTTTGATAGTTCTTCACAAATCGCAACGTATAATCTCCTTGTACATGGATGCGTAAGGTTTATAAACGACAGATTGTATTTTTTTTTATATCTTACGAGTAGGTGTTAATGATAGTGAGTTATATATTCTGTACTGTCAGTCATGTCACCAAGAGACTTAACATATAAGACTCACCGTTTCCACGGAGCCATATTGTCGTCTGCTGAAAGCATCTCGTCGTACCGTCAAATCAGTTGTGGGCGTGCTGTAAGAAGGAATGGTACAATAATTAATGATAATTAAAACTTCTAGCTTATTCACCTGATCATCAGATCACCATCCCTAAAATCGAAAAATGACCCAATTACCCGACGCATTTTTTCTCTGGAGTTCCAAGCATGTTCCCATGAAAGGATACGCAAAATAACTTATCAACAGAATGAAGAACACAGAAATCTGTTTCAGATCGCACATAATTTTTGAATTTTATTTATTTTGAAGACTACCGCCCTGGCTGAACTGTTTTAGTTTAGATATAATCTGAAGATAAGACAGAACATGATTATCGAACAAGCCAAACTCGTCTGGTTCTCTGCTAATTTCAGCGGCTTATAACTAGGTTGTTTGACCTAGGGAATGAGAGTCTATATTAGACTGAATCACAATCAACACGAATATTGAACCTTTTTGACAATTTTCTTTCACTGCGTGGAAAGGAAATTTGTCGTTCAGACCCACTCTATTCCACGGAAACATTTGTCCTTGTGTCAGTCATATCGACCAAACATCTGTGTTACCCTCCCGATTTGATTTCCTCTTCCCAAATCACGCAACAGCGATCGATTTTTGCAAAATTGATTACTAGGAAGACATGTTTTGTCTTCATTATCTACATTTTCATCGTAACAAAATACGAAGGAAACTAGACCCAGTACTAGCTATTTGCAAATCACGCAGATAATTCATGCATTATCGCTAGACCTTAAGAATGAATTACACGGCTAATGAGCGACTTTATTAAAACCAAATATCTAGACAAATCGGAACTTTCGTAATCTCATTGTTTTCAGTTATATTAGAATATCTTAAAGATGAGGAACCAATTTGCAGAATAACTCAAGAATTCATGTTTTTTTAAAACACGAATATAGGAAATGCTTTGACCTAAATAATACATTCTAGTGACTATTAGTCTAGGCCATAGTATGGTATTTTTCTGTTTTACGCTCATGGACTGGGGTTGGTGTCTTTTTATTTATTTTCCCAAAACTACTAGTACTCAAATAACAAGTGAGACCAGTGCCCTTTTATGCGTTTGTATGCACATACCTGTATATAATTCAGATATATATATATATATATATATATATATATATATATATATGTGTGTGTGTGTGTGTGTGTGTGTGTGTGTGTGTGTGTGTGTGTTACAGATTACTTTTATTATTCTAGAATGCCTCCTCAGTATCCTCTTTCTTGTCCAAAGAGATGATGAAGAGACTAAATGGGGCGGTCCTTCGGATAAGACCGCAAAAACCGAGGCCCCGTGTCACAGCAGGTGTGGCATGGTAAAGATCCCTCCCTACTCAAAGGCCCCAAAGCGCCGAGCCTTGGCCTAAATTTTGCAGCCCTTCACCGGCCAATGGTGACGTCTCCATGTAAGTGTAAATTAGCGTGACATTAAATGATATATAACCAACCAACCAACAAGTTTCCTGGGGTGGGGTATTGATTGTACATTGTTTTAACGTTTTTCACTCAAATAGAGACGTCACCATTGCCGATGAAGAGCTGCAAAATTTGAGCAAGGAGAAATGTATATCGTGCCACACCTGCTGTGTTTTTGCGGTCTTTTCAGAAGGACCGCCCCATTTAGTTGCCTCTTATGACAAGCAAGGTGTACTGAGGATCTCTTCTAACCCGGTTGGTGATATATATATATATATATATATATATATATATATATCATATCAGCTATTTTAGTCAGAATGAGACTGAGTACATTGGTACTGTTCTTTATACAACATAGATTACCGCGTTACGTCGATTTATCTTCATACAACGTATTTTTATATTGACTATATTTTATGTCAACGATGCTGAAAAAAATGTAGTCTTAGTTATTTAATCGTTCAAAAAATCTCTGTATGATTAAAAATATTTACAGGAAGTAGCGCGCAATAAACATTTATCAAGATGGGCACAATTTACTTAAACTCATATCAATTTTATAGATGATAAAAACATTGTAGAAAGTGAATGAACTGCGTGAATTTGTTGCATATTCAAATTTTGGAATTATTCGGCATAGCACTGTGATCAGTTGCCGTTCGTTCTCGGTTACAGGTGTACGGAGATCAATGTACGAGTAATTTGAAGGAAACGGCATCATCGGATAAACAGTATAACCCAGGTCATGTTTCACGATTAGCATATCAAGTACATCCCAAATACAAACATTATTCCTGTTTAGTTTTTGTCCTACATCAATTACACACAGTTTACTGCACTCTCATTTCAGCTAGTCAGTTCCTCGAAAATACGATTGATGTAAAACAAAAGCAAAACAGAGCTTAAAGTGAAAGTTACATATAATTTCAAATTAAATATTGTTTGGTTTTGAAATAGCAAATGAAATGATCAAAGTATTGAATTTTTGTTTTAAGAGTTACGATTAAAGCGCAGATAGCTGGTAAATAATGAAATGTTTGAGCTGTGTTAAAATCAATTCAATATATTATCATTTGTCTCTGTGGGCATACAAACAGCAAGTTTATATAAAAATTTATTTCTATTTTACAACATATTCAGAATGTAATTGTTATACAATGACATTGTGGAAGAAATAATACATATTCTTTATAAAAATTTAAATATGTGACCGAGGTCTTGCTCACTCACCAATGGTTTATAGAGAAACGTTTTATCATTTAGTGGTATTGCATCATTTGTTATTTTAGCATAAATATTTTAGCATTAATGTTGTCAAAGAACATATTTCGAGAAGGACAATTCTGCAGATAAAACCATAATATCTCAGAAGTAATCAAATCTATTTTCATTTTGCATATATAAAGCATTTTAAGACTTGGGTTTTAACTGGGAATCGTGCCCTTTTAAGCCGTTAGTGTTGCACACCAGGAAGAAACAAAACATAACTATACTGAAGCGAGGCTGAATGGCTCCTTTTTGCATGAGAAATTGATTCATACAAAAAGGATTGAAACATGGAGAGGCTTGAATTGTAGTTTCATCCATTTAATTCACATTTTATGCAACATGGGATAGTCAATCGTTAAATCACATGCGCATGTATAACCCTATAATAAATGTTGACTTGGTTGTTTTTCTGGTTATATGTAGATTACTTATTTTAAAAAGGCATATCTGCATGTCACATTTCTTACTTAGAAATGCGTTGATCGAGAAAATGAACTTAAATTATACATGCAACTCTCACAAAAGTATACTATTTTTTCCAATGCCAGAATATGCCAAGAGGTCAATTTCTGTAACTGACTGTTACAGGTGCAAACATGAAGACGTCCTTCAGGAGGAAACCAATTGCACGGAAAACAAATGTAAAGGTAATCGATAAATTAGTGTTGACTGGGATCATCCGTAGATATACGTTTAACAGGTTGATCTACACTTTCAATAGGTAACAATCTCTGTAGGTTATTTCATAGAGAAAATGCACCAGAACAGACCCATTTGATATCATATCGATCGTAACTGCACAGTCTGCAAAATTAATTTGAAAACATAACACAGTGAAACTTACAAGAGAGATATATACATCATTGTGTGAACAGTAAAAAAAGACAATTTTTAATAGCTCTTGTTTATCGTATGGATATACGCAAGTAAAGATTATCCTTCACTATTAGATGACCAGTTTCCTGAATACACATGAAAATGAGAAGGCTAAGATAACTAACAGTATTCAATCTCGTAATTCCTATAGAAAATACAAATCAGACAGATGGGCAAACATGGACCCCTAGTCATACCAGAGGTGGGATCAGGTGCCTAGGTCCAGAACGAATTTCCTATGACCCGATGTTCCATGACAAATGTCAGCTTCACAAATGTAAGAGTTTAACCAATTTTCCTCAATAATACTTTATTAATTTAGTTTTCACTATGATCATACGGCTTCTTTACAACTGAACGTTTAAAATATGCGGCCCACGCAACATGTAACGTTTGGTTTACTTTCTTCTTTTTTTAAAATTACATACTATTATATGTTGAAAAAAAATCATGCAAATTCGATCTCATTTAAGAGATGGAACGATATGATATTGAAAATTTACTGTGTAGACCGAAGGCAAGTATGAAATCATGAACTGCATTATGACAATTGAACAAGCAGGACTGCGAATATCTATCAGTCCACCAGTATTATTACTATGCAATATAACTTCAGTAAAACAGTCAAATGAATGAAAAGAAACCAATAGGGCCATACAGCGTAAGGTCAATACCCAATTCATCAGGTTTGTCTGAGGGCATATGTGGCAAGGGTATAATATATAAACCCTCAGCATGTTGTCAAAAGTAGAATAAATCAATTTCATATTGCCGTTTTAGCTATTACTCCTAAATAATTTTTGTGATTGTAACAGCAGGCCATACAGCTAATTTCAGCATACGAAGGCGGTCCTTGCAAAGGCTTATGTTCTGTCAACACCAAGGTTTTGTATTTTCATTTTAAATAAAAAGAGATCAAGTATGTTTATATTTAAGGAAGTTCGATTTTGTTTTGTAAAAAAAGAAGTATAACGTGATATCATTAACAGCGTTTTCCTGACTTATATCTGTAAAGGAAACACGAAAAGAAACATTGAAACTTGCTGATTTGGGAAATATTTTCTTCCTGCAGTAAGCCAGACCAATAACTGAACATTTTGAACTGAACTGAAAGTATCTCTACCAAATTAAACTTGAACATCAATTTCGAGGTTTCATAGCATGATAAAATATAAACAACGAGTTAGATGCCTAAGTGAACCGGATGGTATATGTTCATGTGCGCATGTTTCGGGTATGCTTCTTATATATTATTTTTCATATCAGTAAAGAAAATAATGATGACAACAGTATACTTTTATTTGCCTATTAATCGAAAAACTGGTGGTTAGATTTACACGATACGCTATAAGAAGAGCAAATCGAGGTGCGCATCGATTGTTGATCTGCTGTAATTTGCTTTGAAATAAATAGTTGTGTATATATACTGTAACTATATCTTCATCCGATTAATCCTGTAATTCACCCAGAACGAATATTATTCTAAAAACAATGCTCTTAGTGCAAATAGTATTATATGTATGTTCTTTTGCCTCTTGCAGGTTTGAGATATCGGTTTTGTATTACTGGTGTAGTATTTAAGACACTTTGCATACTTCGTAAGTGAAAATCGGATAAAGTGGCAAAAGAGTAATCATCGCTGACTCTATTTCAAGCAGAAATAGAAGAACTTTTAAATAATAAATTGGTATGCTAAAAAATGGACTATGTTCAGTAACGGATTTAAATCTGACTGATTCCGTCTGGTTTGAAATTAAGAAAACCGCATTATTGGACTGCAAACTCTTATATAAACAGCAGATTACCATCTAAGGACCCCCCCCCCCCCCCCCCCCCCCCCCCCCCTATGACTAAATACAGGATTTGCTCCTGTCATTTAAGAGACGGTCAAGTCGCTAATCTTGATTGAAATTAATGAATCCAAACTTTAGATTAATTCTGTTACGTCATTGGCGTATTCTCAATACATCGTAGGGGAAAGCTTCGTTACGTCACATATATGAAAGTCGGTATCACCGGAATGCTTGGAGACACTATGCATGCGAGGTTTCCTTATCACTGTTACACAGTAGATCATATCACATAGGACTTCTTTCTTCATTGAAAAGGTTAGAATATTAAAGGAGACTAATAGAGGAAAGAAACACTGTATATTGTTTCCTCATAGGAAGTAACATAAAAGCGTCACTATTCCTTCAGGATACCAATAATTAACATTTTATGCAAGATGGCTTATTGCATCATTAAAGGGGTCACTTATAATAGTTTTCCTTGTTTGTGTTTTTTTTCCACACTTTACGAGGAGGAACTTCAGCTTCAGAAACAGTCCGTTATTTTGTTACTGTAGTTGACATTAGAGTATTTGATTTTCCTAGAAAATAACAATGCAATACTCTAATAATCAATTTAGAACCAAAATTTGACCCAAAGTCAAAGGGTTTATCAAAGACCCATTGTCCCCTATAAATCCAGTACTGATCGAAGTTTTTTTTTTTTTTTTTTTTTTTGTTTTTTTTTTTTTTACTAAATTCCAGTTTTGTGTTTCCTTGTTTATCGCAAGCTATATAGTAGCAGACTGTAGGACAGGATATTTAGAAACGTGTATGATTACATGTAGATCCAATGCTGATAATGATGCAACTTCTGCATTTATTAGGTTATATTAACAGTAAGTTTAGTGAAAACTATAAGACCAATGTAATTTTATATACAGAGCTGCCTCAGGTTATCATTCCCAGCCATTGGAATCTTTGCATTTGTTGAATAACAAACACCATGTCCAAATCATTTCAATCTTCAATTAAGTAGCTAAACTATGCAAACGTCCACATGATAATATGATGAAAAAAGGTCAAGGTATTCATAGCACAAATATCAGCTTTACGTTGAATGTAGATCTGTTAGAGTGTTTGTTTTAAGAGGAAGATGCAGTTTTTTGAAAATATAAATATCATGCACTTAACACTGCTTAAATTTACATCGAAAAACAGACAGATACAGTAAGAAAATTTAAAATGATGAAAAGTTTGGAACGCAAGACAATGGTACAATGGTAATATTTTAGGAGGTTAGCAATGACAATTCCGCAATGTTTAGCTATATGTATAAATAGCGATAAAAGCGAAATACAAGGCAGGTACATATTGTACAGTATGAAACGAAAACAATACAATACCCCCCAAATAATGATAATAATAAAATTAGATTAAATTAATTAATAAATTCATCGAGGGAAAAAATCCTTCATAAGGATCTAAAGACTTTTGAATCATTTGAGAGAGAGAGAGAGAGAGAGAGAGAGAGAAAGAGAGAGAGAGAGAGAGAAATAGTGAGACCTGGAGCATCGTGGCCGAAACTGGTGTCCATTTGCTTCCTTCCAAGTAATCCTTCTTTGTTCTTTAACCGGACTTTGGGTGGGAGGTTTCTTTCGTGTGGAGACAGATTTCGAACGAAATCGAAATAAAAATTCTTCCATAGCACAAGGCATTCAAACTGTTTTTCTTAAACGGATAAATGTCATCAATCCCAACATTTGCAGGTAAATTAAAATGTTTTGAGAAATGCACAAGCACAATTCCAAAAACAATATTGGCTTTTTACGAGTACGTGAACCAATTGTTGATAAAATAACATGACAAATCAAATTAGCGTTGTATATCTTCTCCTATCGTGTGCCGATTTCACTCTAAACACGTTATTTCTCTCCTGTCAAACATATAGCATGCGACGGCGGATGAATCTCAATCGATACGTAGTCTTCTTCCGCTGCGTAAGGTCACAATACACCACCAGTTTAAAATTTCCATTCATAAAACGTGGAAAGAGGGCTTTGTTATAAGTCAGTATAATCAATGAGTTTAAGTGTGAAGATAAAAACTAAAGGCCGTAAACCACACTAATTAAATGAAATAAACGTACCGAAACTGCATTTTACTTCTGATTTTCCAGACACACAGTTATTACACACGATAAGTGATAAGTGTGGGATAAGTACAACTCGGCTTTAAACTCCGTAACTGTATATATAAATCTGATATAGATATTGAGTATTGTATTTGCATTTTTGTTTGAGATATATAATCAACACATTGTTGAACAAAACTTTTGTGCATGTCTGTCTCTGCACACAACATATCCAACACATCTATAGCATGATCTATTTTTCATTGATTCAATGTACTTTTAATTACTTTTCATGTATTGATTTCTTTAGTACTTTTGTACAAAGACCTTAGTAATTGTTCTCATTTGTACTTTAATGATTGTTGTTGACTCTTTAGAATGGACAATCAGATCACATCACCGGTAATTAAACATTAACGGAATTACATGTACCGAGAGGTCAATATAATGATTGAGTCTTTTGTAATCGTTGTAAAGTTTATAATGATATTCTTATTACAATTTGTTTGCTTGATTTGTTTTCCTCTTTGTTGTCGTTTTGTAAAACTATATAAAATGAAAAAAAACAAAAAAAACCAAAACAACAAACCAAAACAAAAAATAAAAACTTCGTCATTGAAATCAAACTGTTGTTGTCCCTTTACCCAAACACTCCGTGGCCGAGTGGTTAAAGCATTACGCTCAAAATCACAAGGCCTCTCACCTCTAGTCAGCGCGGGTTCGAATCTCGCTCGCGCCGATATATGTGAGAAAGTTTGCCAGTTTACTTTCGGAAGGTCGGTGGTCTCTTCCCGGGTACATTGTATCAGGGTTCTCTCCTCCACCAATAAAAACTGGACGCCACCAGATAACTGAAAGATTGAGTGTAGCAGAGAACAACAAACAATCAACATTTAAAATACTCCTCTACATAAAAGATTTGAATAACACTTGCTGAAATGAAACGTAATGATAAAATGATAATAGAACCAACGTTAACTTTCTTGCAATGATATTTACCAAAGGGGAAATATAACACTTTTTCTGATTAACAAGAAATGTTTCTGAAACACATATTCGCCCGTGTGGTAATATTGAATAGAATCAACTTTAAAGTTAGAATGTTTGGAATGATAGTGAAAAATATGTGTTATCTACTTGTCATTTATCATACTAGTTTTGATCTTTTAATATACTGAGCAGAGCAGTCATTCATGACGGTCGACTTTGTGGTTCAAAAAATAATAGAGTCCATCTACTCTTCAAAGGATACTAGAGTACCAAGTTTAATGTTTGTCAAGCAAAGGGTTCTCACAATATTGACGGATAATATCGTATGTTTAGAGTAGTTTCATCCTTGACCTTGTGACCTCAATATTCATATAGGCTATCTAGGCCTTAGGATGTTCCAATATACCAAGTTCGATGTTTGTCGAACAAAGAGTTCTCAATACATTGAGTAGACAATATCTTACAATGTTCAGTTTGGCTCTTGACCTTATGACTTGACTTGTGTCTACTTTTGAGGAGATACCAGTATACCAAGTTTTATGTTTGTCAGCAAAGGGTTCTCAAGATATCAAGCGGACAGTGTCTCCCTTTGTCTATTTTGAAAAGTCAATACAGTGCATTTTATTATATTTAGTTTGACCTTGGACATTTGATTCTGTACTCTCAAAGTCACGTGGATCATCTACTTTTTATGTGGAACTAGTATACAAAGTTTGATGTCTGTCAAGCAAAGGGTTGTCAAAATATTGATGGACAATATGTTCCTAAGTCCAGAGGTGACTGACCCTTAACCTCAAAATCAATAGGGGTCATCTACTGTTGAGGGGAAACCAGTGTCACAAGTTTGATATCTGTCAAACAAAGAGTTCTCAAGATATTGAGCGGACAACACTTGATCTACTGACCAATCGACTGACCCACAGGTGCAAACCAACAAGGGGGTCATACAATTAAACAATTGTTTTGTTGCGTGTGTAATGTGATTTCCCCAAAATCTTATAACATATATTGCATATCGATGAGAATCTGCACAATAAAATCAGACGAACATAGTATTATCATATCTATCAGAGGAACACTTCACTTTGGAGAAGAATTCTTAATCCAGTTTTTGATAAGTTCTGAATGACATATTGTAAATGTACTAGTCACCTGCAGAAGGCGAATCCAGAGTACATTTCAATCCATGATGTATATTGAAAATGTAAATCGGCGTTTGCAGTTGGGTTAAATCATCGTTTACAGTTTGGTTAAATCGTCGTTTACAGTTGGGTTAAATCATCGTTTACAGTTGGGTAAATCGTCGTTCGCAGTTGGGTAAATCGTCGTTTGCATTTGGGTAAATCGTAGTTTATAGTTGGGGGCCTCCGTGGCCAAGTGGTTAGAGCATCGGGCTCAAAATCACAAAGCCTCTCACCTCTGTCGGCGCGTGTTCGAATCTCGGCCGCGGCGTTATGTGAGCAAGTTTGCCAGTTTACTTGCGGAAGATCGGTGGTCTCTTCCCAGGTACATTGTATCTGGGTTCTCTCCTCCACCAAAAAAAACCCTGGACGCCACCAGATAACTGAAAAATTGTTGAGTGTGGCGGAAAGCAATAAATAATCAATCAATCAATCGTTTATAGTTGGGTTAAATCATCGTCTACAGTTGGGTTAAATCATCGTTTACAGTTGCGTCACCGAAAATAAGTAACATCAAACATATATAGCCATATGAAAATATGATATGTACAGTGTATAGGCCTATTGATGAAATAAAACTTAATTATTGCCAATGTTTGCCAGGCTTGCTGAAATGCTCAATTTCTGTTCCCTTTTAAGTCAGAATCGAATCTTTATTAGGGCCAGAACTTTCCGGAAAATTTTGAAATTGAGATGTATTAACTCGAGAATACAGCAGAAACATCAACAAATAAATTCTAAGAAGTAAAAAAAAAATCAAATGGAAATTGATATACAATTGTAATGAAAATGCAGTTTACTCCTGACAATAAATCCATTAAGAGGGAAAAAGATCTAACGGGAAAACCCGGGTGGAAATCTTATGAAAACTTCTGAATCATATCAGGTACCATATGTCACAAGATGCCCTGAATTCCGAGGTTCCCATGCGTACAGAAACGGAGAATGTCAAGGTTTCTTGAGTTTACATGTTGTTTCTTAAAATGAGATACATGTGCCTTATCATTGCATCACGATTCCGCATCGGGACGTTTTTAAATCAGTAAAATTTCATCATACAGATATTCGGTATTCGGTATTAAGTTCCCACATGAGAAACCTAGTGTAAATTAATATGAAATTATCCATAATTATCAGCTGTAGGAACTACATACACTTTTTTCAGTGTAATGAAACTTTCGGGCAATCTTGATCTCTCTTTAATTTGCATTCACCAAAAGGGGATTTAGAAATTCCAGTGTAATAATAAAAAAGGCATCAAACGTAACGTATCCTATAAATAGCTGGTAAGATTATTCAATGGAAAAGAATGACATATAAAGAAGATCAACGCAATGATTATCAAGTGCAACGAAGAGACGGGTTGTTATGTAAAATCAATGAATTGTTATCTGAATGGATATTTGCCTGAAGAGAAAGTTTAAAATTACATAGAGTGCTGGTACATTATATGTTTTTTAACACACACACACACACACACACACACACACACACACACACACACACACACACACACACACACACACTCTCTCTCCTCTCTCTCTCTCTCTCTCTCTCTCTCTCTCTCTCTCTCTTCTCTCTTTCTCGTATACTCATATTCTAATGCTTTCTAATAAGGAAGTCATAGTTCATTTAGAGACAAACATTTTAAATAGATGCATATATGCTTGTGTTTTGTTTAATTAATATATATATATATATATATATATATATATATATATATATATATATACGGTACCAATTTTGATACACCAGATGCGCATTTCGACATATAATATTTTACATCCTATCCGATATTTTTCCAGCCATTCAGAAACTGTATAAGTGAAAGATTCTCAAATGGGACGTAGAAACAAAATGAAAGATAGAGAGACGCCACTAGTTATAGGTGAAGTGCCGCATATTTTGGATAATGCATGGCGCAATAGTTAGGACTCTTTATCATGCCTACGCTTATAGTGACATGGGACCTCTTTTATTAAAGTCATATCCGAACGACTCATGACCTTCAATTCTAATCCCGGATGCATGGTAACCGAACAGTTCCTACCTATGTGAAACATCGTAGGTTTGACGCGGCATCGGGATCGAGAATCAAACCCGCCGGGATCTTCCGGCAGCGAAGCAAACGCTCTAGTCTACCGGCATATTTATACTTGTAAAAGCTTATAAAACACATTTTCCTATGACCCAAAATTTCAGAATTCTTGCAAATGTTCAGCCAACTACTAAAATACCAACTACAAAATAATATTATCGTAAGATTGGGGGAGAGTTAGCAACTGGTTTGATGCCTTTTTGGCCTATAAAGTGTATACAAGCACAGTGTTTCACACACACACACACACACACACACGAATGGTCTCATTACTATAGCCCTCTGGCAATAAATAACAAGAAGATAATGAGGTGCACATGTATAAAGGTGATTTCATTTGAACATATTCAATAGGACTATATTATACAAACTCTACAACACGTTTCCCACCTATAGAATCGATAAAAAGACTTTTACAGCAAATGGAAAGAGACAAGTATTATACCTTAATTAGTTATTAACAAACATACCTACGATTAAGGAATCTTTGAGGACTTCATCAAAGATAAAACAATTCATTTCATTCGACGTTATTTCACTGTCCCATAGCAAACGGTAGGAATCATCGATAGTCAAGTAATCAAATCTAAACAGAAAAAAAAGATCCCATCCCTATGCATTACAGTATATTTTTCACACATAAAAACAATTTTTAACCCCAATCGCATCTTCTTGCTAACCACATGAAAATATGTATTTATGATGTTTTGTATGTATAGAAAATAAGTCGGTAAGGGGTTGTGACCTAATTTAGTAAGGATTGTATTCATTGAGTGCTTGCCAGATGAGAAATACTTGGCGGTTGGGAAACATTTCCGATATATGCTTCCTTGATTTTAAGTTGAACAAGTATGAAGTATAACTCTAGAGGCGCTGACTGCAACAGAGGAAAAAATGTTTACGTGTTTCTTATTTTTTGTTTGTTTGTTTGGTTATAGCCTTCTGAGCAATTTTTCAGCTATCCGGCGGCTGTCACCATTACCGGTGACAGGGCTGCAAATTTAGGCCTATGCTCGGCACTCAGGGCCTTTGAGCAGGGAGGGATCCTTATCGTGCCACACCTACTGCGACACGGGACCTCGGTTTATACGGTCTCATCCGAAAGACCGGCACCCACGTCCCACAGTGGGATTCGAACCCCCGACTCAAGGATCATCAGATCTTTGAGCCCGACGCTCTAACCACTGCGCCACGCGGGCGCCTTACGTGTTTCTTAAAAAGTATTTTGAGACAAAGTTTGAGTTGAGGGTAAATAAAATATTAGAACTTTTCTGGTGATTGTAAGAAAAATATTGAAGTGTATACAAACATGATTAACTTTATCATTAATTTATGTTTGTGTTTTATTAAGGGATGTTAACGATTATTCGATTAACGGATCAAATGTTAATTGGTTAGAAAGTTTATAAGAAGGTTATTATTTAGTCATAAACAAAAAGGGCGGTAATATTCAAAGGTCTAAATGCAGTTTTACAACAGAACTTAATGACTGATCCGACTGGATAATCTTGCTTGTAATTACGATAATTCATTTTGTAGTAAGACTTCTTCGAAAGTTCCCAGTCAGGCTCATATGACATGTCAAACGTTGCAATATTTGATCTTTTCCATTTGTTTGTACATTGTTTTCATTTGTATTGTAGAATTTTCCCCTTTGGATTCTATATTTTCAATTTGTATTGTTTAATTTTTCATCTGTACTGTATATTTTCTATTCATATTGATTTGTTTCGAAGGATTTCATTAGTCAACATCCCTTCGAGAATTTTTTACTCATACTGAGACGCTACCAGCTGTAGGTGAAGTAACAAGATTCAGACCTATGCTTAGCTCTCAGGGCCGTAGCAATGTTTTTTTCTTCTTAATGTATCAACACCTGCCGCAACACGGGACATCTGCGTTTAAGGTCATATCTATAGTAACTGGTATGCGCCATTCTACAATTTGTCGTGTTTTCGTTATTCCGAGGCGATATGACGACAAATCAAAAGGACGACAAAACGATAATTAACGATTTTTCATCCCGAAATAACGAAAATACGACAAAAGAAAAGTTGAAAAGTCGACAAAATACAGGCGAAAAGACGACAAACAAAACCCGCAAATTAGCAACCTAATATTTGTCTTATAATCGCTTGGCGTTTTGTCGTCTTTTCAAGGTGACAAGACGACAAAACGAAAAGACGAGAAATGATAATTAGCAACTGTATCATGCCAATTACATGGCATAAACGTGGATAATTCATTTACCAATTATATACTGATAGAATGGAGTACACAAAGGGCATCACATATATAAAACGCACTAAATCCGTGCAAAATACAAGTAAGGCACGTGCACATAGTATGCTTCCCTCGGACAGCTATTTAAGAAATGCGTCCAATGAAAAGGCTAAGATCAATCTCATAATCCCTATAGAAAATATAGATATGAGAGGTGGGCAAACACGGACACTGGACATACCAGAGGTGGGATCACATGCCGCGGAGGAGTAAACATCCCTTATCGGCCGGTCACACCCGCCGTGAGGCCTATATCTTGTTAAGGTAAACGGGGTAATCCGCACTCAGAATGAGTGTACCAATAATGGCTTAACAATTTGTATAAAACGCGTCAGACAACATTTGACCTAATGGAAGGTTGGTCTGGCAATTAGATCGTTATAAAGACCATAGAATTTGCGAAATGCTGACTTTAGACGAGACTGTACAAACCCCTGTAACACCAACTTGTTTGTCAGTAGCCTGTCTAGATTTAAAATCTGATAATATGCAGAACACGCTCTTGCGTATCGAATCAGTTAAGAGATGTAAACACTATATGCAGGTCATAATGGAATTCATGTTGCTGCATAGATAAGGGAATTTGACGATTTGTTACAAAGTTGAGTTGCCAGTTTGTAGTCAGCATGTATTTCCAAAAGAATATCGAAGTACGAGGCAGATATGGAAGGCTCTGTGGTGTCCATTATTTCAAGTTCACTGGATATATTGAATCAACATATGATAGAAAATGATCATTGTTACATGTACATATTAATATATAAAACGTCGTCAATATATCTAAATGTTGAAGGGGCTTTCGTGGCAGAAAAGAACAAACAATCAATCAATGAATCAATCTAAATGTTGAAGTGACGACCATAGCAAGATATCTTTTCTTCTCATGTAGAAGCTTTTGAATGAATTATGCTTCACAAAAATATAAAAACAAGTCAGCTGACAAATGAACACAATTCGTGCCCATGGGAATTCCATGGGAATTGGATTGATTGATTGTTTTCCGCCGCAGTCAACAATTTTTCAGTTATCTAATGGCGTCCAGATTTTATTGGTGGAGGAGAGAACCCTGATACAATGTATCCGGGAAGAGACCACCAACCTTCCGAAAGTAAACTGGCAAACTTTCTCCCATATATCGGCGAGAGCCGGATTCGAACCCACGTCAATTAGAGGTGAGAGGAATTGTGATTTTGAGCGCAGTGCTTTAACCACTCGGCCACGGAAGCCCCTATAATCAAGTCAGAGATACAAGAGATGTGACACAATAGTAGATACAAATGTAAATAAATTAGGGAGGCCATACAACTTCATAAATTTTGAAGATGAACATACAAAGTTGTGCAAACATAAACCAAAATGCTCTGGTCCATATTTTCTGCAGAACTTGGATGTAAAATTACTTTGAAAGTTTTCACAATATACATGTAGTTTTACTTCTCTGCGGTCACACATCTAGCTAGTGACGCCTCTATATGACCGCCAAATTATCGAATGGGACGTAAAACGACAACAAAAAGCCTTTGTTTCAATCAAATATTGCCATAGACTTCATCAACATGTAGATGTATGATATCAAAGTCAATCAGAGATAATTCCGTTGAGGACACTCAGATGTTTGTCTACATTGAATAACTATTTCCTTTGTTGATTTCTAATTTTCAGGTTGTAAGAATTTAAATACGACATGGCTGTATAAAGTGAAGATAACGAATAATCATTTGTGATCAATCTCATAAATACAATAAAAAATACAAAACTGAGATTAGGGCAAACACGGACCCCTGAAAGAACCAGAAGTTGGATCAGATACGTAGAAGGATTAAACATCCCCTGTTGACCAGTCACAATCGCCATGAGCCCTACACAATCAGATTGTTTTTGCTTTGAATACCTTCAAGTTTTCACTCTTACTGAGACGTCAACAGCTGTTGGTAAAGTACCATAAATTTAGACCTATGCTTAACGCTCAGAGCTGAAGCGCTGAGGGTTCTTTAACGTACCAACAACTGCCGCGACATGGGACTTCCGATTTTATGACAATATCCCAGAGACTGAGATTCTCATTTCTAAATGCAGAAGGGGCCTCCGATAAAATATTTTAAAACTATAGCAGTTATGGGGTCCTTATGCTATGCTTCAAATATATTATTCTTTAAACATGCATTCATTGTAATCAGATATCATGTAATATTGAGACATTTTCCTTTTGGTTACGTGTGTGTAGTGGGGGGGGGGGGGGGGGGGGGGGGCAAGATGACATAAAACTACTGCTTGAATTTTTCATCTATAAACAACGTTAACCCGAGTCACCTTGGCCCATATTTAAAGATTTGCCCTCTCTCTCTCTCTCTCTCTCTCTCTCTCTCTCTCTCTCTCTCTGTATATATATATATATATATATATATATATATATATATATATATATAAATTTGATCCTCTATTGTGGCCCATCCTACTCCAGGGGCCATATTTTGATAAACTTGAATCTGCACTATGTCAGGAAGTTTCTATGTTTGAACTTTTTTGGCCCAGTGGTTCTCATTTTCGCAAGCCAAGGGTTTTCGGTCCACTCCGTTCCCCACAAGCCCTTGGCAGATTACGCCACGAAAACTGTGGCCCGCAGCTTCCATGTAAATTTGAACTTTTCTGGCCAAGTGATTCTTGGGAAGATCTTTAAATGATCCCTCTCTGTTTTTCCATTTTTGTGATTATTTCCTTTTTAAAGGGGGATGGCCCTTCATTTGAACAAACGTTAATCCCCTTCACCCACGGATGATTTGTATCAAATTTGAATGAAATTGGACCAGTGGTTCTGGAGAAGATTTTTAAAATTTGATAGTATAGGTTTGCTATTTCGCTGTTATCTCCCACATGGGAAAGGACGTTGATCTTTATTTGAACAAATGTGTATACCCTTTATCAAAGGATGCTTTCTGCCAAGTGTGGTTGAAATTGGTCCAGTCGTTCTGGAGAAGAAGTCGAAAATGTGAGAAGTTTAGAGACAAACGGACGGACGGATAGACGGTCGATGGACAACGGGTGATCAGAAACGTTCACTTGACCTATCAGCTCAGTGAGCTAAAAATTATCCGTGGAGAGAACAAAAATTACCATGCAGTTGTGGAAAATCGTTTGGAATTGGTTTCATTATCTATTACTAACAAAAACACAGGCGCCTGGGAAGGGTATTTTACTGTTGTTCAGAAAATCGTAATAATTTACTATATAAAAAATATCCATGGAGAGAATAAAAGTTGCCATGCAGTTGTGGAAAATCTTTCTCCTTATTCACTTCTCCTTATTCACTTGGAACGGTTTTTTACATAGCCTGGTACCTTTTGGAAATATCGATTAATTCGGATCGCCCGTGTCGGTTTCACGTTAAAGCTACTTCCTTGATTAGAGCTGAATGAAATGATTTTCGTACAAAAACAAACAAACAAACAAACAAATCCATTAAAAATACAAAATGGATAGAGAGTTGTTACCAGAGGAATTTAATCTTTTAATCGAAAATATCTATCCAGGAACACGGAAAGGGGAAACTGACCTGCAAGTCTTGTTATATATCACAATTAGTGGGGTAAGATATTTTTAAAACGTGGATAAATTAGCATTCTTTGATAATGATGCATGTAGTTAAGGTCGTGGGTCTTTGAACTCTCTTGTTCACAATTGCATCTAATTCTAATTTAGATGAGCTTTCAATTTGATAAATAATAAGGAATGTACATGTATTCATTTTAGTTCAAATCATTGAAAATCAGATTCTTTACTGTATTACAAGTATATTGTAAAGATAATAAAAATTAGTACGAGAAAAGGAAATCGTACGTCATCAGTTATATTTAAAAAAAGACCTTTCATTTAGATAACATTTTGCGATTGTCACTGTAATAATTCGTGGACGTCGCTTCCTTCTAATGACAATGACCGCCAAGCAAATAACTAAAGGTTACTAAGAATAGAATACAGAGTTCAGTCAATGACTGTTATAGAAATACACATATGGATGCAGATATATTTGGACTAGTTCGTTTCATGTATATTTCCCATTATCGTTTTTGGATCAGCTTTCTGGCATTTCATATACCTGTACGTAATCATTTAGGTGGATGGTAAAATTTTAATGTTTACACCCAAACTCAAGTTCAGCATCCCATATGGGTATATATTTAGCAACATAGTTTCTTCCTAACCTTCTTTGACACGTGCACTTAATATAACCGAGAATGGTGCGGGCTGCTATCTAATTATTTATTACGTGGCTGTTCATATATGAGATATCAAAGATTTGTCATATGTATAGGCGTCAAATAGCCAGCTTTGGTACAGAAATGAAAATTAAAGATTACCATGTTTCATTAAGAGACATTTTTAGCGATTCTTTTTTTTAGCCTTATGTGTTCGATTCTCACAAATTATAATTGTTCTGTAAAAATGTAAAACCTGTGATATATTGATTACTATTGATTATTGAATCATGAAAAGTTGAGATGTAAATCTAATAACGTTGTCTACGTAATTGAGTTTAATCTTTGTGGACTGATTTATGTTGGGGAAATTAAGGGGTCACTAAATAAACGAATAATGTGACACAGGTTTCAAATCAATAATGGTGGTAATCAACTTCTTTATAAACATTTCAATTCTCCCGCTCATCCTATCTTGTTAGGGTCAGGATTCTAGAAAATATTTACCATCATACGAACAACACAACTTTAAGTACCCTTACTAGTCCATTATGTTGCTTGGTTGTATGTTGGAATTCCTATGGGCACGAATTATGATCCTCGATCAGCTGACCAATTGTTATATTCTTTAATCAAAAGATTGTACATGAGAAGAAACATTCTCTTGCTGTGGTCTTCAACTCGACATTTAGTTATATCGACGACGTTTAATCTATTAGCAACAATAAATTTCATTCATACATGTATGGCCGCCCGCGTGGCGCAGTGGTTAGAGCGTCGGGCTCAAAGATCTGATGATCCTTGAGTCGGGGGTTCGAATCCCACTGTGGGACGTGGGTGCCGGTCTTTCGAATGAGACCGTATAAACCGAGGTCCCGTGTCACAGTAGGTGTGGCACGATAAAGATCCCTCCCTGCTCAAAGGCCCTGAGTGCCGAGCATAGGCCTAAATTTGCAGCCCTGTCACCGGTATTGGTGACAGCCGCCGGATAGCTGAAAAATTGCTCAGGCGGCTATAAAGAAAAAACAAACAAATCATACATGTATGTCGATTCGTTATATCCCAGTGAGACACCGTGACAGAGTTTTCCACATCTGCGTCATACTAAGATATTTTATTGAACATAGATGTTAACGGTGAACTAACAACTCAGTTTTATGGCAAACGGGATAACGTCAGCTTCTCCATCATCAATTTTGCATACTTATGTAGCAATATTCCATGATCTGCTGCATATGGTGTTGATGTCACTCAACTGATTCGATACGCAAAATCTTGTTCTGAGTATGGTCAGATTTTGAATCGAGACAGGCTACTGACAAATATGTTGATATTACAGGGGTTTCAACAGCCTCGATTAAAGTCCGCATTTCGAAAATTCTACGTTCGCCATAGCAATCTAATTTACAGGTACCAGTGCAATCTGTCGTTGGGTATACTTTCATATTAATTTAGACCGTTGTTTGAACACTATTTTGGCTACGGATTTATTCACGAACTGATCAAGATAATAGGGCTCACGGCGGGTGTGACCGGTCAACAGGAAATGCTTACTCCTCCTAAGCACCTGATCCCACCTCTGGTGTGTCCAGGGGTCCATATTTGCCCTTCACTTACTTTTAAAATAATCAAAAAGTCTGCAATATGTCAATAATGTTATTGGGGATTTATTTTTAATTCAGCATTACGGGTAGTTCATTATTATTAAGGAACGTTAATGTAAGTGGATTTGATTTGAACATATTTTATTGCATATAATATATACAAAAGGATCGGAAACAAGTTCTAAAAACTTACTCGTTCCTTTCCCTAAAATATAATAATATACAGAATATTAGAACACAAATGTTACATGCAAGTAATTATTATTGAACATTAGTATACAAAGAATACATACTCGTATATAATGTTCCATGTAGGTATATTCTATAGATAGGCTGTACTTTATTACAGAGTACAGGAATTGTTCAGAAAGGAGCAGGTCTATGATAAAGAAGTGGGGCATTAAAATAAGAACCTGGCAAAATTATGCAAAGTCTACAGATCATAATTCCATTATTGATTATGCTACATGTATACATATAGCTATATAGACATGTAATCTGAACTACGAATATCGCGTTATAAAAACGACCAGAAGTCAATTATTGTTATGTTTACAATCGGATAATTAAATATCGTTTCTTTTGTTGTTATTTGTATGTATTATGTTTTATTTCCCATTCGGGAATTTCACACTTATGTACAGAGACGGCCTTCGAGGCCGAGTGGTTAGAGCATTGCGCTCAAAAACACAACGCCTCTCACCTCAAGTCGGTGCGGGTTTGATTCTCGCTCGAGCCGATATATATGAGAAAGTTTGCCAGTCTACTTTCGGAAGGTCGGTTGTCTCTTCCCGGGTACATTGCATCAGGGTACTCTCTTCAACCAATAAAAAAAAACTGGACACCAACAGATAACTGAAAACTTGTTGAGTGTGGAGGAAAATAAACAATCAATCAATCAATACAGAGACGTCATTAGCATTAGATGAAGAGAGGCACTAGGCTACTGTGACCGGTTATGCCGTTTGTTCTTTTGACCAGAAAATCAATCTGTCATTAGATTCTAGTCAGAATAAGGGCTCTTCAATTATCGGTTCCAAGAACAACTACTGCTAGAAAGCCCATGACCTTTCACCCTTAACCAATGTGAGCTACGTACTTGTTTCGCACCACACACCTATAAAGTGAGGTGACTACTGGACGAAGAGTTCCCCTAGCTATCAGTCGAACAACCAGAGCTACATGTATCTGAATGATAGAATCGATGACTTTTGTTTGTCCTTTGGACTTGGAAATTAAAAGAGACCACCATCTACTAGGTATAGGAAACCTGTGTATTCAATATGCTCGTAGTCATTGAATTGAGCAGAAAACATGTAGTCTTCAGACAGACAGGTACAAACTAATAACACCTCTTGTTATAATGGCGGTGAGGTGCGTAAATATTAACTATGATAATATATAATTTTTACAAATGCACTGTAGAACAATTTCATTATAATTTTTTACAAGTGATACTTTAGTATTTTATTATATTTTCAAAGCATGCTTTTTCTCTTTTGCGATTTAAAAAAAAATTCAGTTACTGATACTGTGATAAACACTAAAGGTCAGAGAGTATACACGCAGCTATTATAACGTTCCAAAAATAAATCCAATTAGATATTCCTTACTACAGGTATATGTAATATCACGCTAGCTAATCCTTATGGTGTCGTTCTTTCGCTGATATCCTTCCCACGTTATACAAGTTGGCACATTTATGATGAATTGGGAATCATTGCAATGTAGTTAAAATTAATTTCACGAAGCTGTGACTGAGCTGAGAACGGTCCCCAGATTACATGTAAATTTCCCAAAACTACTAATTCATAACCTGGTAAACATTCACTGTGATATATCCAACAGTTTGAAGGGAATTACAATGACAAAATGTTTTGGACGAACACCGGACACTAAAAAATCCAGATGATACTAAATCAAACTATTTTCGTACATCACAAGGGACATTGGATTAAGTTAGGATGTTTGGATACTTTCAGTCAAATATACATAATTTCTATATACACAATAATGTACAGTTTCACGTTTATCACATACAAATTTTTGTAGGAAAATATGGTTTGAAGGGTTATACGTACATAAAGGCAGAACAATCTGCATAATTGCCGTTTACGGGTTGCATTTTATTTGCCATCATCTTCACAGACAAAAAAAAAATAAATTTATGAAATTAATATAATATATTCAAGAGATTCAATATTATTTTAATACGTCAAAAATTACTTTTTGAATTTTGTTGTCACAGCACAAGTAAATTAAGTAACATGCAATGTGGTCCTTATTGATAACATGTATTTCACATCACCATTAATCCGTACCTTTCATCTGAGTAGAAATAATTTTAACACCAAATCAATTTATCAATATGAGATTTTTCTTATCCTTGATTTTGTTGTATTTTGATTGTGTGTTTGTTTATTTTTTTTTTCTTATGGGTGGGTTCTGCATGTACAAATAGGGTGTAACTAAAATATGTGTCCTTCCGCCACGCATAACACCGGTGTTTTACAATTCTATTTATTCGGGAGAAAACTACTTTCATACTTTATCTATGTCAAACTTTAAGCCATAAGACACAACATACATCAACTGCATGAAGAGGATACTTGATAATAGATGGGATATTCCTTATTATTACAGAAATTGTCTTCCGAATATAACTTGAATTAAGTAGAAAAAGTAATTGTGACGATGGTTTTTAAACTGCCTGCATGCCGTCGTATAAAACGCTCTTCCGTTATCTTGTTTTCGATCAAACTTTGTTTTTGAAAAACAGATGTTACGCGTCCAATATATAAACTGTGACAAAATTAGAAACTTAAAATTTATTATACAATGCAGTTACAATATGAAGTATTTCAAGATGCTTATTGCTCTTATAAAGTGGAAGAATTTCAATAACCTACCAGTTTTAGCTGGAGACTGTTTCCTGTAAATTATAGGTCCACGCACGGAACTAAATCTTATATTAAGATATGCAATTCAGCATATGTATAACATTTTAATAATCAATCATAATCGAACCTTTCGTTTTATTAGAACAATCGGTTATAAAACAGCGTTTCAACTACTGTCGGGGACTGCATACGTTAAATATATACCATTCATGGTAAGTTATTGCACTTTGACGATTTCAAAATACTAGGTCACTGTTTTCCCTTCTGACAAGCATTATTTATTAACGGATTTATATTGACGGAAAGATCTGCGAAATTCACTCCTAATGTCAAACACTTGTTTAAAGAGTATTTTGTTCATTGTTAAAACCTAGGCCAAAATGATAATGGTATCTGAAAATTTCGACAGACTGCATACTGACATTGAAGCAGTACTAGTCTATCCAATCCAAGGAAAAACCTGATGCATATTCATAAAGGTATGACCTTTATAGTTGATGTGCTCAAGCGCGCAAGAAAATGTTCTTAGAAACATCATGGGGAATGAGAATTTTGTTTCCAGTAGCTAGGTATCTGATTTTATATCAAATATGAAATTTAACTCCCTTTCCATTGCCCCAAGTGGATCTCTCTACCTTGTTTTCCGCCAGGTTGTCTTTTATTCCTGATTGTGTCTCACCAACAGCCTGTATGCCATCCTAGCTTTTACAGCAGCTTGGAACGTCACGTGATCATGGATATTTCGAAATGTGGCGTTCACCATCCGACTCGGAGAATATATGATTAAGTAAGAAATTAGCTTCTTTCCTTTTTAATATGATTCAGTTAAATTATAATTTGCATAAAGTGTATAACTTTTATAGCTTGATATAAAACACACTTTTTTATTCCTACGATAATATCCAAATAATACGGCATGTTTTGCTTAAAGGGTTGAGGTCTGTCGCGACCTGGAATTAAACCCGGGCCTCCCTCGCATAAGATATTTAATACCATATATAAGTTCCATGCATATAAGTGTTAAGTCTTTCGACTACTGTGCTATTGTAGACATACTAGCTCAACAAAGAGGATATAAATCAATAGATCACCACCTATCCTGTCTCCTAATGGGTAAAATAAAGGTCAGATGAGTCTACAGCAATGTTCTTTTTACCCTGACCAATCTCTCTCCACTGGCAGTATATACACGGTATCTGTTTATGTATCTTGATGAAGTTTGATATTGACCTTTTGAATACAAATCAATAAGGAACATATAGGCTTCTCTTAACACACTCTTGACAGCTGCTATGTATGTTGCAATAAAATGTGGTGTATACAAAAAACACAAATCTTCAGTTGTTAAACAGAAAATTCAATTATGATGCACAACAGGAATTGCATGTAGATAGTACACTGCACATGTATATACAGGTATATTGGTATTTATCAAATAAAAACTGTTTGTTTCTGTTCAGTTTTTAGTTTGTGCCTTTTGTTGATTAGTCACGCTTTACTCTTGAATAGTATCAGACAATGTGATATGTCGATCGATGCTCTTATGATATAAATGCAAGTAACTGTTCTGTCTAATTAGAATGTTTTAATTTTATATATCCTCTCAAAACAGAGTTGCACGACTGGAACATACATGTAACAACTCACACTTTCGTTCGCGTGTTCTTTCTAGTTTTTAAAGTTAAAATAACATCTTATATCTAACTTTCCCTCCTTGCACCAGAGTTGTGATGGGGACGTAGGAACTTGGATTTCTATCTGAAGTATCCGTTCCTTCGACCGTGCTGTACATGTATCTTTCCTAAACAGTAGCACACATTGCAACAGTTTAGTTTTGTTTGCAGTCATCTCACTTTGACTAATCTAGGTAACATTGATGTTATTAAGTAGGTATTTGTCTCGACGAGAAGGTATACCTCGATGCAGAAATTCTGCTCTTTGGCGTAGTTGACGGAAATCCTTCTCCGAAATTGAGTTCTCTGCATTTCGTCCTTAGCAAGGTCATTAATGTCGTGGTGTCTGGATAACAACACACCTTTGTTCTGTTTTAAAACGCTCTAGGGTTTTCCAGTGATAGTAATATTTTCTAATTGTTCCAACTGGGATAGAAGAGTATCATAATACCGCTGCTAATTGACTTCGATTATTTGAAGACACCGCTTTTCATTTTGCGCTTCTATTAACGGCTTTATTCAAGGACAAATGACGAATGTTTCATTAAGGGATTCTTGTTTTCCTTGGAAGTATTTGACTTAAGTGTGATAAACTTGGCTAACTTGAAAATATCCCTATGAATGCTTTCAAGAAATGTAATATAGAATCAGTTGACAGCGTCTGAATCTCTTTGTAATCTAGTTCTCTGACCAGTCTAGGTAATGTCAGCACCCTTTAGTGTCATTTGTTTGCCACGACTGGCCTATACATAGTGGTTCCGTGCTTGTATATTAATATCAAGTGATAGGCCATTTTCTTATCATTGCATCGTTATACATGTATCCTATTGGTTAACAGTCATAGCCGTTTGCACTACGTAGCGGTTTATGTTCAATTCTCAATGTAGTGTCGGTATGGTATTTTCGTAGACATAAATAACCATTTTAAACCTTCATTGGGATATGAAGTCGGATAGACACATGATCAAATCCTGTGAAGTCAGTTGACCCTTGCATGTTTATCTTTATCGTGGATATCAGCGATATTTACTAGAATCATTTTCAGCAATTTACTACTTTTCCATACGATATTGACATTCCATGTATGCGTTTCATTTCTTTAAATCAGAATGTGTTCATATTTTGATGTCGATATCAGACTGCCCCACTCCCAATACTTACATGCTCCCTAACCATAAACCTAGAATTAGCTATAAAACCCATCCTTAATTCCAATACCCCTTCTTTTTTAAAACCCAACCCTAAAACTGACCAATTTACTTGAAAACAAATCTTTGGATGTGGTATTCATCTCCACATCAAGATACATCGGCGACGTTTTATCTATTAACAATATTAATTTTCATACATATAATAGACACTATAGAGTCTTCCACATCTGCGTCATAACTGGGTGTTTTACTGTACACATTTGTTCACGGCAAACTAACAACTTAACTGTGTGAAAAATTGGGTTACTTCAGCTTCTCCATTGTCATATTTCCCATATTTACATGTATGTAGCAATATTACGTTATCTCCAGCAACTGATTCAGTACGTGAGATCATGTTCTACGATGATCAAGCATTAAATTGAAGCATGGTACTGACAAAGTAGTTGATGTTATAGGCGTTTTAACAATCTCGTTTAAAGTCATAACTTCGCAAATTATGTTCGATTTATAATGAAGTTACCTTTCAATAGGCTCAATGCTGTCTTTCGCAAATTATGCTCACGATATTATAAATTTACTTTTCAATCTGTCTGCTTTGTTTCAATCCGATTGTTACGCCGTTCTTTATATACTAGTTTTGACTACGGATTACTCCTTTAGCTGATCAAGAAAGATGGCCCATGACGGGAATGACCGGCCAACAGGGGATTCTTACATCTAAACACCTGACCCACCCTCTGGTTTTTCAGGAATTAATGTTTTCCCTACCTCAATTTTGTATTCACAGGATCTATGAGATCGACCACTGTTCATTGCCTGCACCTTTTTCATCCATAAAAGGAAGTCATAACTTCGCCCTCCTTATAATATAGTACAGATAATGACATAACTTCGCCCTCCTTATAATATAGTACAGATAATGACATAACTTCACCCTCCTTATAGTATAGTACAGATAATGACATAACTTCACCTTCCTTATAATATAGTACAGATAATGACATAACTTCACCCTCCTTATAATATAGTACAGATAATGACATAACTTCACCCTCCTTATAATATAGTACAGATAATGACATAACTTCACCCTCCTTATAATATAGTACAGATAATGACATAACTTCACCCTCCTTATAGTATAGTACAGATAATGACATAACTTCACCTTCCTTATAATATAGTACAGATAATGACATAACTTCGCCCTCCTTATAGTATAGTACAGAAAATGTTATAACTTCGCCCTCCTTATAATATAGTACAGATAATGACATAATGACATATCCATATTATTTAAAAATAAAAATACTAAATACGAAGGACCCCGTAGATAACTTAATCCATACTAGTACTTACAAGTACTAGTGCTACTAACATAAAAATCGTTAATGTTTGTAATGTCAGATACCATAATATTGCATAGATGTAAATGTAGTTAATTGCTGCAATATTGAACTTTGACTTCATGGCCAAAACTGTACTTGTTAGATGTCTTTAATTTTAATGATGAATGATCTCTGTATAAATTATAAAAACTTTTTGTTGAATACCACCTTCGCATGAGTTATAAATGTTTTTTGTTGAAAAGTGTTCAAAATAACGCAACTCATGGAAATTGACGGATAAACAGACAGGCAGAATGACAGACGCAAGAGCTTTGTGTCTTCGTTTGATATGCAAATATTTTTTTTGTAAAATATGGAAGCGGTATGGTGAAACCTTTGCAAGATATCGTGTCATAATTAAAGTGCAATAAACTTATATATTTAATAAATGTCTGCGTAGCCTTGGCCATTGACATCGTGACAATGAAATTTAGGCTTATCATACCTTTTGAATGGCTCAAACATAAGTTATAATACTTACAAGGTAATCGAACAACGAGTGATTGATGTTTACAAACAGAATCTTTTAGAAGACATTTCACGTTCACCGTTAGGTTTATATAAATCAGCATTTGATTAATAACTTCTGTTTACAGTTTTACGTAACGAAACCCATTGATCCGGTTTACAAATCTTATAGTACTTGCTTTAGAACGTCATCCCATAAATTGAATGTTAAAGTTGGAAGACACAATAATATTGTCAGAGAACAACGGTGTGATCTGTGTGATATAGAGGACGAGTTTCACTTTATTTTAAAATATCCACTTTATGATGACCTAAGAAAATAAATTTATTAAAAAAATTTATTATACAAAAGCAAACTATCAAACTACTTAGTGTAGAAAATACTAGGGAACTGAATAATCTTAGAAAATATCTACAATATGCGAAAAAATAAGAAATTCTCAAATATTATAACTGTGCATCTTGTAATATTGGAGTCTACCCACCTCCCACTATGTTGTTTGTGTTGGTATCTTTATATTGATAATTGTATTTATGTGCTCCCAATGGCTCAGTGCACCCAGTGGCTCACGGAAATAAAGAATCAGAATCAAATGTATAATTATCAACTATCTGTATAAAGTATGAAAGCTTGTCAACTTATTATGTCACAATGAAAGCATATTAAAGTAAGAGAATGAACGTATGTATGTGGCCTCAAAATCATATGGTATTTGTCTTTCATTGTCAGCTGCCCTTGAATCAAATATGAAAGTTGTATGTTGAGAACTAGTCCAAGTTAACCTGTCACAAAAAAGTGATGTTGGACAGATGAACGGAGCGAATAAGTGGACTTTTCTTCAATTTTCAACTACCTTTGTTTTTGAATATGAAAGGCTGTGTTGAAAACTTCTCAACTAATCATGTCACACTGTAAGCATACCGATAGTAAAGGTAGAGATGGAAAGTCTGTGTGACTTTGACCTCATTACTTCAACATATGAAGCTGTCTTCCTTTAATGGTCAGTATCATGAATTTAATATGACAGTTTGATGTTGAAATATATTCAAGATACTTTCTCACAACGATAGCACTAACAACAAACAGACAGATAAAATAAAAGCTATAGTTTTCTTACTTTGATAATCAACTCACTTTCCGTAGAATATGAAAGCGGTATGTTGAACAAGAATATGAAAGATATATGCTGAACAAGAATATGAAAGATATATGCTGAACAAGAATATGAAAGTTGTATGTTGAACATTATGCAAGACATCTTGTAACAACGGAAGTGATGTCCGGTCAACAGACGGAAGGCCGAAACAAATCCTAAATCAGAAAACTGGTGTGTAAACCTACACTTGCGTCAAGCAAATCTGTTGATAACCTCCATCCCAATTCATTTTCTTGGAATTATTAGAGAAATGAGGGATGTTCTTTCCCGTGTTTTCATTTTAAAACTGAAACAGAATGTTGTTGGAGGGCACCTAACCTTGCGCCTAGTAGCCAAACAAGTTAGCAGAGTCCTTCTTCCATGTCTACCCTAGATTAACTGCAGAAAACGTTTTTAAAAAGTTTTATGGTTTAAAGTGAAAAGGTACCTGAATACACCGAACAGCTGCCAGAATTCATATTTTTAGAAGGTGTTGTGTTTTACAAAATCAGGATAATTAAGGGAGAAAGGAAGTACTTTTGGAATATTATGATACCAATTTCATGTCTAAATACAGTAACATTACTAAAATCGTTGTACGTCGTGGTTTTCATCAAAAGATACGAACAATGTTTTTCCAAGCGATATTTCTCGACTAATCGTATGCGCAGGCGTGGAAAGGTATAGCGATGAATCGAAGCAGCGTCCGGGTTCTAATTTGAAAAAGAATTTGGATAATGACTGAGGAATGTTTTGATGTCTAGCATGTTGTAAAAGTAACTTTTAAAAAAAAAAATTGTTCTTTGATCCTCAAAATAAATTGCTTTCTAAATTTAATTTTTATTGTTCAAACGTAGAATCTAAATATGTAGTTCCCGATTTTTTACACTAGAGTGTACATTTGCAAACATAGTTTTTCAAGATTCTCATTTAGCAATTTCCGTTTAGAAAATATATATACGTCAAAAACTTAACCCTTGAGAAACAACATCTCAGCTGTATGAAGAGGATGCTTGAAAAATGAGAAAACTTTCCGTTTTATTTCAAATATTGTCTTCCGAAGGCACAAGTAATTGCCTCTAACATTCAAGGATGGTTTCCCCTCATATTTATAGGACGCATGGAGATATTTAGAATGCTAAATGTAACATGTATTGAAAGTATATATTCTTTTGACACATGGGTGGCGCAGTTTTTTTTTTCCTTGTTTTTTTTTTTTTTTTTTTTTTTTTAGTTTGGTTTGGTTTTTAGATTTTGTTGTTGTTGTTTTGGGGCTTTTTTATTTTTTTTTTTATTTTTTATTTTTTTATTTTTTGTTTTTGTTTTTTTTTGTTTTTTGTTTTGTTGTTGTTGTTTTTGTGTCAAGACTAGTTCAAAGTCACAATCTTTCCATATCAAGGGTCTTGAATAGTAATCAAAGTGTCTCACTTGGATGCCCTCGATCTTCGATTCCAGCGCCGCGTCAGACAAAGGTAGCCAAGCGAAGACGTGAAAGTCACGGGTCTTCCGAATATAAACTTTAATCTGAGGTAATCTCATGTCACGACGAGCATTGGCACGATTAGAATTCTCACTGATACGATACAGAGCACCATACATGCAGATAGGTCAAAATTCGTGAAAGCTGGTGAACTACTCTACATAAGGGGAAATTCTTAAATAGGGACGTAAAACAACAAATTTTCTAAAGACTGATCTGTCAAAAGCCATTTATAAAATTGCGAAAATTCATAATCGGTTCACACCTAAAGACAGGTATTTTTTCGATCATACAGTGAAAAGTATTACACTGAAATATTTTCTCTACTTCTACGGGGGTTTTCCTTTTCACATAATTTAAGCTAAACCTTTGAGCTTTTATTTCAAAATTCGACGATTATCGGCGTTCGTATTTGTTTTGAATGTCAATTGTGATACGCATTTGTTTGAATGTCAGTTATGATACGCATTTGTTTGAATGTTAGTTGTGACTGATTAAGGTCACTGAAATACTAATAGCAAAGTGCATTTCCTTTTATACGTTTAAAGGGGTGCTGTCTTATAAAGAGTTAAGGCCTTAAATAACAAATTTGAAATAATGCCATGTTGCATGGGAACGTTTGAGCTTTATTTAGTCTGAAGAAACATAGATTCTAGCGATGATGGCTAAAAGTTTCACTCCCTTGCTACAGCCATTTTGTGTGTGCATACATAGGCTAGTTGTACATTGTTTAACGTCGCTCTCGGGAATTTTTCACTCATAGGGAGACGTCACTATTGCCGGTGAAGGGCTCCAAAATTTAGGCCTATGCTCGGAGCTTACGGTCTTTGAGTAGGGAGAGATCTTGATCGTGCCACATCTACTGTGATTCTTGTGGTCTTATCCGAAGAACCGCCCCATTATTCACCTCTCTCGATAAGCAAGGAGTAGTAAGGACCTATTTTATCTCGGATCCCCACGGATAGGATATTAGTTATTACTACGCATTTTGAAACAAGAAAGTAGAACTTTTAAGTCGTATAATACAGTGTGTTAACCAGTCGGGTAGTGGGCACAGCGTTCCTCAGAAATATGCAACATATTTGAACCGCCATCGTAAAGCTTGCTTGACCTTTTCACTCCAAAATCATTAGGTATCATCCTTATCCCATGGTGAATCTTTGTGTGAAATATGGCGATTCCAGCTGATAAAGGAAAACAGTCTGCATAAGTACAGACTGACGGTATGATTCCAGTACAAGTGCCGTCAATGTTGTTGCGGGGGTGGGAATCTGATTTTTTTCTCTGTAATCAATATTTTCTGAAGTCAGTTTATACTATTGTTAAGTTAAAATGTCTCCTTCTTAATGACCCGACGGTCTGGACATGGAATGGTGCAACCTTTTTATAGTTGAGATTGGTAAAATTTCAACGTGTGTGGGTCGACTCTCTTTTTTTTGCAATCAAATTCTTATAGGAAAACTAAAACTGTACATTTTCAGTTCTTAGAAAGATGGAGTAATTAATGACCCAGTATAAATGAAATACGTAAAAATCTTATACAAAGATCAATAGCGTTTGTCAAACTATTACAAGTTCCTTACACTGAAGACAGTACATCGTGAATGATTTAAATCTCTATAAAAATTGAAAGCAAGCTGTTCAAGTGGTCTAAACGCAATGGTGATTTGTAAGTAGAAAATTTGGGGTAATGAGTTCGATACCACTTACAAGAAAAATATGTGATAGAAAATATGCTTATTAGTATATATCATGAATAGGCATTTTCGTCGCCATATTCACCCATCTTCTTTGTGGCACTTCACATACAGCTGCTAGCCAAAATGTCTTGAAATGGGACGCAAAACCTTATAGAAAGAAAATAAAGATAAATCTTAGGAAATGAAACAAAGTGAGAAAAAACTTTCTTTCTTTTTCTCGGACAGACCTGATGTTTGTTTAGACTATCTTCTTTCTCAATGAAAAAAAAGTCACCGAAATATCCATATTTGCAATTAAACTCTGTAGTATTGGTGAACAATATCTCAACTTTATTATAGGCCATGTAGCGATGAAATAGCTATTTCCTGTTTGTTTTGACAACATTTTTTTTTTATCATTGGATGATAAATTCACATTGAATAAAATGTATTTTACGAAAGGATAAGTATTTCATTGCAGTTATTTTTGTTTTAGGGAGCTAAATGAACCAAACGATCGTAAAAAGGTCTAGATGGTTCAAGGCCGAGTTATATATCCCTTTTTACGCTCGTAAAGGGTGTATTGTTTTTCTTTCCACGGTCATGGATTGTTAAATAAATGAAGTATTACGCCTTATCAGGAACTCTAAAGCATTGCTGTTCATTAAGATAAAAGCATAATAGAGTGAGAGTGACAGGTTCAATGGAGGAACAAGAGAGGGAGACGAGTCATTGACAGAGAAAATTAAGAAAACGCCAACAAGTGTCCAATCCGTTTATCCTTTTGATGGAATAAAATACGTTCAATTCAAATCAACAGGGCTCCGAGGTCTTTGATATGAGTTACGGAGGTAGGATTCGCTCTGGGGGTTTTGACATGTCGCTCAAGTCATAACGAAATAATACCAAACTGAAAATAGGGTATTCATGCTGGTGTTCAAGATGGAAAAAAAAATCTTTTGAAAAGTCAGATTTTGCAAAGCTGACTATTAAAGAGGTGTAAAAGTCTTATAAGTTCGGAGAATGCGTCAAATGTTTTACTGGGGAAATCGGTGCATATACTGGAAATAAATTTTGTTTACATATGAGAATGCTTTGCAGTACACAGTTCATTCAGGCCTTGTGGAAATATCGATAACGCACAGTGGTGAAAAGCGAGATAACTCTGTATTGTCCTTTCGATCCTGAAATCTGTTGTATATAGGAATTAAACAGAAAGTTGAATCACCAAACATTTTTTGCAAATGAACTGAAGACAGTTTGGTATGTTTAATACCACTCACCTTATATTTCTGTGAAAACATGAAATCCGTGCCGTGTATAGTTTTGAAGATGACAAGAGTTATTTTTGACTTCTAGAACTACAGGGTTATTTTCATCCAACCCTGTATAACATTCTTGGGTTAAGGGCATGCATTCAAGTTAATTCAAATAATAATAATCTTCTTCTCAAGAACTAATGTACTAGAAAGGCCAAAAACTGACAAGAAAAAAACATCTTTATATAATAACAGTTCAGATTTGTTCACATTATGAGCCCCGGGTTCATGTTTGTGCCACAATATAGGTTCACAATTTTATATAGGAAATTATCATATATCATCTCAAGAACTACAATGGTACAATATAGCATATTGGAGTAAAGAATTCGATAGGTTCGCACTATTGCAGAATAGTCAAGCGAAAATGTGGAACAATTCAATCTTAACCAGCATCCAAATCACAAGTTTTCACACCAAACTTACTGATGCATGGTGATTCATACGTAAACATTCTACAAAATGAACAGTTTTAAAAATCTTTTTACAGGTGTATCTAAGAAAATGTTGTGTAGATTTCCTCCATAGTCATCAATCCTGATGCACTGACAAAAAAGTAAATACGGAGGTGATTGTTATTTTTTTTTTCCAAAATAGGGACAATCACTGAAGACGATCTGTTTTTAAATATGTCGGTCAGTCTTGATAAATAAATCATTTGTTTCGTTTCTAACTGCTTACGGTGTTAGCCAATATCTTTGAACAAGCTAATTAACAACAGTATCAAAACATAATCCATTAAAGTTTTAAAGTCCTCCTCATTTTCAAAATCTTTCACAAAGTACAGACCAAATTCAATCGTACACGTTCTAAACGTATCGTAAAGCCTGCTGCTTAACATGATTCACAAAGGATGTACCCACGGGTTTCTTCAGTTTCATGCGTGCTAAAATGCACTTATTTAATTAGTTGATACCTGTAAGTGGTTAAAAGAAATAGACAAATGTTATCTTATTGGCGTAACTTTTTTTAAAACTATTACAATACATTTAACTTACAAATTGAAACTATCAATGAAATAGTTTCATTCTTCATTACAAAACGTGTCAAGCATGTTCAGATTGGTTTTAAATCTCCAATACACAGTAAGATTACTAGTTTTGAATTAATTTCCTAAGGGATGGAAACTGGGATGCAACACCGCACAGAAGAGGAACTCGAATAAAACGGATAGGCACGGAATACGGATAGCCGAAACGGATCACGATATGTCACCTAATACAATTATAAACAAGATACTTTGATGTAATAAAAAACGTTTAATTACTCTTGCATTATAACTAACAACGGGATTTGATTCAACGAAAGGCACATTACTTATCATTCCGCAAAACGTAGACCTAAAATAATACGAGTTATCTTCCTTGATTTTGATATACCTGTAAGAGTTGTATTTCCTTTCTCATTAACGCGAATCTGGTTGTCCGCCTTATTGGAGTATTCTCAATGGAAATTTGAATAGCATACAATCAACATTTGTCTGGACAACCTAGATAATGAAACGCGATATAGACGCAATGATGTGGTATGCTAATAACGAGCCCAGTTTAAATTTGCACACCACGGCACGCATCTGCATTTATATTCCCGAAATAGATATTTATAAATGCCTGTTGAGGATACGTGTACCATTATGCAGATCTATAACTTCATCGTAGACTCTGATCATTTTAAAAAAAAATATATGAACAAAATGCGACATTCATTATGAATGGGTTGGAAATTGTCTGTTATTGGTGAGAGTATATTAAATAGAGGACAGCTATTGTACCACGATGACCCCCTGAGGAAATGACTACGACAAGCCAAACATTACCATGGAGACTAAAGTGCACTGAAACTTTTTATCAGTGTGACTGTTAGACAAAAACATGAAGTAATGTCTAGGTATCAGTATAATTTGATTTGCTAACTATTATCATATGTAAAAGTCTGCATGTACATACACAGTTTGAAATGTGATGTAATAATTCACTTGTGCAGTAAATAATCATCCATCATGTAGGTATACAAATTTATATTATAACATAATCACTCATCGTGTAAATATTAAAATAGTCTTTACTCAGACTGTTTCTTCTAATTATTATTTTTCTCCGGTACTTTTTATGTCCGGACGTGTTCTCAGAAAGTACTTAATTAAGATATCAATATGAAACCTATTTTGAGATGAATGCATATCATTTGTAGATGTGCAGAACGAATGCCAATTTCTCTGAAAATGCATGCACGTGCATTGTAATTTTGGTACACTAACTTCGGAATCAGTCTAACCACGAAATTCTGAATATACGAATACCCACCCTCGCCTCCACCTGGGAATGAACTCCCGACATGCGGAACCAAATCTCCTAGAAGCGGGTGTCTATCGCTCGACCATCTAGGCAAATAAAAAAAAAAGACTTGCCGTCGATGATGATGACATCCTTGCCACGCTGTTACACGCTACACGGTCACTGAGAATGTGAGTGGGATAAAGTCATTTAACGTAAATTTTAGAAGATGATACAATATACGTACTGCATTTGAAATATTTGACAAAGCAGAAAGATTGCAATGAACTCTTAAACAATTGCCCTAAGTTGTTGTTGTTTGTTTGTTTAACGTCCCGTTGAGAATTTTGCACTCATATTGAGACGTAATTGAAAAAATATCTAATATATAGCACACAGATATTTACGATATATATATATATATTCATTCACTATACCTATATTTTTGTACATCTCTCTCTCTCTCTCTCTCTCTCTCTCTGTGTGTGTGTGGTGTGTGTATGTAATATACCCCCACTTAAAGAAAGGATAAGTGGATGCAATGTCTGACAAAAATGCAAAAAGAAAGAGACAAAATCACAAATGTATACACATTCTTTCATTAGAATCTTTAGAAATGCATGAGGGTGAATATTAAATCACAGGCTTTATTGTTTATCGTTGGTTATCGAATTTTCAATGAAAGATTGTAAATTTAGAAAAAAACTCCCATGCTGACTTAACTTTAGTTTGGTCCCCTTCCCACAATTCCATTCACACATTCCCTTTATGAAACTTTATTTACAACTTGAAAAAGAGGGCAATTTCCGGTTTGTTGGAATTTATCGATTTCGTAAAGAATTTCTGTAAGTAGGTTTTCATTAAGTACTTCATTAAGATTATAGTGTCATTTGGCATATTTAAAGTTTTAATTTTGTTTAAATTTTATTATAGTTGTTTTAAAAGATGTGTTTGTGAAACACTGATGCGCCCATATAGCCAAACTCCACGGTAATAAGGTGAAATAATTTGGTCACAAGAATGCACATGTAAAAAAATTTAATGTTTTTTTTTTTTTTTTAGATAATGTTAAAATCCAAGGTATGGGACAGAAATTCAAAACGTTTGGTACCACAAGAAAGGCTGTGGCATAAAATACATATGTGAAATACCTGTCACCATCAATTCAAAAGTTATGGCAAATGTTAAAAGTTTTTGCGGACAACCTGATAGAAGGATAGATGCCCCCGAATCTCCGATTACGGGGACATAAAAACACAGACCCTTACTCTTGAGAGGAAATACTTAGTCACTGGTTGTAAAAAATGGGGTGGTTTTACATTATAAAACTATTTGATACCTCATACGAATTGTAACCTTGACATTTCATATTTTGACCTCAATATCAATAAAAGTCTTTCTTAGGATATTGAGATTCATCACATTGCATGTAATTGCAAAAGCCTAGTAAAAACTAAAGTTATCATTTAGAAATTATCTGAGGCAATATATGAATTTCTGACCTATTGACCTGATATTCATTGGGAGTCTTTTTCAAGTCACGGGCTGTTATTGTATGAAGTTTCGTTGCAAAATCGTAAGGACTTCTAGTATGACAATCAGACGGACGGACGGACGGCCCGACAAACTAAAAATAAAAAGTAATACCACCCGCTTTTATCAACAAGCGTGGGGGGGGGGGGGGGGGGGGGGACTGTCCAGAAATGTTGTAACACACAACTTGGATAATTATGTAAAAGGACAAGATAGATGATTTAGGCGTTTGCAATGTATAAATCAGATGTGTGGATGAATTTATGATCGTTTTATGAAGCATCATTTTTAATGTATTCAAACACGAAATTTCTCACATATTAATAAAACGTATTGACTGTGGTCTGTAGTAGTCTTTGATCGGTATCCACTCCTAGAGACCCTACTTAAATTGCATGAGGATTTTTCAATAATACGTGTATTATCATTAATGAAACTCGAATTTGAAATATTATTGTGGTTGAATTCACAGTCTGTCTGGATTACTGGATTAGTAAGAGAAATCGAAATAGGATGGATTGCATTAACACGAGAATCTATATTAACTTCCTCTGTATCTGAGCTAAGTTAGACCATTAAACATTCTTGCTATTAGAGAGCGGTCGATAAGTTTCTAATTCACTAACGTGTCTAGTTGTAGTATATTAATAGTGTATAGATAGACAATGATTACTGGTGTCCGAAAGCTGCATATTCTATTACAGTACTGATCTTTTCAGTTTATTTCATCAAAAAATGCCATTGGCTGTAATGAACAACCTGGAGATGGAACGTGACAATTTGGACGAATGTGATATTGTAGACAGATTGATCACATTGATACTCGAAGGAATTCCCCGAGGCTTAAATATAACATTTTTACAAAAATAGTAATGGATAGCTAAGTATGTGATATTGTAGTATTATTTAGGTATAATGATTGGAAACTTTAGAACACTTCCTTATCAAGCTAAGAATTTCACTTTTAGTGTAAATTCAATGAAATTCAGAAGATATCGGTAGTTTATGTCATAAAGTTTATCGTCTTCGCTAATAAGATTGGTAACCAGGTCTAAGCGATATTTCTATATATACATTTGTGACGCACAGTGCGTCCTTTAGAAAAAACTACGAGGAGTGGTATCCATTGTTAGAAGCAATCTGAGATGAGTGAATATAGTTAAAAAAAAGCAAACTGAAATGAAAAGGGACGAATTATCCCTGTATCTTCCTGGTTTTATTCTGAGGTTTTGTATAAAATACACAGTTTTAACACTTTAATATTTTAATTCCCGTTCCCCTAAAAATGACACATGTACACAAAGTACATACGATTTTTAGATGCTTTTATTTATTTACTTCCAATCAAGAATTTCACATATACGCTCATATGGAAACGTCAACAGCTTTAGAAGAAGTGCCACAATTTTTGAACGATGCATGGCACTCAAGGCCGTGGCAAGAATGGGTCTTTATAGTGTCAACGCCTACCGTGACACGGGACCTCCATTTTAAAAGTTATATTGAAATATCCATCTTTTTTACTTCTAATGCCAGATAAGGGACCAAATTCTACCCATATTAAACATCTCAGGTTCGACAGGGCGCTGGAATCAGGAATCGCACTCGGGACCTCCCGACTGCAAGTCAACATCCCAACCTATAGGGTTGCAAAGTTTTATTATTATCTCTGTCTGTCTGTCTCTCAGTGTGTTTGTTTGTGTGTGTGTGTGTGTCTGTGTGTGTGTGTGTGTGTGTGTGTGTGTGTGTGTGTGTGTGTGTGTGTTACTGAATTCCTGCATTTGTTTGTTCTATAACTTTAAGACAGGTATGTATATTATTAATATTACCTTTCATTTGCGAGATGATAAAATTTCCACCAGCGATTCGGAAACGAAGCATTGGCAAGTTCCGAATTCCAGAACTGCACCCACGTAAGTCTTACATTATCATTATGCTTAGTAAACTAAATATGTTGCCATATATGTTGATAAAAGAACAGAGTTTGCTTGATAGAAAAGCTAAGCTTGCGTTTCATGTAATTTTTATTTACAAAGCGGAATTTTTATGGCATTAAAGCTTCATCCGCGACATTTACTTCTACTACCGAGTCATTGGGGAAGGAGCAGTACATCTTTTAACATCTCAAGTCTAACATGGATTAAAACACACAACCTATCACAAACCACAAAACCAGCGTTATATCGGCGGGGAATTGGGTTACAAAATTATTATTAGTAGTAGAGATTTATTTATTCAGACGTTCAGTATTCCCTGCAGACAGTGTTTTGTGAATTTTGTCTTTCTCAACCCGTCATTTATAGCAAGTGTCTATCAAATTATCATTTTCAATTTACGACACACAGTTCAGAGTGGGAATATGTTAGACTGACGCAAATGACAAGTCTCTGTAGAAGTCGTATATCTTCCGTTTATATTATGAAATTCTGTTTTATCTTATTTAATGTGAAACTGGGAAGAAACCCATATTTTTATTTCTGTGTAGGAACTGTTATAGCTCAGTGTTCTATTACCCTCTATCTTTGGATTTGAACAGTGAAGCACTCAGCTGTTCAACATACAGTGTACCAAGGGGAATCCATTTAATCAGTCTTTTGCACGAATACTCGTCAAATAATAATTGTTTTATACAGTTTTTAATTCAAACAATACCTCAATCAGACGTAGCGCCATCGTCGCAAGACACACCTGAAATGTACGCTCCTCTCCCTTTTCACCCGTGGCTCCCTGCATGAAAAAGTTCTCCTTTCTCATAGATATGCATGATGCAATTCGGCTAATCACCGAGGTTCCGAGCACAGGTTAGTCGGAGATTTAAACTGTTTTTTGAATGCGAGCAAATTACTCTTGACGAATCGAACTCTTGTTCGATCACTTCTTCGGTAAACTAACCAAAAACAGAACCAGTGTGTGCATACAGATATGGCGATTTCGACATGGAACAGTTAACAAATGAACAAACAAACGTAATGGGGTTGTTGTTGTGGTTTTCCGCCACATTCAACAATTTTTCAGTTCTTTTTTTTTTTTTTTTTTCATTTTGTAGGTGGACAATCGAACCCGGGCCAACTAGAGGTGAGAGGCCTTGTGATTTTGAGCGCGATACTCTAACCGCTCGGCCACGGAGGTCACGTAATGGGGTAAATGATTTCTTTTCAAAGATAGTTTCGTTGCATAAAGCACAAGTTTTCATGGCTGCAGCCATTATTGAGTTAAACGCGACTCTCGCTAAACCAGATCTTCAATTTTAGGCTAAGCGTTAATTCTATTGGTCAACAAATTACATCATTCTTTTCATGCATATTTATGAGAAAGGAGAACATTTTCACGCAGAGAGCCGCAGGTGAAAAGGGAGAGGATAGTATATTTCAACCGTGTATTCCGGCGATGACGCAAAGCACTATTAACTATTAACACTGCATTCTGATAAGATTAAACAATTTAGTTAGAATAAGTAATTTTGTGAATTTGTATAATATTTTTGTCAAGTTTACAAGATTTACTACTGAAATTAAAGCCTTATGATAAAACTGCTTTCGATATGATCTAATCTCGTTCAGTCTATCGGTTATAATGTGATGTACAGTACATTGTGGTCCCTTCGATACAACGCTGCCGTTTACATGCTTAATGAATTATCAGAAATATATATTGTAGGCTTAAAGACTATAGTGTTCGGTAATGAAATTATGATTAGTTAAAATTGAATTAGTAAGTAATAAAACGATTAGTATATAACAAAAGCACCACAGTAATAGTATGTTTGTTTGTTTGTTCTTCTCCGCCACACTCAACAATTCTTCAGTTATCTGGTAGCATCCAGTTTTTATTGGTGGAGTAGAGAACCCAGATACAATGTACCCGGGAAGAGACCACCGACCTTCCGAAAGTAAACTGGCAATTTTCTCACATATATCGGCGCGAGCGAAATTCGAACCCACGCCGACTAGAGATGAGAGGCCTTCTGATTATGAGCGCGATGCTACAGTGATAGTAAACTTATAGTATATTATTATAGTTGATAAACAATAAGTTTTTACTTACATACATGTAAATCACGAGTTATTACTATAGCAGATGAAAGTTTTTGCTATGGTACTTGTGGTGTTTATTTACTATAACATTTCTTGTCGTTTTATTTAAATGTCAATACTACGAATTTGCCAAAACGTCTTATGATACTGAAAACAATCTAGAAACATCGATATCCTTGTCATACGTATTGTCACAATACGCAAGCATTGATTGTGTTTGATATTCTGAAGAAATAAAATTAATCAGATAAGAAAATTAACGGAATTTTTGAGTCAGTGTTACGTGTAATTCGCAAAATTCGCGAACGCATTTTTCTTTTTCGCGAAGCAATAAGCAATGGAATTTGATAATACATCGTGTTCTCGATAAAGTTCTCAAGACAATGGGCTGTTAATGTACTATCAAATGGCCAGTGTGATTCGTTATTGCATGTTACACAGTCAACTTACCCCATCACTATTGATTTTATACTGTGTGCGATAAAAGCGAATTACGAAATTATGCCTGATGCACTAATTTTAAACATACTTCAAAAATAACGCAGTGTGTCTAATGGCTACCTTTATGTTTCGTTTTCATGCGATGCCATTTAACAGTGGTTTTTAAAATACTGGGATGTAGTATCTGTTCAGAATTCTTTTAGATGGCGCTTAAAAAGCAACATTGATTGTACTCTATGCAGACGCTTTATATCACTCCTAAGGCGCCTTCGGTAAATGGACATTAGTAACTATTATGGGGAAATTCACGACCACCATTCCATGTTTAGTTTTTTTCTACACAGAGCTGTCCAAAGTATCACTTTAGCTCTAACCTATAATTGTGATACTCCACTATATCGAATGATTATCGGTCGTCTACAACGACAATATATATGGACGTAGATTTACCACTATATCTAACAGGCAAGTGCTGCTAAATAAGTGAAATATATAATTTTGTGCTTTTATTTCCCTCGTGTCTGAAGGGTTTCACACACTCGAAACTCCCATAAAATCAATATTTAAGAGAGCATCACAAAAATGCATTTCATATCAAACAAAGACATCAGAAAGCGCAACTTGAAAATGAATTTCGATTTTAAAACAAAAAGTAATCATATGTAGTTATAACATCACTCAACGGTGAGGATCTGGGTCAGAATAGATCCTCAGTACCCCTTGCTTGTCGTAAGATGTGACTATATGGGCGGTCCTTCGGATGAGACAGCAAAAACCGAGGCACCGTGTCACAGCAGGTGTGGCACGATAAAGATTCCTCCCTGCTCAAAGACTAAGCACCGAGCATAGGCCTAAATTTGCAGCCCATCACCGGCAATGGTGAGTTCTTCAAATGAGTGAAAAATTCTTGAGCGTAATTATACAATCCTACATCAACATTACTGAGTGTATTGGATGTCAAAACAAAAAAATCATTACAACTTCCGTATTGTGTTGAATCACTATCATAACTTAGATCACGTAATTTGGAAGTACTCATATTCAGACAATTTCATCTCATCTACCAATTGCTCACATGTATTGTACTTCGTTTCGGATATTGATACTTCGTAGTTTTTCATGTCTGAAAACATAACAATTTACAAGGCGTCGGATTATATTACATCCGGAAACATAAAAACGCTGAGATAGTGGTCTAAAGTGCCACAAACGTATATAAAATACAGATAATATCGGGTTAGAATGAATATGCGGGTCACTAATAATACGCTAGTGAAACTGGGCCACTGAACTTGTTTTATTATAGAACTGTCGCTTAATTAAAAATAAAATGAAGTGAAATCTTACTTTTTTAATCGTTTATGTCTTTACCACTGCCATGAAAATATAACTAAGGGGAAATACAAATCAAACAACTGTATCAGGATATTGTCCAAGTCGGAGAAGTCGTATGTCATTGTTTAGAATAGCCATACTACTGCAGATAAAGGCAGCAGACAAAAAATGAATTGGAAGAGCCCCAGCTTTTGTTTAAAATTCAACTTACCCACCATAACATGACAAGGGATTTGATCTTGTAGCACCTAGAGCGCGATGTCCAGGGTTTGGTTGGGGTACCTTCAACGTTTCCTTCGCTGTGATAGTAGGCATGGTGCTCTCTTTCTTTCTGCGTCTTTTAATTGATGAGAATGTTCTCTTTAGTTTGTCTTTAAATGATATCTCATCCTCATCCGGAATATTAAGATTCTGAAGAGAGTTCGAAAATGTTTTGTCGATAGGTGTGGACAACATGCTGGCACTCATTAACTCGTTCAAAATGAACATATATCCAACACCAGTCCACGTTCGAAGGCAATTATCCCTTTCTCGGCAATACCTATTGAATACACGGTATTTTATTACTGTCGTGTTGTAACAGTTTTTCCGCTGATATTTCCGTTAAAGCATCGGAAATTGCCCCGTTTCATCTTGAGATTCAGATTTTACATAAGACTCGTTGATTTTGCAGGTTCTAATTCACAATTAAAAGCATTGGATGCTCCGTCTGGAAGCTCAGTGTTAGCTCGCTGTCTACAGCCTGCCTTTAAACGGATCAGTGTGTTGTAGGTATATTCTATTGATCCAATTTCTCAACAGCTATCTTACCGGCCGATACAAGAGAAATGAAGGGAAAAGGATGCATAGCAAGAGTTGATGACATTCTTCAATATCAATCTCTTATTCACATGTAATTCGTCCTCAGTGCTGCTGTCGTACATGTACTTTGGCAACAAATGTGTCTGATCAATTCGGGATATCATTTTCATTTGAAATCGGTGAGAGTAAGTGAAACTCTGTATTTTTTTCTGTCAGAAATATATCGCCACGATGATTATGTATAAATCTTGACACCATGTCAGTACAAGTAAAGTGTCATTTTACACGTTAAATACAAGATTTTATCAGCAACTTTCCTCTATGTGACGCCTGAAATACATATTTGGAATAGCCAAGATCAAATACCAGTATCAAATCAAGTAATCCATCCGATAATAATCAACCAAACTACTACAAAGCAGAATTCAGAATCGAAACTCGGACTAATCTGTCAGTTGCCACCTGCTTTGTGTTGGTTGTGATAGAAATTCTACTTGAAAGGCATCGTGGTCCGATGTAGTGTTTTAAATATCATTTGTCTCTTATTCAGAGTATCACATTCTTTCATAATTTAATGACAGGGGCGATTTGCTATTGATCCTATCAATATTTTATGGCTGCTATGAATTGTACATACAGAGAGAACACACCACACATAACATTAATCTATTTCTATGATTGTGTTGGATTTATTAGTATTATACACGGTTTTTTATTTTTCTGATTATCGGAGACTGTTGCCATGTGTATTGCTGTTTAACTATTCGTAAACCTCGGTAAAGTGATACATATGGAGAGGTATCACTTTGATGACGGAAGAAGTATTAGGCCACAAAATAACCTTTGGGAACCTAAAAATGATATTCAGACATTTAGATATATGTCAGTTTTTGGGAATGGTGTCTGTTTTGGGATTGCAAACGCAAGTCCCGAATCAGCAATGCACTTAAAGCAACAGCCATTCGTGTGTAAAGGATCTCGACCATTTCTCTTGACGATTAATGAATTTTTATGTTATATAGGTTTCAAACACGGAATTCTCCTTTAGTAACATTGTTCACAATTCGAGCATTGTCAAAGAAAGGCGATTTTATTACAGTTTCATGCATTGCGTTTAGTAGCTTTGCAATGCATATGTTAGGTCGTTCTTGGCACACTGAATCTCACTACGGATTACTCCGTATATCTGATCGGGATGAAGGGCTCACGGCGGGTGTGACCGGTCGACAGGGGATGCTTACTCCTCATAGGCACCTTATCCCACCTCTGGTATGACCAGGGATCCATGTGTGCCCATCTCTCTCGTATTTTCTATAAGAATTACGGACGTCTCCATATAAGTGAAAATTCTGAGCGGAGCATTAAACAGTATATAATTAATCAATCTATGGGAATTACGAGAATGGATATTGTTAGTTATCTTAACCTTTACATATATACTTCTTCCTAGCATTAACCAAGGATTGTATAGGAATAGGAAGGTTGGTTTTATATATATTGTTTACAGTCCCGCTCGAAACTTTACACTTGTATGGTGAATCATCATTGCCGGTGAAGGGCTGCAAAATTTATCGTGCCACACCTGCTGTTACACGTGGTCTCGGTTTCTGTGGTCCCATCCGAAGAACCGCCTCATAGAGTAGCCTTCTACGACAAGTACGGGGTACTGAGGACCTATTCTACCCCGGATCCCCACGGCATGGAATAGGATGGAGACCAGAGTAATGAAAGCCTTGAATTTAATTCAATATTCAACCCTATTTCAAGATATGATCCAAAATATTGAACTAAAAGTATTTGTGGGGATATTGCTTCAAATATACTTTACGGTTTCAAGGAGTACGTGTATGGAAATGATCCGGGCCGGGGTCGAATGAATTGGCTACCTAGCATGTCTACGTCAGGGAAAGTGGTAGACATTTTTCGATATTAATATTTGGAGACGGCGAGGCAATAAGCCTTTTTTTCTGCGCCGTAAATCGAAGGTTTATATGTAGGGTGGTTTTTGTAGTTCTCTGCCCCAATATTTTCCCCAGATACATGTAGCTACCGATCTCAAACTAACTTTTGTCACCCTTCCAGTGCATTAAATACAAAGAACTGCTTTCTTGAAAACAAAGATAATTTCTGAAAACCTACATATACATGCAATCAATTTTGATTAAAGTACTTTATATACAGACTAAGCGTTACGTGTTTTGTTAGTAGGAAGATAACATTAAGCATCACATACACTGTGTCTTTCGTCAAATGCATGACACAATTCAACCTTTTATAGCAACTCCACTTTTGATATAATTTTTTAAAAAAGCATGCGGAAATAGCAGAGTTTTTTTCCGTTAGTATGGTACTGTATGTGGAATCCTGATCTAATGTGGTAATCGTAAAAGTATATCCGGTTTATAAATCTCATGTACTTACAGGTACCTTCACAATAGTAGTCTGATCTAATCTGAAGAGAGGCTGTAAATAAACGCTATTTAGGAAGTACAGTTTTGATAAGTACACTGAAAAGTACAGTTCTATTTGTCCATTGTGTGATTATTTCGTTGACGATGATAACTTAATTAGAAGAAATAAATAATTTCTACATGTACTACATAACTTCTAAATATTTCAAATTACACTAACACAAAATGTGTGCTTACTTTTATGACGACATACCTGTAATCACCTCTTTTATGACGACATACCTGTAATCACCTCTTTTATGACGACATACCTGTAATCACCTCTTTTATGACGACATACCTGTAATCACCTCTTTTTGTACATTTTTATTTACGTTCCTGACTTTCGCGGATTTCTCATGTTAAAGACGCGTCTCTTTTTTTAAAATATAGAATATGCACATATATATATATAAAAGCCCCGTGGGGATCCGGGTTAGAATAGGTCCTTGGTACCATTTGGTACCATTTGCTTGTCGTTGGAGGCGACTAAATGGGGCGGTCCTTCGGAAGAGACCGCAAAAACTCCGTGTCGTAGCACGGTAAAGGTCCCTCCCTGCTCAAAGGCCGTAAGCACCGAGCATAGGCCCAAGTTTTGCAGCCTTCACCGGCAATGGTGATATGTCCATATAAGTGAAAAATTCTTGAGCGGGACGTAAAACAATATACCATCAACAATATACAATTAACATGTATATAAGCATTCAATAGAAATTATGGGTACCCAAGTCACCCATAACCGGTTATCCTTTCTAAAAACGAAGACGATATCAAATTTTCTATTCTGTTGTTTGTATGTAGTGTGTACTCGTTATTGGGGGTAGTATCTATGAAGCGAATAATTATATATGTAGTACACGTGCACCCGATTAAAAAGAATATTATATAAAAGATACTTTGGAACTTTCTATAAAACGAATTTAACAGATTGAATTCCGTCATAAAGACGATTATTCTTTACAGAACTCTGCATCCTCTTTCCCCGAGGATGCTTGCCACTTGATATATACATGTAGTCTATGATCATAAGGTAAACAAGCACGATACAATACTGGGTGACACTGTAAAATGGTGTCATACTGTGGAGTCTATAAGGCACACAGGCTCAAACAGCACGGTTAGTGCCCATCGGAGTATCTTTCGAGGTATCAAAGATTCTTCATATGTATAATTGTCAAATAACCAGTATTGTTAAAAATGAAAAATTGTTACCCTATGCAAATTAAAGAATGCAAAGTTTCAATAAGAGACGATTGTGAGGATTCTTTCCATCTCTATATATTCTGTCAAAATTTATAAAACCCTTGATATTTTGATCAATAAGAGGTCATTTATTGTTTACATTTAAAGTGTTTTTGCCTTTGTACCTCTATAAATTGTAATGATAGCTATTTTGTAATGAATAAGATGCAGTTGTAATGCATATAGTACTGTACGACCGTTTTAACGACAGGTAATTTCAACAGAAATGAAAGGAAAATTTAATTACAAGAAATAAAGGCCATTTTGAAAATACATTAACGTGTTTCATAAACTCCATTATATGTCATACCCTCTTGTGCTTTAATAAATGAAATTTCTTTCTTAAGTAATCTCACTGGACGAAATTCCAATATCAAAACGCGAGGAATTTAAACTGTAAATCTAATAATGTTTGCAGACGCAAATGTGAGTAACCTATGAGGACTGATTTATGTCGGGGAAACTAAGGGGACCACAAAATAAAAGAATATTGGTATATAGCTCTCAAATTAATAATGGAGTTAATCAACTTCTTTACAAACATTTCAATTCCCCGGATCATTTGATACTGTCCATTAAGGTCAGAATTACCCTCCCGTGAGGACCCGGGTTAGAATAGGTCTTCAATACCCTTTGCTTGCCGTAAGAGGCAACTAAATTTGGCGGTCCTTCGGATGAGACCGCAAAAACCGAGGTACCTTGTCACAGCAGGTGTAACATGATAAAGATCCCTCCCTGCTCAAAGGCCCCGAGAGCCAAGCATAGGCCTAAATTTTGCAGCCCTTCACCGGCAATGGTGACGTCTCCATATGAGTGAAAAATTCTCGAGCGTACCGCTCAATCAACCATCATATTAACAGCCCAACTTTAAGTAAACCTTTTCGTTTGCAGTGGGATTTCTGGATCAAGAAACTACACACTGCTTTTCCATATGTAACGTCAATGTCAAAACAGGTGGGAAATATTACATATTCACATGGGAATAATATCCATGTGGTGGAAGTTGTTCGCAGTACACAAAGACGTAAAACTATCAATGAATATCGCTTATATAACCCCCCCCTCCCAAATATACACGGTATCTCATTTCATTCACCTTTACCGTTTTTCAGCAGAAATTAGGTCTTCATTATATTCGCATGAAACTTGACCATGTTTCCGTGAAAGTTTTGAAGAAGCTATTTCAAGACGGCAAAGCAAGTTCTGACAGACTGAATTATATGACTGAGATTTGACCATTCGAATTCGAATCACGCGGTAGCTCAGTGGTTAGAGCGTTCGATTCGTAACCGGGAGGTCGTGAGTTCGAGCCCCGCTCGTGCCATGACCGCGTCAAACCTAAGACGAAAAATAGGTAGTGATTGCTCCTTTGCCAAACACTCGGCATTTAGAAGTGAGAATCACGGGTCTTTCGGATATGACCTTAAAAACGGAGGTTCCGTATCACGGTAGGCGTTGGCACGTTAAAGAACCCTCCCTGCTACGGCCCTGAGCGCTAAGCATAGGTCTAAATTTGTGGTACTTCACCTACTGCTGGTGACGTCTCAATATGAGTGAAAAATTGTCGACGGGACGTAAAACAAACAAACAAACAATCGAATCACGCCGTCATTACATTAAATAGACATGGACACGATTCGGGCAGAAAATTTACAAATTTTATTTTTCCATTTTTCAATGTTTACAATGCTTACAACTAGGGTATTTCTAATGGTCAATCAAAATTCGAATATCAGTTGCTGAGTTACAAGTCAGGTGCAACACTCACAATTCGTTATGTTTTTACATATCGTATAAATTGCTTGATAGAAAATATCATGTTTAGAACAAAAGGAGCTCGAAATATGGCAAACGCTAGAAACTATTTGATTGTGTTCCGAGGCAACTTGTAAAATTAAAAAATTGCTTTAAACGAAACTTTTACTAGTATATTTAACATGGCAAGAGTCTTGTTTACATAACAAAGAATTGTGAGCTTGTATCTTTCATGTAACTCGACAATTGACATTCAAATTTTTGCTGATCTTTAGAAATATCTTGGTTAAGCATTCTGAATATTAAAAGTGGAAAAATAAAATTTTCAGCTCGAATCATGTCAATGTCCCTATTCAGACATGGACACGATTCGAGCTGAAAATTTGAAAATTTTATTTTTCCAATTTTTAATGAAAATCACAAAACTTTTCCAAAACCAACGACATCCAAACGAACAACTTTTCATGACTTCGCACCGCCATTCTTCTTGACTAAATTAAAACTAGGCTTTATGTTATCATATACAACTTCTTCGGCAATAAAAATGGATCTCATATATTTACATCTAGTGCACAGTGTATCCAAAAATACCGATCTGATTCTATGCAAAAGTTCTTTGAAGTTGATATTTAAAAAAGATGCTGTAGTTCCTCATTGACAATATATACGTAGTTTATGATAATCAAGTCTTCGAAAAGTCTGTTGGGATTCCAATGAGCACTAATAACGTTCCTGTAATAACTAAGTAAACATGTTTTTGCATTCTTACGAGATAGAATTTATTCGAATGTTTCTACATGAGAAGAAAACATATCTTGTTTAATTCGACATTTAGATAACAAAGTTTTATCTATTAACAAAACCGCCGTAAAATGGCTTAAATATCGCCAAAACGGCTTAAACCCGTAAGCAATCAGTTTATTAACAATACCCACTTTCATTCATATGTTGATATAATATATAAAAGTGAACTCGAAATAAAAGATATCACAGAGTCTTCCATATCTGTATCGCATTTGGATATTTTATTGAACATAGATGATAACAGCAAACTAACAACTCAACTTAATGCAAACGGGGACCTCAGCTTCTCCAATGTAAGCTGCCCATACTTACGCAACAAGATCCCATTATCAAATGCCTTTGATGTTTGTTGACGAGATCATGTTCTGTGTATGAACATTTTTAAGGAGACAATATACTGATACATCAGTTGATGTAAGAATGGTTACAACATAACTGAATCGTTTAAAGTCAACATTTTGTAAATTCTATCATACTGATCTTATAATAATATAATCTGCAAATACATCTTGCCAATTGGTCGAATGCTGTCTTACGTTATTCATACCAATTGTTATGCCATTATCCATTTAGTCGCCTCTTGATTGTTTCAAGAATTTGAAATGTGCAACGGTATATATATATATACACATGTGAAGTTATATAATAACAAACCAGGTAGGATTTGTCTATCTGACAAGCAGTAAACGGAGCTAAAAATCTCCATCAGAGATCAGAGGAAACTTCAAAGAGCCGTTATGAAAGGAATTTGTTATTTAGAAATAGCCACAGGCTGCCATCTTGCAGTTCAAAGTTAAATAGCATCAGGTGCTTGCACACCCTAAATTACAATTACTCATATTTCGATTAAATATATTTCCCTTTTATATTCTCTTTACGGATACCAATTGTTTATAAGAAAACCCACATTTGGTTCATTTATACATGCAAGTAATTAATGTATAATCGAGTTGCCCTTCAAGAATTTACTTTTTTATGCAAAAGAATGTCAATCTCATTGTCTTGCAACACGGGTAATCATTTCGATTTGCAGAATACAGAAAGTAGAAATGTTCGACTGCCAGTTTTCATCATGGAGGTGACGAGAGTTTGTAAAAGTTTGTAATTAAAGCCAGACTGTCTCTTTTTTCTTAACCTTTAGACTTTTATGTGCTATAGGAAACATTAAATAATGATTGAATGCTCGAGAATCTTTCACTCAAATGGAGACGTCACCATTGCCAGTGAAAGGCTGCAAATTTAGGCTTATGCTCGGCGCTTATGGCCTTTGAGCAGGAAGGGATCTTTTACGTGCCACACCTGCTGTGACACGGCACCTCGAGTTTTGCGGTCTCATCCGAAGGACCACCCCATTTAGTCGCCTCTTACGACAAGCAAGGGGTACTGGGGATCAATTCTATCAACCCGTATCCCCATGGGTCGAAACATTAAATAAGGAAGTGGTTAATTTACCGTGATACTGTGTATAGCATTATTCACTGCTGGAGTCCCTTACAAATTAGTTTTGGAAGGTGGATTGTTAAAAATAAAAAAATAAAAACAGACACAATTCTTTCACTGACGGACATAATCTAAAATAGATAAAGACTAAATTAGGAGACAAGTTTTTTTGTCCAAGCAATCCTCTCAAACCACAAAGTGGTAAAATTTTATTATTTTATATAATTATGTTTGGTTGTGATTTTTATACATGGTCATACATCATAACCTCCCCTCGTTTTATTCACATCCTTCTTGTATCTTAACGTAAGGTTTGGTCTGCAACCCGAATTACGTTGGTTAAATCCGATATTGGGAAAAGACGTTCAACAACATATCCATTGAAATAATTTTTCAAAACTCGTTAAATTGGACTCATAATGAGTGGTTCAGCAAACTCGAAAGTAACGTAGATGCTATCAGAGGTTATAGACCATCTTATGTAAAATCTACCTACATGATGTTTTTCTCTTAACTAAATATTCTAGTTGGAAATGCCATTACTCATGGTGTCGACCTGAAGTTCCTTATTTAAAAAGGTTCAAAATCGAGAGATCTCCGATCCCTCAATAAGCTACAGAATTTTATCTCTAATATAAATTCTGTCAGACTAAGCCAGACGATATGTTAAATATGATGAAGAACTTGAAACCTTGTCAAAATGGATAAAAGGTGTAAGAGTAACATTAAAATCTCGTATTAGACACAGCAGAACAAATGTGCTTACCCTGTGCATCTATCCTTCTATGTTCAGTAAACCAGAAATGAGGAAAGAAATAGATTTTGGTTAAATGAGGAATATGTATTGGTTCCAGCCGACAAAGTTTGAATAGATTGTCTCTGTTTATAAGGCTCATTATTACAACTGTATCTTAGACATTCAACATTTGGCAATCTAATTTATACTCTATACTTCTAAAGATGAAATTCTTTAATAATTATGTTTAAGTTTTATACAATATCCTAGTCATTGTAACGAACGAATATGAATCGCTGTACCTATACTACATAAATCCGTGACAAACAGAGATACATTGCAGGATCCAGTAAATGTTCTACTAAGGCCCTGTAAGCCAGACGATATATTAAATATGACGAAGAACTTGAAACCTTGGCAGAATAGATAAAAGTAGTAAGAGGAATATATTGAATATTAGAATCTCGTATTAGACACGTAAAACAAGAGTGCTTACTATCTATCCTTCTGTGTTTAGTAAACAAAGTGGTGAAAGAACTAGATTGGTTACATGAGGAATGTGTAATAGTTCCAGATGACAAAGCTTGTAACAACAATATTGTTTTTTGTAAGGCTCGTTATCACAACTGTATTTTAAACGAACGTGGCTTTCATTCCATATTTGGCAATCCAACTCATACCCCAAATTCCATTTCCAAAGACGAAATTCTTAATAATCATGTTTCAGTTTTAAACAATATTCTAGTTATAGTCAATGGAACGAACGAATGTGAATTACTGTACTTATGCTGGATTCCAAAACTACGTAAAACCCTTACAAGCAGAGGTACATTGCAAAAATCCAATACATATTCTAACACGCCCCTATCTTTGCTCCTCACGAAAATATTAACTGGAGAAACTTCCGATGCATTGTACCACAACAAATGCGGAAAGTGGTCTATATAAAATGTTGATTCTCAACTTTCAGTAAATTTGAATTTACAAAAATTTTCCAAATCAACAGCATCAGAATGTACCATTTTTCAAAACTTTACACCACTTCTCCTCAGGAAACATTAAAGACCAGACCTTTTGACATCAGTTTTAGACACATTTCATATCCCTGTCAATGGATTGTATGAATATGAGTTACCGTACCTATACTGGATTCTTCAACGTCACAAAACCCTTATAAAGATGCGTTGTGGAGCCAGTAAATGTTCTACCAAGTTCTATCCTTGCTCCTCACAATTGTTTGTTTGTTTGTTTGTTTTATTGTTTTCCTCCACACTCAACACTTTTTCAGTTCTCTGGTGGCGTCCAGGTTTTGTAGGTGGAGGAGAGAACCCAGATACAATATACCCGGGAAGAAACCACCGACCTTCCGAAAGTAAACTGGCAACTTTCTCACATATATCGGCGCGAGCGAGAATCGAACCCGAGCCGACTAGAGGTGAGAGACCTTGTGATTTTGAGCGCGATGCTCTAACCACTCGGCCACGGAGGCTCCCTGCTCCTCACGAAAATATTAACAGCTGTGAAAGAGGAACTTCAAACGTACTTTGTCACAATATATGCCAGAAGTGGCGTAAATCAAATGTGGATTCTAAAAAATTCTAAAGAACTTTTAATAACTTGGAAATCGCTAAATTTTTCTTCAATCAACATTAAATTGTATGACTTCAACACTTTACACGACCATTCTTCACGGTAAATCAAAGTCAAATTTTCACATCACAGACAGTTGCCTTTTTAATAAAAATTGGAGAAAGGAAATATTCATATCTAGTGATCCGTCATCCAGAAATTTACTCTCTGATTCCACGCACAAGTACTCTGATGTTGTAATTAAAAAGATTCTAGAGTTCCTCATTGACAATATCTTCGTAGTTTTGGGTGATCAGGTCTTCTAACGCTTGTTGGAATTCTCATGGACACGGATTTTGCTCCTTTGTTAGCTGATTTGTTGTTATATTCTTATCAGTGTTAGGGTCCTTTACATCTACATCGTACTTAGATATTTTATTGACAAAAATGGTAACGGCAAACTAAGGACTCAACTTTGTGACAAACGGGGTTACTTCAGGTTCTCTGTCGTCAATTTCCCATATTTATGTACCAATATTCCATTATCACTTGCATATGGTGTTTATGTCTCTCAACTGATTCGATACGTAATCGTTTATCCGATTTGACCAAAGATTTCTCCGTTTACCTGATCAAGATATAGGTCTAACGACGGGTGTGTCCGGTCGACATGGGATGCCTATTACTCCTAGACACCTGATCCACCTGTGGTACATCCAAAGGTTCGTGTTTGCCCAACTCTTAATTTAGTATTCCTTATAGGAGGAATGAGATTGATAGCTGTTCGTTATCGTCACCTTATACCAATGATTGAACGGTTTTAGACGTTGATTTTGTCTCCGGAGTACGCCGTTTAATGATCAAAATATAGGACTTACGGTAGATGTGACCGGTCAACAGGGGTCACTCTACTGGGCACCTGATCCCACATCTGGTGTTTGCTGGGTTGCCTTTGCCCTTCTATTAATTGCGTATCCTTTGAGATTGATTGCTTTTACGTTATTGTCACTTGTTCATGAATCTTACCATTTGAATTTTTATTTATGCAGTTTGAATTTGGCGAATTCCAATTTTCATTTGGAATAATGCTTGCGTAATCTGGAAGCAACATATATATTAAACTATGTTTGTCCGACTCATATGTGGAAAATGATAGCAAATCTTGAAATAAAATGTGTTATTTTCAGTTGAAAGGGAATGGCGACTTTCGATGTGATTCTTATATTTCTATTGAAAGTATCTTCTTGCTATTACAGCAACTTCTGTTGTTAATGACGTATAGAGAAAGCATTGTTACGTGGTGATTGTCGGGGTGGGGGCACAGGAAGTACCTATGCCAGTCTTCTCTCTCTTTCTCTCTCTCTCACAGATAGAGAGAGAATCGGGCTTTTGTGGATTGAGATTTATTGCTTTACCTAGCAGAATAAATAAAACAGTCGCTCATTGGGATCAGGGTGAATTTTTTTTTACTTTTAGACCGCAACTGATTTATTATGGGTAAACATGTAGAACTGTCATGAGAGTTTTCAGATTAATGAAGCCAAAAATAGTGACTGGATATATTGCTTTGCCGACCTTGCGAGACCTTTAGACATTTAATCCCTCCATGATCTTGACTCTGGCTACTGACAAATAAATTTGTTGTTATAGGAGTTTCAACACTTTTGTTTAAAGTCAACATTTCGCAAATTTTATGGCCATTATCATGAACTAATTTATCAATACAATGTTACTGGGTAAAATGCTGTCTGACAAGTTTCATATCAATTGAGGTCGTTCTTTGCACTCAGATTTTATTATTTTCTTTAACCGATCAAGATACAGGGCTCACGGCGTGTGTGACCGGTCGCCAGGGGATGCTTACTATTCCTACGTATCTGAGCCACCTCTGGTATGTCCAGGGGTCCGTGTTTGCCTTACTCGTAATATTTTATTCGTCATAGGAGTATGGAGATTAATCACTGTTCGTCATCTTCACTTGTTCAAGAGGAAGATTAAATGATAATTTGGCCCCGCCCTAGAGTCAGAACACCTATCCCCGGGATAATGAAATTCATACCGATTGTGGACAGAGGCCAGTTATAACAGTTTTATAGAATATGTAAACTCTTGTTAAAATGTAGCTTCTAGATGAAAGCGTAACGAATACCAGGTTAGCCCTCAAAACCAATTATAAAACTTCATTAAATGTAATGGAAATTATCAGTATATAACTACATTAATCTCGTCCTTGACTTGGAATTTCTACCCCTGAAGTTATAAAATTCATAATTTTGACACATCTGTTTCTACTTTTCTTAAATATGGATTTAGCTTCATTATGTTATTGTATAATTAAAGAGGGCTTCCAAACGAGAGAGACATTTAATCACCATGACCATTTTGGCATCACCCTGATACCAAAATCATTCCTCAGGGAATTTATATTTTTGATAAAAGGTTATATGATTCTAATAAATATCTATTTAAGGGGCCTCCGTGGTCGAGTGGTTAAAACATCGCGCTCAAACTCACAAGGCTTCTCACCTGTAGTTGGCGCGGGTTCGATTCTCGCTCGGGTCGATATATGTGAGAATGTTATTTAAATGTTTTACACATAAACGCTGTATGCAAAGTTTGGCCATGCCCTGGAGTCATGAAATTTACAATTTTGGTAGAGACCTTCCTGCTTCACATGATTATGTATTTAGTTCTTACATTGTGATGGTAGAGGAAAAGGGTTTTTGCAAGTAGATCAGTTTTGAGCGGTTTCAGCCCCGCCCCTAAGGCCCCAGGGTGCAGAGGTATTGAAATTAACAATTTATGACCCCCTTGTACTAAAGATGCTTCGTACCATATTTGAAAAGAATTAATCTTACCTACAGCATATTAATTTGTTTTCAAATTTCATTAGACCCTTATATTGATGGAAGTTTTCCGAAGGATTCCTATACATCCGGGTAAAGGCACTACGAAACCTGGAACATATTCTACCGTCACAGACAGTCAGCAATCCCTCTCATTTTCGTCCCTGCTTAAATCTATGAATAATCTCAAGTCTGATGTCAAAGTATATAGAAATATCCAATAAAGGCATTTTATACTGAGCTGAACATCTTGGGTTTTGGCTTGTGAAATTAAAGTGATAAGGATAGTTTGAATGCAGCTTAATCATAAAAGGTGCATCTAATCTGCGATTGTAACAACTGCTAAGGCTGATTTCTACTGCCTCCCACCTCCACCTTCGTCACATCAAAAGTGATACATTAATTACGGCTTATCGTGTAATTTTGATATCGATTGACTACAATGTGTATTATGGTGCTTAATTAGCCAACGTGCTTCTGATCCCTGTATCGACAGTTGACATCAATTGCTCGTCTCGCTATATTCGCTGGATATGATTCTGGATATGCTGCCAATAAAGTGACCCAAAGCGTTCGTGAAACTTGTCAAGAGACAGTTCATTTAATTTGGATAGTACTTAAATTATTCCTTCTTTTTATTTTACATACGCTGTGACTACGTATCTGACGTCATGCATACGTCGACATTTTACATTCCTGGAATTCCATACAAACCCAAAGTAAGGCATAGAAACGTCATAATTGCGAATCTCACTTTTGGCAATTCTTTGCATTTCACTCGCGTTTACTCAATGGATTCTTTTCGTATAATTACCGCTTACGCGGATAGATGACAGTATCAGCCAAATTTCACTCTCAAAACGTAAATTGTATTAAGAATATCAAATTCTAATTTCGACAAGTCTGAGTTTCACGGTAGCAGCCTTCCATAATAGTTTAAGAACAACGTTTTGAGAAATATGTAGCACAGAAATTACACATCTCTAGATCTGCAAAAATATGCATTTTTTATTCATAAAAAAGTTGGTTTTTTGGCATTAACCAACATTTTCTGTAAGAACTGAGTCAGACATGTGATGGTGTATGAAAACGGTGGTTTATCATGTTATTATGCGTGTATAACGAAGCTGTTTACGTCAGTAAAGTAGACTGAGAAATCTCGTGGCTACATCAATTAATAAATAGATTGCTCTACCGTGTAATAGACGGATGGAAACTGAAAGCTTCAGGAGAAAGATTCTGCAGTTCCAAATGAATAAGCGTCTTTGGAGAGAGAGAGAGAGAAAGAGAGAGAGAGAGAGAGCACGACAATAGCTCTGCCGGTATAGCATTCACTTCGTCAAATGAAGGTCCGGGTAGGATCCTCTGTCGATACAGTCACATGTAAAAGATGTAAATTTAGCGTTTGGCATTTAAAGTGAACATCATCACCTGTTTTCGTATGCGAGGTTCAGTAATATGGAAACACATAGTAAACAAATATCGTAAATAAAATGCCCTGAGCACCTAGCATAGGGTTAAATTCATCCTTTAAGCACTGTAACTAGATGAACAAAAGAATGTTCAGGGAACATAGACATTGAGACATTTTAATTTTTAGAGTGTAATTATTTTACAGCAATGAGTTCTCTCTCTCTCTCTCTCTCTCTCTCTCTCTCTCTCTCACTTTGTGTGTGTTTCATTTTTATCATATTTCCAAGGTATATATTTTTAGATTTAAAGCAAAGTTTCGTTGCTTTGTGCACAATTCTAGATTACGTTTCGATTTTAGACCACAGGCCATTATATTGCTTTGGTTCGAATTTACTATTAAAGAGTAAAGGTGTAGTGCAGACGGTTATACAACTTTTAGTCACTTGGAGCTACTTCGGTTTATGAATTAAGGTAAGAAATTCAACTTAAAAATGATATGTAATGTTGCATATTCTATGTAACTCTGTTTAGTCGTACAATGCCAGGGCCCAGCTGAACCTCGACCAAAAAAAATAGAAGGCACTTTTCTGAATTCACTTCAGTATATCTTGGGAAGTATACGTAATTTCGGGATCAACTTTGGTAGTAATGTAGATTGGTTAAATATAATCATATCAGAATACAGAATAGAATTGTATACCATTTGGTTTACTGCTTTTTCATCGGCAAACTTGGGTACCCTATATTGAGAGATCTATACCTTTACTCTTTCATAGTAAATTCGACGCCAAGCAATATAATTAGATTAAACGGAAACATGACATTGAAAAGGTACTCTAAAGCTCAACATTAAATGTAACAATTGTAAAACAAATACATTAATACATTCTCCATGACTGCAAAGTATTTTCGTAAAGATACGTATCGGTGAAAGTTTGGACGTTTATGCCCCTGTACTGGGTACCAGGTACTTCACATACTGTGGCTTTGTCACAAGTTTCAGACATTTCCTAATTTCACCTCTTAATGAAAGGGTGAGCATCGGTATAAATTTTCGTACAAGCAGGGATGTCTAAAGAAATGGGAGAAGGCGAAATAAGAGAAGGGGAAAATATAAGGAAAAAATTGACCGTTATTAACGAAATAAAGAAAATAAGAATTTTGAAAATATACATGAAAAGAAAAAGTAGTGATACATGTACATGCAAGTACACCGAATTTGAAAAAATAGGACGACACTGAAGAAAGTTGAGAAAAGGTCATTATTATATATCACGATGAATGATGAATTAAATACTAGGCTTTTTGACATCAGCTGCTTCATTAAGATGGAACTGAAAAATATTCATATTTTTGTTATCAGTCATATAAAACACTTTCTGATTCTATGCACAAGAACTCTTGATAATAAAGATGCCGGAGTTTTTCACCGACAATATCAACGTAGTCTTTGGAGATCGGGTCTTTCAATAGTCTATTGGAATTACCATGGGCACAAATTATGCTTCTTTACAACCTGATCCCGTGGGGATTAGGATTAGAATAGGTCCCCAGTACCCCTTACTTGTAAGAGGAGGGACCTCTCACCTCTAGTCGGCGCGGGTTCGATTCTCGTTCGTGTCGATATATGTTAGAAAGTTTGCCAGTTTACTTTCGGAAGGTTAGTGCTCTCTTCCCAGGTACATTGTATCTGGGTTCTCTCCTGCACCAATAAAAACTGGACGCCACGAGAGAGTTGAAAAAGTGTTGAGTGTGGCGGGAAAATGATAAACAATCAATCAATAAACTTATAAGAGGCGACGTAATGGGGGCGGTCCTTCGGATTAGACCGCAAAAACCGAGGCCCCGTATCACAGCAGGTGTGGCACGATGAAGATTTCTCCCTGCTCAAAGACCGCAATTTTGCAACCCTTCACCGACAATGGTGACGTCTCTATATGACTGAAAATTTTTCGTGCGGGACTTTTTTGTTTTGTATTCTTAAAAGGTAAATTTTATTGAAAAGCTTCTACACGAGAAGAAATGATACCTTGCCTTAGTTTTCAACTTGACTTTTAGATACCTTCACGGCGTTTTAACTATGGATATTGATGTAAGTAAGTAGTTCTTTACCAAAATTGTAAATTTCATGATCTCAGAGGGTAACGGTTTTCGTTCCAGGGTTCGGCCCAAATTATTGTAGTGATTATTGCCTTTATCATTTGAAAGACTTCAAGTTTGCGGATATCCTGATACGGTATAAAAACGAAATGCATATTTTAGAAAAGCAGGAAAGAATGTAACAAAATTGTGAATTTTGCAATCTCAGGGGATCCGGGTTAGAGTAGATCCTCAGTACCCCTTGCGTGTCGTAGGAGGCGACTAAATGGGGGCGGTCCTTCGGATGAGATCGCAAAAACCGAGGTCCCGTGTCACAGCAGGCGTGCCACGATAAAGATCCCTCCCTGCTCAAAGATCAAAAGCATTGGCCTAAATTTTGCAGCCCTTCACTGGCAATGGTGACGTCTCCATATGAGTGAAATATTCTCGAGCGGGACGTTAAACAATATACAACCAATCAACTCTAAGATAGGCCCAAATTTTTCATATCATGTTATCGTTATCTATATTATGTAAAGTCTTTCATTGCAATATTTTTCTCAAATAACAACATCAAACGTATTACTTTCAATACTTCTTGATCATTCTTCACAACAGAAAGTTGCTTCTTGAATAAAAACAGAAAAAGGTAATATTCATGTCTGCACTATTTCAATCATTGAGGAAAATAATCCCTAACCCAATGAATTAATAATTCATTGCATTACTGAATATATATTCTAATGCACACAGTGGGACGTCGAATTCAATTTGTATTTAATCAATTTCAAAATCTTACATTTATTGAGTAAAAAAAACTCGTTACTCTCGTAGAAATAACTAGACCTGTTTTATTGCAGGAAGTCTTACCCCCCAAACAACTAATGAAATCAATAAATACCTCTCATTCAGTTTTGATGCAGGCAATGGTGTTTTATTTGTCTAACATACAGTGCATCTTTTCTTCTTTGTCCAACAAGGTATGCGTGAAACGTGGCAATTAAATACCCATCGACAAAAAGCAACCTGTTTGGACAAATATCGCGTTTTAAAGAACATTCTCAAGCGTTTCCTCAAAAGAAGTGTAATTGACCTGTCTGTGATTTAATTAGGAGAAAACGGTACTGACAAAGGCTGGAATTGGATGATAAAATCGAAGGGGAAGGTACAAGCGAAACACAGCAAGACTTTCCGGAATTAATGCTTTCCCACAGAAAAATCAATATAAGATGGTAACAAAAAAGGCAGCAATTACAATTGAATGCCAGGGAAACTAGTGGGAAATACCACAAGTCATTGGTACAGATGATGCGAGTATCAAACACTGCGGATACTACGTTCGTTACGTATTATGGCTTTCATCTCAGATTCTGAAACAAAAAACCCACTAAGCTATAGGTACCAATTATATATATCGTAATTAATCATTCATGTTTTTTTAAAGTCTTGTAAAGTAAGGATTGTTTAAAGTTTAATTTATTCATATACAAGGAGAGCAGTCATTTTTCTGACCAATATCACATACAATAAATTGTAGGTCCATTAGTGACTTTCCGTGGGTCATTTCATTAATGCTAGATACTATTAAATGTATTATAATATTCATTCAATAATTAAAGACAACCATTCGTTAAGTTTCCAACATTAAGTTACTGTTCAATGATCAAGATTTATATCCAGTGCATAAATAGGCTTGGTGAAAATAAAGTCATTTTGCTTTGAATTACGCAATACGTATTGACGTGTCAGTAAATCATGAAGGGTTCCTCTAGATTTTTCGTTATTGTTCGTCGTTATTTTCCCCTGACGCAAAAACCTCACCACAATATAAAAAACACCACCACATAACGCAGATCACATTAATCTTTTCCATGCTAGTCAGCTGCAGAATATATCATACCTAATACCGTGCAACTTTTCAGTTTATAGAATAATACATAAGAGGATAAAAATTTTCAATACAGGTTTTGGAAATGAGGATCACTAATACATGTATATAATAGTTTTTTCGTAAATACTGATCACAAAGTGACCACATTTATTCCTCGAGTGACCTTCCTATGCAAAGGGGTGTTACAGCTTGCTTTCTTTTTTCTGAAAATTATATTAGCAATTAATTTATATATATGGTGACGAACATCGTGAATTTCACGATGCAAGAAGCCTACAGACCTTATTGATTCCTGCCTTTTGGTTAAAAGTACTACTACCCCCAAGGGCTACGGAAGCTAAAATAATTTTCCTGCCCTGATATATAAGTTAAATTCTAATATTCAGCAGAAGAATAAAACGACAGCAGGTGGGGCACGATAAAGATCCCTCCCTGCTCAAAGGCCATAAGCGCCGAGCATAGGATTAAATTTTGCAGCCCTTCAACGGCAGTTGATTGATTGATTGGGGTTTTACGCCGAATTGGCAGTATTTCAGGCATTTTACGGCGGTTAAGCAACTGAAATATGGTTGGTTTTGAAAGTTGAAGTTTCCCTGACGGCCCCCAGAGAGCCTATTCCTTTTCGAAAATCAAGGAAACGATCATTTATGTTGGAAGGGGGTTGCAATCCTTGACACGGGACACCCTTTAACGTCCCATCCGAAGGACCTAAATGTTAAAAATACGTAAACAGGTAACAATACATATTATTTTCTGTATATGAATAGGTTATATTGTAAAGAATCAATTTTTTCTGTAAAAGTCGCATTCACCGGCAGTAGCAACGTCTCCATATGAATGAAAAATTCTCGAACGGGACGTTAAACAATATATAATTAATCATTCAAATTGATAGACTGCTCTTAACATTCTGATTTTGACTACGGATTACTCTGTTTACTTGATCAAGATATACGGCTTACGGCGGGTGTGACCGGTCAACAGGGGAGGCTTACTCCTCCTATGGCACCTGATCCCAGCTCTGATATGTTCAAGGATATGTGTTAGCACTTCTCCTAATTTTGTATTCCTTACAGGTTTACGAGATTGATCACCGTTATCTTTACTGTTTCATTAGTACTAAATGACTCTAGCTGTGGCCTTTAATTCGACAGTTATAAATAGGGACGACGTTTTATATATTAACAATGATCATTTTCATTCATATGTTGATTCGAGATATCCCAGTGAACCAGACATAAAAGACACTACAAAGTCTCCCACATTTGCCTCGTATAAAATATTTTATTGAAAATAGATGTTGGGTCAAATTGGCGACTCAACTTTATGACAAACGGAATGATTTCAATTTTGCCATCATCAACTTCCGTTATCTATGGTGCAATATTCCATTATTACCTGCATATGATGTTTACATCTCTCAACTGATTCGATACGCAAGAGCTTGTTCTGCATATGATCAGTTTCTAAATCGAGGCAGGCTACTGAGATACAAGTTCATGTTACAGGGTTTTCTACATTCTCGTCTAAAGTCAGCATTTTGCAAATTCTATGGTCGTTAGAACGGTCTGGTTTGTCAGTACAATTTTCCATTAGCTCAAATTCTGTCTGACGTGTTTCATACCAAATGTTAGGCTGTTCTTGGCACACTGATTCTGACTGCGGATTAATCCGTTTGCCTGATCAAGATATATGGCTCACGGCGGGCGTGACCAGTCGACAGGGGATGCTTACTCCTCCTAGGCACCTGATCCTACTTCGGTATATCCAAGTGTCCGTGTTGCCCATCTTCCGATATGTATTTTCTGTAGAAATTATGAGATTGATCACTGCTCTTTATCTTTGCCTTTTCATTTTTATCTCGTGTATAATCTTTTGAATATATTCTGCCTCATAAGAATATAAAATCAGGTCACCTAACAAATGAACATAATTCGTGCTCATGGAAATTCCAACAGACTGTTGGAAGACCTGATTACTAAAAACTACATTGAAGTTATTAATTTCAACTTCAGAGTACTTGTGTGTGGAATCAGAATGGTGCTTAACAAAGTAATCTTTTGGATGACTGATCACTATATATAAATATTTCCTTTTTCATTTTGTGGAAGAAGCAACTGTCTATGATGTCAAGAAGTCTAGTTTTTAATTTATCGTGAGAAATGCCGTGTATCGTCTGTATGACTCTGATGCATTTAGTTTTTCTTACAGATGTGCTATTGCAAAGAGGATTTTTTTAATTGTCAATTTTAGACAGTTTTTACTCCACCCAAGGTCCCGATGGTGCAGGAGTCCTGCAATTTATACAGTCAGCGCTCGTTACAGCGGCACGCGATTTACCGGTAAATTCGTCTAACGGAGAAAAGTTGCTGGTAACAAATCTGCACAATACTAATATCGTTTGCTATAACGGCATATTCGTATTCCGGCACCGACATTGATTATATGCATTTTTGCATTATATGAAATCCACTATAACGGCAGGTAACCCGAGATTGTCGAGTTAATACAAGTATGACAATTAGCTATCAGCAATATATTCTTGACCAAAATTACGTAACGGATTAAAGTTCTCCTCACCTATGCACGAGACAGCTGTCCAGGTAATGTTTGTTTATCGAAAGCACGGATGGGGTTTATCGATACATTAATTAATGTTTGATAGGATGGTTCTAAAATTACCTGCATGGGTATGTTTAATGGCTTCCTATAAAATAAACATTCAACCCGAGAAGGACATTAACGAAGAGATGTTCCTAATTGGAAAAAAACAACAACAAACAAACCGAAACCAAATTACTGTAACAGGCTGGAAATGAAAAGAACACAATAATGCATCATTGTATTTGTTCAAATACTATACAAACGTCAGATTGCCAACTCATCATCAAACAGAAATTTGATTTAAATTTAATTTTATCACGAAGTTCTTTCTTTATTTCAAATAGAAATACCATAAAAAGTGTACGGAGATTGTCATTGTTTTTGTGATGACGAATTAACAAAGGGGAATAATTCGTACCGGCATATCGTAACCACGGCAGATTTGTTATAACGGCAAAATGCTTGGAACAAACGTGGCCGTTGTAATGAGTGCTGACTGTAATTTATGACCATTTTGTCATAAAGGTCTTCATATTAAATTTGAAAAGAAGTGGAAGGGTTTTTACCAAGAAGAGAAAAATGTGGAATTCTTAATACACGACATGCGACTAAAGACGCAGACCAACTGCAAATAGGTCATGTGAATGATTCTGGTGACCTAGAATATTTATCGTGTCATCTGACCTTTGTCTCCCAAATGACTAAATTCACCTTCATACAAAAGGGAATGCTATAAATTTTGTCCTTTGAGATTCAGTTTAGAATAAGTAAATCACTGAAATATTTACTAGTAGACTTTTTCCCAAAGATTTAAGCAACACCATTACACACATACGAGTTATCGCGCCTTCATTCTCCACTGGAACTATGAAGTACGAAACGTCTTTAGGAAGTATTTTGCAGTTATCTGTCTGGAAAACAGAGGGCACCACATAATTAAACAAGAGTACGTACACAACTTCAATACCCATACAAACACTGTAAAATAAGGTCCTCACCTATTAGACAAATCATTTACTATCCATGAAATATCTCCTTAAAAGCTGATTAAGTTCAACAATGTGCAATTTTTTCTCAAACATTGAAGAAAATCAAAATCCTTGCCACATTTACATCTTCAATATCAATACAAACACTGTAAAATAAGAAGGTTCTCATATAAAAACTGTGGAAGGAGTTAGACGGACAAGTTATGTACCTTCCATACAACATTAAGTTTCAAATAAAGGATCGAAATGGATCAAGGCAACATTTTCTAGAGTGACCCACAAAGAAGCAACATAGCAAGTTTCAGCTTGTTATGTGACAGAGAAATGAAAATAGAGTCAGCAAACCCCGAATGGAAGGACAGGCGAACAGAGAGTACGCCCTAAAGACGGGCAGATATAAAAAAAAAATCCTTTTTTAGTGCTTTTGAGAGTTAAGCATGCAACACAAAGACTTGCTATACACGATGTCGCTCCCTTCAATATCAACAAACAAATGATTGCGTTCCATTGCTGCAAGATTATCGCTTTTATGGAGATACCATTTTGTTATAGAAACAATCAATCCACCGATGAACTGTACATGTAAGTCAATAAGAGTTATCATTCTTGCATTGTGATCTGTGCGAGACAATCTATTAAATCATATGCTAAATACATGAAAATAATGTAGTACTTAGATATTTACTACATTTAAAATCCGATGGCCAACGATATCCTATAGTCATTTCATTATCATTATTATTTTACATCTTACATCAAATATGATCAAAACATTGTCTGTTTTGTACCAAGTTGATGGATTATGGATAAGATGCAAATTCCCAGAGATTTTAAGAACCTTCAAATCAACCCCCAACTTGTCCATGGTGTTCCACTGGGATTTGCACTCCTTATTTGTATTGCTGATTTCTTGAGAAGTGACCAGAGATAACGTGAGGATGTTTCCAATGCAGCATATACAGGAGTGTCGTATTGATAAAATTCAATGTACATCACATAAAAAGTTGTATGATTTTTTTTAACATTTTGAAATCAAATTATAAATACTTTAAACATCTCATTAAAAAGAATTAATAATCAAAATACCCAGAAACGCCTTTGTAGTATATTTATAATTTTTGTATGTAAAATATCCAGCTCATTGAACTTCAATCTAAGATACATATCAACACTTCGCCGCGAGTTACATTATACGTTTCTTTGCGAGATCCACATTTTGCGAGATCCACCAAAGGTCAGCCGCAAAATGGCTGAAATATTGCCGACTCGGTGTAAAACCCAAGTCAATCAATCAATCCACCAAAGGTCAGTCAGTGAAAATCCAAGTTTTCCTTATTCATCCTACTAAATGTGAGAGGATACAAGTGTAAATTAAATGATTAAAGTTGTGTGGTCCGAATTTCGATAATTTTTTGCCTTGCAAAATACTGTTAAATCATTTATGAGGCTGTAAATGTCATACATGTACATAGTTTCACTTGTGTTTACCAGAATTTATTTGGTTTCCGTTTGTTTGTTTTTTTAACATCCAGTCAAGAATTTCTCACTTATATTGAGACGTTACCAGCTGTAGGTGAAGTACCACAAATTTAGACTTATGCATATCGCTCAGGGCTGTAGCAGTCAAGCGTGGATCTAGAGGGGTCGGGGGTCGGGGGGATTTCCAACTGAAAGAAAATATATTCATCTTTCACCGTAGCATCGCGTTTAATATTGCTTCATCAACACTCTCAATCAACTTTATTCGCTCACTGGGGACGATTTCATTCTAGGTCATTATATAATATGTAAATAATTACCGTACCGCTTAGCCTGGAACGAGGTCCCAGATCACCCGTCTTTTGGACCTCCCTACCCCAATGAAAAAAGCTGGATCAGCGCCTGACAGTGAGGGTTTTCTAACGTGCCAACGCCTACAGCGACCTCCGTTTTTAAGGTCATATCAGAAAGATACGTGATTTTCATTTCTAAATGCCGAGCGTTTGGCGAAGGAGCAATCGCTATCTATTTTTACATCTTGGATGTGACGCGGCCATGGCACGAGCGGGGCTCGAACTCACGACTTCCCGGTTACGAAGCGAACGGTCTAACCACTGAGCTACCGATTTTGAATCGGGATTTGTAAACAACTGTCATTCAACCATTTCTAATGCATATTCAGATTATTAATTAAATGACAGTCACATGTCCAGTTCTGATTTTTAGATCGGTGATCTTATTTTGTAAGTTATGTATATTGTTACTACAGTACGTGTCATAAATTTATTCAAGAGATATACCTCCAAGTAATTCGTTTTTACGCTCTTTCAGACCTTAATTTTGATAGTTACGTCTCAGTTATATACATTATGTTATTATTAGAATTGTGGAAATTCTGTCGGTGGAATTAATAGCACTATGGAGATTCAGTCCATGTAATTATAAGAACTGTGGAGGTTCAGTCGGTATAATTATTAAACTGTAGTTGAAACTATTTCGACTACCATTCTAAAATGCCCTAAATTGTTAAACACCTCTATACAATATAAATCCCACTTATATATTTATGTCTTTTAACACCCATATACCACATCTATCTATTTTCTCCTGTATCACTATCGACTGCCCACCATCCATTATCATTATTTTTTTTTTTTATAGATAAGTAAAGAGTCGTGGGGGATGAATTAACCCGGATTCCCCTATTTAGCTAAACTCATTTCATTATTTTCCAGCTACAACTCTATGAAATATACATTAGTTTGCACCGTGTCAGAAATTTGCAACAGATTTACTTCAGTGGTATATCGACTTCTAAAAATCGATGATGCACTTCAATAGAAAAAAATAAAACAAATCAAAATAATAAATCTGGTAACATATGTACGATTCTTGTTTCTTATCCAACTGCCGTGACATTTTTTCCCGTTTCCGAGTGTTATTATGGCATTGTTATTCATTGGAGATTTGCCACAAACACGACATGAATTAGGAAGTCCAGACATGAAGAAATTTTCAGTTTGTTACATCACGGCAGGGAGCCGGTTATCACTTTTTCGTGTCTGGTAGAGTGATATTAGCATACAGTTAAAAACAAAATATTAGTGACCATAAAATGTAATGAAGTGGCAGGCTTCTTATTGAGATATCCAGCAGAGATAATAATGCTTTCCTGCAAAAAAAATATGACAATGCGGTTTTTCAGCTGGAGTATCAAACTTGCTTTGAACTTAACATTTAAACCTAAGACTGGTTAACCAACATTAAATGCAACACAAACCTTATGGTAAATTATGTCATGTGACGGTATACAAATCTCTCGCAACGGCCTTCAATTCGACATTTAGATATATCAACGACGTTTTATCTATTAACAATGATCATTTTCATCCATATGTCGATTCGAGATATCCAGTGAACTTGAAATAAAAGATTCCACAAAAGAGTCTTCCACATCTGCTTCGTACTTAGATATTTTACTGAAAATAGATGCTGGCGGCAAACTAAAAACTCATCTTTATGACAAACAGGATGATTTCAATTTCTCCATCGTCAATTCCCCTTATCTATGTGGCAATATTCCATCATCACCTTCATATGATGTTTATATCTCTCAACTGTTTCGAAACGCAAGCGCTTGTTCTGCATATGATCAGTTTTTAAATCGAGGTAGGCAACTGAAAAAGAAGTTCATGTTACAGTGGTTTGCACAGTCTCGTCTAAAGTCGGCATTTCGCAACTTTTATGGTCGTTATAACGATCTAATTTGCCCGTACATCTTTCCTTTAGGTCAAATACTGTCGGACGTGTTTCAGACCAATTGTTAGGCCGTTAGCACACATATTCTGAATACGGATTACTTCGATTAACTGATCGGAATGTAGGGCTGACGGCGGGTGTGACCGGTCGATAGGGGATGCTTACTCTTCCTAGGCACCTGATCCCACCTCTGGTATGTTCAGGGGTCCCTGTTTGTCCATCACTCTGATTTGTATTTTCTATAGGAATTAAGAGGTTAAATACTGTTAGTTATCTTAACCTTTACATTCCAGTCCGATGTTAACTTTCGAACATTTTCAACAGCTCCTTCAAGAAAATGCCAGATCATTTTTCATTATGTTGGTGTGTAGCCGTTGTATGGCTATGAGGGAATTTATTACTCTGTCATTGCCTTTCGTTTTGATTGGGTGGATATTTTTTAATGTCCGGATCAAGAATTTTTCACTCAGATGGAGACGTCACCATTGCCGGCGAAAAGCTGCAAAAATTAGACTATCCTCGGCGCTTACGACCTTGAACAGGGAGGGATCTTTAACGTGCCACACCTGCTATGACATGGGGCCTCTGTTTTTGCGGTCACATTCTAAGTATCGCCTCGTTTAGTCACTTCATAGGACTGGCAAGGGGTAGTAAGGATCTGTTCTAACCCGGACCCACACGGTATCCTTTCATTTTGAAACCCTAGCTATAGCGGTTGGAAGTAGGCCATCATATATAACCTTAAAAATTACTCTTTACTCGAGGCAAATTGAGTACATAGCTTTAATGGCTATTGATGACTTGAATACAAGATAAGCTCCTAAACTTTACTTGGTGCCCATGAACTGAACTTCTAACGTTCAGTGAGTATGTTTTGACCTGATCGGCATGTTCATTGAAAGACTAAATAAAACTGTTGGTTGTTGGGGTTGTTTGATTTACTTACCTTTGAGAAATGCTCACCCATATTGAGATATCACTAGTTGAAGTACGACAATTTTAGATCTACGTCCTAGCTCTCAGGGCCGTAGCAGTAAGGCGTCTTTAACGTACCAACGCCTACCGTGACACGGGACCTCTGTTTTGAAGGTCATAATCGTAAGACCCGTAATTCTCATTTCTAAATGTCGAGCGGTTGGTGAAGGAGCAATTAACAACCTATGTTTACGTCTTAGGTTTGACGCGGCCATGGCACAAGCGGGGTTCAAACTCATGACCTCCCCTTTACGAAGCAAACGCTTTACCACTGACCTACTGCGACCTTAAATGATTTTCTAAAGAAAAAAAACCATGGGGATCCGTAATTAGTAATACAGCTGTTTATACAGAATAGCCACAGAAACCTTTAGTATTCCATGTGGTTATCAATGCTGTCATCGCCTCGTTTACCCCGTGGGGATCCGGGTTCATCCGAAAGGCCGCCTTTTTAGTCGGCTCTTACAACAAGCAAGGGGTACTGAGGATCTATTCTAATCCGGATCCCCACAAACGATTTGCTATTAGAATAAAAAAATATATATAAGTTACATGTAATCTATAAGTGTCAAAGTTTAGAGAAAATAGTGGTGTTTGTTTGTCTACAACCTAACACTTTGAGCAACATACGGTTTGTAATAAATTTCACTCTGATTCCATTCATTTTAATGCTGACATATTAGCATTATGTAATTGTATTTGAAGGGGATTATTTCTTTCAAAATTTGACAATATATCTGGCAAAGAAAATAAGCGATTTGATAAAATTGATGTGGCTTATTTGGCAGGAAATATTCAAGTGTTCTCCCTATCTGGAGGAGGATACCTCCTATCGATCTATTTCCAGGTCTCTCCCTAGTATCAAAGACAGTTCTCAGGAATTTTTACAGCACTTATATAACAGGGAAAACAACAAAGTACACCCATCCACGTCCCCCAGTCCCATTTATTGTTGTATACAGATACAAAAACAGTTCTGCAATTCCCACCCTTGGGGTGGGGGATCAATAATGCTTGGATTCCCCTGGAAGAAAATTTTGGATTCGGTCCCGATATTGCCTACACAATAAGACATAACAAAATTTTCATCCTAAATTTTATATATGATGAATTTGCAGAATGGAAGTCCTATTATAACACTTAAATGTACACAACATTCTCATACAATTCTGAGAATTAGTGATAAAAACATCTGTAATTTGAATATTTATGCTGGTAAATCAATTAATCCAGCGGAAAAAACTTTATCAACGCTAACGTAACATGCTTCATATTCAGTAACAGATTGTTAGTTTTGTTGATGTTATTATATAGTAACATTCTTCTATTCTAGACAACACTGATTCCATAAATCTTCTCTTATAATTCATATGTATATTTTACGGAGGTTTCAATTTTCTTGCATGAAGTCACCATTTCGCAAATCTATGGTCTACACAATGATCTCATTTGCAATACAACCCTTGTTGTTTGGTCGAATGCTGTTTTTGTGTATCATACCAATTGTTAGGTGTTCTTTACATGCTGATGTTGTCTACGGATTGCCTAGCGGTTTCGACTACGGATTACACAGTTTATCTGATCAGGATTGACGTTTCACGGCTGGTGTAATTAGTCAACAGGAGTTGCTTACTCTTCCAAGGCATCTGATCCCAACTGTGGTGTGTCCAGGATTCCGCGTTTTGCAACTCTTTATGGGATTTATGAGACTGGTCCCAGTTTATTACCTGATTTAAGTACAGTATAGTTAAAGGGCAGTTCGTATTTGGGATTGCACTGGGGTTTTTTCTGTTGGAAAATGGTCTTCAATATTGTGTTTAATTTTGCTTTGAAGTATTTATCTTTCCATCCCTTTGGCACAAACATTATATATATATATATATATATATATATATATATATATATATATATATATAATCTGCGCTCTACTTCAATGTAAAAGAAAACATAAACTAATATAAAAGTAAGCTCATCATTTTAAGATCATTTAAATTCTCTGGAAAAATATAAATAAACGGTCATTTTAAAATGTAAGGTGATAATTCTGCAAAACTTCGAGATCGGTTTAGCTTGATTTGGTTAAATACGGTTACACATTAACGAATGTTATCGAATTCACACTACTGTTCCATGATCAACGTACTAACGCAGATAAGTAGATAATTGTTTTAAATCGTGATTGTAGAATTCTTATAATCAAGTCATCTGCCATTGTTTGATGACCGTAATATACAATGTATAGTACAATCATCGGCTTGTACACTGTCTATCTAGTTGAAAATTTTTCGTTTCATGCGGTGATGGGATCGAATCGAACAAGAGTCTTTCTGCTGCGAAGAGAACACCCTTAACACTAGGCTATAGCTGCAGGTGAGTCATTTTATGGAAAATCTTATGAGAAATATGGTGACTTCTGGTGAAATGGGAAATTATTTTAGATATGAGATCCGTTTTCCGATATCAGTTGCACGAAGCCTCTGGATCTCACAATCGATACAGATCTTCCGGAAATTTGCTTTTCTGTATCAGTGTCCAGTTAGCTCTATTTGAAACCTTTCGACTTAAAATTTAATAGGGGCCATCCTCGTCCCACGTCGTTCCCTGTAGTCCGGTGACTTCAGGTGAAAATGGAAATCACTTGAGGGCCTGAAATGGATGGACAGTCTGATTCCAGTCTACCTTCAGCTTATGTGATTATAATTTAAAAAATGAAGATTGATTGTACACTGTTTAACGGCCCGCTTGAGAATCTTTCCCTCATATGAAGACGACACCATTGCCGGTGAAGGGCTGCAAAATTTAGGCCTATGCTCGGCGCTTAAGGCCATTGAACAGGGAGGGGTTTTTATCGTGCCACACCAACTGCGACACACGGTCTCATCCGAAGTACCGCTCTATTTAGTCGCTCTTACAAGCAAGAGGTAATGTGGACTTGGACCTATTCTAACCCGGATCCCCACGGGGTAAAAAAAAATGAAGATAACATTCAGATATCAATCTCGCGCATCCTATAAAGAATACCAAATTGAGAGTAGATCACACTAGAGATGGGATCAGCTGCCTAGCAGGAGTGTCGACTGGTCACAGCCGCCGTGGACCCTATAAAACTGAGTAATTCGTAGTTAAATCTGTATGCAAAAGACGACCAAAACAAAACAAGAAGAAAAAGAAAAACAAAAAAGAACCGCCGTGAGCCCTCTATCTTGATCAGGCAAACGAAGTAATCCGCAGTCAGAGCTAAGAACGACTTAATAATTGGTATGAAACACGTCCGACAGCATTGACCTAATGACAGGTTGTATTTGCAAAGTATATCATTATAACGACCATATAATTCACGAAATACTGACTTTACACAAGACTGTTGAAACATCAACTTGATTGTCAGTAGCCTGCCTCGATTGAAAAAAAAAGATCATAGCCAGAACATGTTCTCGCGTTTAGAATCAGTTGGAATATATAAACATTATGTACAAGTGATAATGGAATATTGTTACATAAATAACTGCGCTGACGATGGAGAAACTGAGATCATCCTGTTTGTCATAAAGCAGAATTGTTAGTTTGCCGTTAAAGTCTATGTTCAATATGAAGCAGACATAGAAGACTGGTAGTTTTTATTTCGAGTTCACTGGAATTATGAGGGAAAGCGAGTAAAATGCCATCGATGCATCAATGTTAAGTTGAATGCCGCAGCAAGATATTTTTTTTCCTTTTTATGTAGAAGTTTTGGGTTTGTTTTTTTTTAAAACAAATTCTGCCTCATAAGTATAAAACACAGGGCAACTAATAAAGAGTACAATTCGTGTCCACAGTGATTATAATGAACGACAACTGACAGTAAAACTCTTTAGATAACTTGGTCGAATTGAGTTTTAAAATGATTTATTTTCTCAACTAGAAGAATTTAAATATAAAAACTGATGACTATTTGAAATTTTATGATATATCGCAAGTAAAATACATTCTTAGATTATCTTGCCACTCTTGAGTTTGTAGCCGAATGTGAACCGAAACAAATTCCGATTGATAACACTCAGTAAAGACTAGTTTCTGCAGGTAAATGTTTTAGTCTTCTCCTACACCTGACATTGATAGCAGATAAATTAGATAGCCTTGTTTTCTTTCCTCTCTCCCTTTCTGGATAATTTAATATTTGTAGTATAATATACCGTTCTTGAGCCTCCATAGCGGTGATAAATAAATCGGGGTAACCAAGGGAACCAAAACAGTAGTTTTTTAATTGAATTGAAAATATTATTTCTGCGTCGAACCAATCCCCTTTGACTAATTTAAGCTGAAACAGGTGTCCGATCACTCTGGGCACTCTCCATCAATCCTCATTGTTTGTGTCATTTTAGTAATTCACTACAGTTGCCGACGACTGGTAAGCTGATACATGTAACATATTTATTTACAGAATAGCCGTTGTCTTCTTTGTCGGCAGTGCAACAGTTATAGAATACAACCTATATATTGCATGTACATTTAAAACGACATATTTATATCAAGTTACACTATATTAAAGTATATCCCCATGGTGATTCGGGTTGTTAGGATAGATCCTCGGTACCCCTTGCTTGTCGTAAGAGGCGACTAAATGGGGCGGTCCTTCGCATGAGATCGCAAAAACCGAGTTCCTGTGCCACAGCAGGTGTGGCACGATAAAGATCCCTCCCTGCTAAACGTCCAATAGCGCCGAGCATAGGCCTAAATTTTACAGCCCTTTACCGGCAATGGTGAGGTCTCCATATGAGTGAAAGTGTCTCGAGAGGGACGTTAAACAATACACAATCAATCAATCTATTTTAAAATATATTTTTCATACACAGGTATTATATTAAGTCAAGCGCAGATCCAGAGGGATGGTGGTGGTGATCTGGACCCCACCCTGGAAATTCCAATTGAAAGATAATATAGTCATTTTTCACCGTAGCATCCCGTTTAATATTGCTTCATCAACTCTCTCGATCGACTTTATTCGCTCACTGGGGACGATTTCAAAATTCAAAGTCATTTTATAATATGAAAATTACCGTACCGCAATTTTGGGTGCAAATCTCGCATAGTCTACTATCTGTAAAAACGTGAAAATTTCGGACGCTTCGCCCTGGAACCAGGTCCCAGATCCCGGCCTTTTAGACCCCCCCCCCTCCCCCTCCTCGATGAAAAAAGCTGGATTCGCACCTGTGAGTCATTTGATGAGTAACATTCGCTATCTATTTTGAATTATACTATAACATAAGAGATTTGTATATATTGGTGGGGATTAATTGTTTTGGGTTCAACGCCGTTTTGGCAATATAGCATACATTACTAAAATATGATCTTTTCTTTTTGACGGCTCTCTGTGAGCCTACTCTTTTTCGAAAGGCAGAGAGCCAATCTTTTACGTGCCAAATGGGGCTGTGATCCTTAACATGGGGCAGTCTTTAACGTGCCATTCGCCAGACATGAATACGTGTTTTAAAACTAAAACAATCCTTAACGTTCCATTCGCCAGACATGAATACGTGTTTTAAAACCGAAAAAATCTCCGAGGGCCAGATAATTTCTTATGTATGCTAAGTGCTTCTAATAGAAAAGATGACAAACACATGCCAAAAACATAATTGGAAGCAACCTTGAATGGTCATAACCCTTCTTTACAACATAAAACACGGTCATTGTTTGCGCGTATCCCTTCGATCTCGTAGCAACACAATCGGACTTTGAACTGTTACTCTAGGTTTCGTCATGCTCATGTCCGTGCTAGTTTTCTCCAACGTTAACAAAACAACCAAAATCATCTACTATTTTTTAATCCAATTTTTTAACCTTAACTGCTTTATTGGAGAAAACCTTTAGACGCGGCGGTGATCTTTCCAGACATACATGTAAAGCCTATATTTATGAAAAAAAAGCATTTCATTTAAAAATACAAGGAATAAATCTACCGCGTAATAGCTCTTGTATACTAGTTTGATATAGAAAATGGAGCATGATGCATCTGATCGCGGTTGCCTCGTAGTTTGGACGTTCGTTTTGCAACACGGGGGCCGTTGGTTCGATTCCCCGCCTAAGACATTATACATGTACACAGTAGGGCACATTGTAAATGACTGTTTTCATGGCAAATGCCCGTGAGTTTTTCTTGATGAGACCTTTTATCTTGAATTACAATAGGTGTTGATCAGATCGAGAACCAACACTCCCCTGTCCCTATATTCCATGATTTATCACACTCCCTCAACAGCTGACGGGGTCCCTATTTAACCGAATTATTCTCGTAAAACAATAAATAAAAAAAAAAACCAATGCTTCCACCGATTTTAATATTCTCTTTAATAATACAAATCCTCGTGATGATATCTACATAATACAGCTAGTAACTTTCATGGAAAACGGAAAGGATAATGTCTGAGTAGTAGGGAAAACTCAAACGAAGCCCTGGAAACACCAGTGGTGAAATCAGGTGCCCAGGAGCAAGCATCTTGCATTGATCAGTCGCATCCGTCTTGATCCCTTCAACTTTTCAGGTAAACTGAGAATTCCGCAATCATAAGCAGTATTCAAGAACGGTTTAAAATTGAAATGAAACATAGCATTCGACCTAATGACAAGATGTGTTTACAAATTGGATCATTATAACGACTGTATAATTTTCGAAATGTTGACTTTTAAACAAGTCTACTGAAACCCCTGGAATGGATCTTGTGCATTTCAAGGAACACCTTTACATTTTGTACCCTAGAGTAAAAATTAATGTGATGACATATAGTTTCGTTTATGTTAATCATGTGTTCATCTTAAATTTAGTATCAAATTTAAGTGTTTGGGTCTGAGAAATACCTACATGTCCAATTGTCTCAGTGATTCTTGTGCAGTCTTACGAGGATGAGGTATTGTGTAAATTTTTCTTTTCGTACTTTCCGTTCAAGAAAAAAAATGGTTAAATGCTTATTAGAAGGCAATTTGCTGGAATAATTCTCTGTAACGTAATGCAATTTTTTCCTATTTTACATATATTCTAGCTGAAAATGTTATCACTGGTGATAACGCTAAATGACGGATAGGGGGATATACATATTTGATAATTAGATGTGATTTGATCCTTCTTCTGTTGGTTCCTTTGCTGGAATGTTTTTAGAATATTAAAAAGCATTCTGATGACAATTCAGTCAAAAAAGTAGGTCACGCGTAACGCCATATCGTAACTCTCTGTTGAATATCTGCATCCATTGCGGAGAAAAATCCGGAAAACCTCAAGCATTCATCAAAGGGCATAATTCAGTCAAAATTATGTCAAGAGTAACGAAACTCAAATTTTATCTGTGACTATTCAATACAAAGTCATTTATAAAATTTAAGTCAAATATCTTCATCCAGCGTCCGGAAACTGATAAGGAATGACAAACAGACAGACGGACAGACCGAGGGTAAACTAATAGCCCCCTTTGGCAAAGCCGATAGGAGACTAGACTAAAAATCAGATTAAATAAAGATTAAGGAGATACCCTTGAATGTTTTTATATTGATGTATGATTGATTGATTATATATTGTTTTACGTCCCGCTTGAGAATTTTTCACTCGTGTGGAGACGTCACCATTGTCGGTGAAGGGTTGCGAAATTTAGGCCTATACTCGGCGCTTATGGCCTTTGAGCAGGGAGGGATCTTTAACGTGCCACACCTGCTGTGACATGGAACCTCGGTTTTTACGGTCTCATCCGAAGGACCGCCCCATTTAGTCGCCTTGATATTGATGTAATACAAAGACAAAAAATAAATGTCAAGTATAGGCGGCATGTATTTCAAGCCAAACACTGTACACAACTCTTCATCCCCGATAAATAATGAGACGTTAAGAGATTCCTGTCGCATGTGGAGTTTAACAATATTGATTGATTGATATATGGATTGCTCTCTTACGTCACAGTGAGAGTATTTTGTCCATAGCGAGCAGATGCCAGCTACACTGTAAAAGTCATTATTCTAGGCCTAGCTATAGACATCGATCTCGCAAGTGCGAACACTACCTTTCTACAGAAATTTCCTTCTTGCAATGCGACCGTTCACCTGAAAATCCCTTGATTTCCAGATTAGGAATATTCAGAATTATTTGTAAGTCTAAGGTTTTTATCAACCGATTCTCGACTAATAAACCATTGCCGGTGAAGGGCTACAAAGTTTAGGCCTATACTCGGCGCTTATGACCTTTTAGCAGGGAGGGATCTTTATCGTGCCACACCTGCTGTGACATGGAACCTCGGTTTTTGCGGTCTGATCCGAAGGACCACCCCATTAGTCGCCTCTTACGACAAGCAAGGGGTACTGAGGATCTATGCTAGCCCGGATGCCCACGAGGAATATAATTATTGAATAATTAATTGTTGACAACGACTCCAACACCATATATTTTGTAGATAACATTGAAAAAATAAACCACTTTGAGAAAAACGGGAACAAGATCATTATTAATAGGTTTATGTTATATATGTTCACGTGACGAAGTGTTAACATGGAACAAATATTATAATGATTTGTTTTCATTGGAATATATACATAGCCAGTTGAATAAACTTTAGCTTTTATTTTCTTATCAATTATGTATTATTTAAATACACTATTTAATACTGTAACTTATAAGCTCACGTTACAAAATGAAAAAGCCAAATCGGTGTTTTCGTAACGATTAGCAATAATTTTCTGCATCAAAAAGTATTATTGATGAATGTTGGCTACAAAATCTGTATCGTTTGACAGTCGACCAAAATAAATGCCAGACAAACTTGGTGACTAACGAAGTAATCCACAACTTGTATCAATAAATATTACCATCATTGTTAGTGTCCCAAAATCAACAGGTGTCATTAATTTACTAGTAACTCCCATATTCATATCACAAACAAAGTATAGAGATATAAGAAAACTCAAGTCAAATCTGAAAGTAATCTTTGCATTGATCTTTGACTTCGTGATCTAAGATTATTTCTGACAATTATCCATTTGCATACTGAAATTGCCAAGCTGATAATTACACAGGTTATCCTCTGACATAGCTACAGATTCATTTCGAACGAACGGACAGTGATATTATATGCACTGTGTACATGTATATAAGACAGAAAGTAATCATCGGGAAAAGTTACCTATTGATTTTTTTTAAGAAACAAAGCTTTGGCTGTAGTGTTTCCATACAAGAGGCCCATTTGCCATATTGCTCACATAAATCACCTTGCCCCCCCCCCCCCCTTTGTTCAACTGTTGTGATTTACAAAAGATTTTATCAATCTTTATTCGCATGAAAATTTCTGACTCCATATTGTAAGACATTGATTATGATAGATTGTTAAGAGCTCTATGGAGTGTTGCCAGTATTTCCCGCCATTTTATTAAAAGTAGGTCACACTTTCAGGTCAAGGTCAAATCTCAAAGTGTAACAAGGTCTTGCCATAATGAATATAATACAAATAATTAAGAGCCATAAACAATCTAAGTGTACAATTATGGAATAATCTATCGTTGGAACTTCGCATTCTTGAATCACACAGAATATTCTCCAAGAAAGTCAAAACACTGCTGTTCAAATGTGAATATATTTTAGCATAAATCAATATCACATCATAGACTACGTGTGTATTTCTTGTCGTCTCGACATCTGACTGCCATACTTTTACACAGCATTTTGGTGTCTTATCGCTATTTTACTAATAATTTGTCAATTTTATTCTTTCCAGTTTTTTTTTTTATAAGTGTTTCATCTTCATTAGGACAACCTCTCTAAAGCGCATAGAAACTATACGTAATTTTGCGCTATATCAGTGAATATAATAATAATAATAATAATTCAGGAGATAATGATTCGGTCAGGTCTTTTTAAAAATAGGTCATGGTCACACGATCAAACACAATTTCATCACAAGGTCTTGTGATAAAGATCTAATCAATATACAAAAATATGAAAGTCCTACTTTAAATAATTCCAAAGATATTTGATAGGTTATATTTTCGTAAAATTAGGCCAAACTCCGAGTTCAAGGCCCGAGGTCAAAGATCATGATGTGATCTGCATTAAAAGTATAAATACAATATAGGAAAAACCTGCCTTAAATAGTTCAGAATATATTTAATAAGTGAGATTTTTTTATCTAATGTGGGTTATCATCCAGGTCAAGGCCACAAAATAATACGTCATTCCATCCCATGAAAAGCCTTTCGGTATAGAATGTACATACAGTATATGAAAGCCCAGGCTTAAACAGTTCAAGAGACATTTCTAAAGACTTTCCTTATACGTTAGCATATAAAACTTTGATCTCCTTTTGTGGCCCCACCTTACCCCTGGTGTCCATGATTTTTATGCACTTTGTCTGGAAACTTTCATGTAAATTTCTACTTTTCTGGCCCAGCGATTCTTGAGAGGCAGATTTTTAAATGACCCCGCGATATTTTTGTATTCATGATTATCTCCCTTTTGAAGGGGGGGGGGTGTATGGACCTGCATTTGGAAAACTTGAATCCCCTTCACCCATTGATGATTTGTTCCAAGATTGATTGAAATTGGCACAATTGAAAAATATGAAAAGTTTACGGACAGACAAAAGGTGAACTAATAAAAGGAAGAGCCACTTCGTCAACGGCCTCAAATTAAATTCAGTAAAATCTAATATGTTTAGTACTAATTCTCCATGAACAGAAGAGACTGAACTATTATCTATCTCTCCCTGCTCAAAGGCCGTAAGCGCCGAGCATAGCCCTAAATTTTGTAGCCCTTCCTTCACCGGCAATGGTGATGTCTCCATGCGAGTGAAAAAATTCTCGAGAGGGACGTTAAACAATATACAACCTACCAACAGATTGTTTTTAAACAGGTATTAAAATAATAGGCAAATGGCTTTCAATGTCACTCAACATACGCCTTGTATATGAAAAAAACCCACTTCATTTCAACAATATTGTTAATCATTATTGTCACTGATCATTGTGCGAGTCATTCGTCATATGAAGTAGTTCATCGAGTAGATGCAGTTCAGGGAACATCCATCAGTTTTACTGATATTCTTATTTAATATATTCCTCTTTCTCTTGTTTTTAGGATTTAGATTTCAATTTGTTGGGTACCATAAGAATCTAACCCCTATGGAAATGATGCTCGAAATTAAACAAAATCGGCTCTAAATGGAGTGGCGTGTGATACGAGGCATATGTCAGTTGAATATAATTGCTTTATCACGAAGTATTTACATTTCCAATGTTTTTCTCCCGTGAGGACCCCGGTTAGAATAGCTCCTCAGTACCCCTTGCTTGTCGTAAGAGGTGAATAAATGCAGCGATCCTTCGGATGAGGCAGCAAAAACCGAGGTCCCGTGTCACAGAAGGTGTGGCACGATAAAGATCCCTCCCTACTCAAAGTCCCTGAGCACCGAGCATAGGCCTAAATTTTGCAGCCCTTCACCGGCAATGGTGACGTCTCCGTATGAGTGAATATCTCGAGCGGGACATTAATCAATATATAATCAATCAATCAATCCGATGTTTTTCTTTGATGTCTCAACAAGCCCTCACGATAGGTACCACCTTGTGAAAGCGCTGCGTGTATAAGTACTATATAGTACATACATGAATGTTTAATTGTCTGTGAATTTCGACAAAAGTGAAAGTAGAATGTAAATGTAAGAGTAAGTTTATTTTTGAAAATACATGAAGGTAAGAACTTTGAAATGTAGAAATATCCGATCATGCAACTGGTATGATTAGTAATAATAAGAAAGGTCTTCTCTAATATATTTTGAAGAATTAATTTTGTCTAAGTAACATAACGGCATGGATTTGTCGGCATAAACCATATTTGGTAACTGTCATATTTACTGACTTTGACTCCCCACCCTCTTTCTAGATTCATTTTCTAGATTCACCACTGCCTTCAATTAACATTTCTGCTAAGGTGACAAATCGTTTGACAAACGATGTAAAGAAACGTCAAGCTATAAAATTACAGCAAATTTATTTCAAAGATGTGGTATTTTAGACATCTGCAGGCTAATAATTCATGACAGAACAGAACCGTGGAAAACCGGCTGCACGGAAATTGAAGATAGAGATATTACAAAATTGTTATTCCTTTGATATTGACTTAATAACATCTTGATTGATTTTAATATTTCATTTTAAGGTAAACATCCATAGATGTTTATCATATTTGTTTTGTGTCCAAGGTCATATTATTTATATCATTTGATAAAGTTCGATAATCATATTCAATCAGATCATACTCGATCAGATCGTCAGCTTGATCCATATCCCCTGATAGTAAAATTGCTTAAATAAATCTGAAGAAAGCATGGCACAACAATGCGTGACAGCTAATTATACAGTAGTTGATCATTTTGGGTTGGAGTATTATTTTGTTCATTAATATGTCGAAAGTTGTACAATCGTAAAACAAAGTGACAAATTACTCAAATGAAATAATTCTTTTAAATCTGTTTCCATGGAAACAAAGCCCGGTATGAAGTCATTTTATTTGATTTTTAAATGTTTATGATCCCAATAATAGTTTTCAAAGTGAATTTTTTCTGATAGATTTTAAAACCGCTCGATATGCTTTTAGGTAGTCATGGCAACCAATTTGAAATTTATTTAAGATTTTAAAAAGTGCTATTTTTGTGTTTTAAATTAAACATTTCTTTACCAAATAGTGTAATCTGATAGATAGTACTTGGTTTTTTTTTTAATTCTTCTACCTTTTCATCCCATTAGTTTGCCTTGTGTAGTTTTTACACTACTACTTATTCCCGTTTGTACAAAGATTCAAAAAATGTTAAACATCACAAAATCAAGTTCATCTGGTCAAAAAAAAAGAAGAAAAAAACATAAAAAAAAAAACATAAAAAAAACGACATGGGCAATTTACTTTTTAAAAGTCATAAAATTTTTAATTACTTCCTACTAAAAATACTGATGTGGAACACGTCTTCGTTGAAATAGTCCACTTCGACAAAAACAGATTTCGGTCAACAAGAAAATCTACAAGTAATAATGAAGATCACAGATGATCAGAAAACGATAACCTGAAGGTACAGTTCCTTTGGCGTTATTGGGGGACTTCCGTTCTAAGACGTTCTCATAAACAGGAACCCGTGAACAACACCGAGATCCTTCTGAATAGTGTTTTGCTAATAAGCTAATAAAAAAAAATCGAAATCAAGCGGTTATCGTTTACTGATTTAGGTAGCTAAATGAGTTAAATAAGATGTTGTATCGATGAACTGTATTTTGTTATTGAATGCACCGTAACCTTTATCTTTTGTTACCTATTGTTTAGAATCTGTTGTTGAATTGGCTTTGAATCTTAACTGACACTGGAGTACGCCGTTCTAACACCTTGAGTATGACAGTCATACTAATAAACCAATAGCAAATCCTTAAACTGGGATTTAAGAAAAAATATAAATTAATAAAAAAATAAATCAAACAACAAACATTGTGCTGCATGTACCTATAATTGACTTTTACGACATTAAGAATTTGTTGCAGATACTTGCACTTATACTTGCCTTTTACAAATACTAATTACATTGTTGGTACATATACCGACCGGTCGCAGTAGCTCATAGGTTAGAGCCCCGCTCGTGCCATGGCCGCGTTAAACATAAGACGAAAAATAGATAGTGATTGCTCCTTCGCCAAACGCTCGGCATTTAGAAGGATCTTTCTGATATAACCTTGAAAACGGAGGTCCCGTGTCACGATAGGCGTTGCCACGTTAAAGAACCCTCACTGCTACAGCCCTGAGCGCTAAGCATAGGTCTAAATTTGTGGTACAGCTAGTGACGTCTCAATATGAGTGAATTTTCGACGGGACGTAAAACAAACAATCATTGTTGGTGTATATATCATTGCTATTGAAAAACATTTCTTTGATATTAAGTTAGATTTCTCTCCATGGTAAATAAAGCTGTCCTATATAGAATACATGCTTGCTTTGGTAGTTTGACAGGTTTCTTACTTCCAGAGAATAGGATAGACCTTGACAGACTGAATCACGTTTAACAGCACAATCAATTTCTTCATGTTTGATTATAACATTTTATCCACTGCCTTGCCAAATGATCAAAGAGACTAGCGAAAGTATGGAAGATCACATGAGAAAGAACTCCGGTTTGTCCTTTTATCTATAATGACCCGCCCTACGGACTTTATCCCAACCGTCTATATTGTCAGTATCATTATTATTGTGTTATTCATGACGATGTTCGTCATCAGTCCATGAAAGGAAAATATCAGTCAAATGCTGTTGTTCCTTTATTAAAACAATACTCAGATAAACGGGAAACAGGACTCTTTTTTCAAAAACGTTTTGCTTTGAACATCGAAAGACGCCTGCCCCTTTTTTGTAAGAACGTAACTTTTATTGAAGCAAATATCTGATAATAAACTGAAATATTAATAGGAAATAGCAGCTTTTAATGTACATTTTTAAATCTAACAGTCCATTCTATCGTGTCATGTATTGAAGTTTTGTTATAAAAATTAAAATCATTTCCCTCTTGAAACATTTGAAAACTCGAGAACTTGACCATTGTTCTTCAATGTGAATCCACTAACGTAATATTTGAAGGATTGCATTCTCGTTAGAAACACACACATATTGGCATATAATATAACGTACAGGAGTAAAGATTGTGGTGCAAAAATTAGTCTAACAGAACCCTGTCAGTTTAAGGTAGGCGAAACCTTAAGTCTGAAATGAACAACACCCATGAAAAGCAATGATTCTTTCATTCATTTTCTTTTTTTTTTTATCGTTTCATCGAATAATGATTTCTGTAGACATTATAACACATGTGGTACATGTTCATACCTTATATTATCAAAACTGCGACAGATATTGGACACTTCATTACAAAGTTATTTATACATGTATACATATTATATGCATACTATATATGGCAAAGACTTAATATGTGTTAATGTCCGACATTTGCGTGCTTTTACAGGAGTGTTCGGCCTTTAATTATTTCTCTATAACATAGACATCAAAAAGCATTACTGCAGCATTCCTGATAAAGAGATGACAATTGCTGAAGTTAAAAATTGCTACAGGAAGTTAGCTCCTCAACTTCTGAGGGAAACCGCGCTGGCCGCTATAACTGTCTAGATACTGGGTTCAGTATTTATTCTAATGGTCTAAATATTGTATACATGTATTGCGTAAATGCGTCTTACTGGTTTTTTTTTTTTTAACATTTAAATGTTTTTGTAAAGGATAACATTTTGTGGCTCAACAAATACTATGACCCTTGATTCCCCTTCCAAATGAATTTGCATTATACTAAAACTCGGGTTCGAACCTCATTAAAAATAATCGGAGTTCGAAAGGATGGTATATCCATACAGATCAGTTACTGTAGAACAATATTAAATGTTGGTATCCAGTTTTTATGATGAGGAAATAGAGTTGTTTTCGTTGGAAATGAGAAACATTATTTGCCGTTTCAGTATAAGGTTTATAGCAAACTTGCACGTCAATTTACATTTTGATCAGTGACCGGTTTTCTATCTGAAGATACTTTATAATTATCGGGCAAATGAAGTGATGTTGTATTAAATCAGCGCAACATCACGAAAAAAAATCAATGAAAAACTACAACATGTAACAACAATCTTACAAATTGTATTACTGCCAATATGAATTCTAATCTGTGGTGCCCTGATTATTTAAATGAGAGTTTTTTCACACTGTTGGAACTCATTCGTCAATAAAGAATACACCTCTATGATACAGCGGCAGTTAATGATTAGAAAACCTAACATTACCATGATCAATGAGTGCATACAAATGACAATTCGATCAAAGAATCATGATGGCGCAAGTAATAGAGGATAGAATGTGCTCGCTATATACATTAACAGCTAGTTCATTTTAACTAATGAATGTTTATCAAATATTGAAACTCACAATGGTTTCTGAAATGCACTCGATATTCTTAATAAACCCCCAAAGTAGAGGTCTTTAAATAGAAGTGTAAATAGAGTCATTGATGAAAAAGAACTCATGTGAAATAATATATAAGCGGAAAACAAAAAATATATTTTAATTTTTCATCACGTTTTCAAATAAAAAGCACATATTGAAGAGGGGGGAAAAACTTACCGCCCGATCAAGCTCGACGACGAGTGTTGGCGAGGAATGCCATCAAAACTAGAACTTTTGATTTCATGTCGTGTCTTGGGACGATGCATGCTGATTATGAGAACACTGATGTACAGAAAACTTCGGTTAACTCAAAATGCTTCCATAAGAAAAAATGTCCACAAACACTCGTTCATTGAAGAAACCACAGGAAATGATGACAAATTTCCCCAAGTTTACCAATTTAAATCAGAATCATTGTGAGGTCTTCTAAGAATAGGCCAGACAAATGATTTCATTCCGTATTTATAACTTAGCTGCACACATGTTGCGCAGGGGAAAATAATCCAATATCGAGATCACGTGGAATTTGTTACGGATGTGAACAGTCCTTACAAAGCTGTTGATGGGCAGTATGTGGTCTTGTATCGATATTTCTACGGTAGCATAGTAACAGGTTTCGGTTACAAATATTTTTTTCTTGATTATGGGTAATCATCACCACCATAACGGGTATCCGAGAGCAACATAACAAAGCCATTTTGCGATTTTTCGATCTAGTAAGAGACGCTATAATTAGAATCGGTCTTAGTTTCCAGTACAAGTTCTGTCATGTCAATTTTTTTTATCATAATAATTATGTATATTCATGTAAAATTCAATAATTAGTAGAAAAAAAGAGATCATGATTCATTTTCATACCAGATGTATTACATGTATCATGACAGATCTGCGTACCGAATGGTGGAACTTTTAATATTAGTGCCAATATACCTTGTTTACGTATGATCTCAGTACCATTTTCAATTTACATGGCTGACAGCGCTGCCCAATAACTCATCCAACTTCTATCTTTGCAAATTGTTTAGTAAGTGTAACACCACCCTTCAAATACAGGGTAATAGGTTGCAAAACTATTGATGTAAAAGGTCACTCTCATGAAATAAAGTTATTAACAGCTGTATGCCTATTTGTCAGCGATTCAATAATGGCAGATTTTCAATAAGCAGTGACAAAGAAACGCTCACCTGATGAACGCCATGATAGAAAATCAATATCTATATTTTGCAATTTAAACACAGCTTCCTCGAGTGAGTTACAGTACTGCATATATATTAATATTCGATATCTTTGAACACTTTTTACTCTTTGTTCTTAAAATATTTTTATTTTAAAGGAGAAGATAATTTACAATTTTAAAGATGCTTTGCAATGCAACCTGCACAAATTATGATTTATGATTAGTTTCAGAACATCTTAATACGTCTTTTTTATTTATTTTTTTTTTTACCGGTATTACTTTAAAAGTAAAGGCAATTTCCATTTCTAAATTTGCTTCTAGAAGGAATTACCTCTTACAATTTGTGCGATATGTCTGTTATACCCCGCATATTTAACTCTTATTTTACATTGCAAGTATATCTTCACACAACTTTCTGACATCGTAGGATGATCGGTTATTTCAAAATACCTTTGAATGATAGGTTAATATATTTCATGTTTAAAATAATGTTCCACTTTAAAAAAACCAAACTTTATGTACAACGAACTCATTTTGGCAAATCAAACTCTATGAAATACTCTGAAATATATTTTTATTCCTGATATCAATTTCCGTGACAATTGGTAATCAAGGGGCTGAGTATTTAAGACTGCCCACAAAATACATTCTTAGAAATAATTTTATACAACGCCAAATCAAGTTATGTACCCACACTGCCATCTTTCCTGTTTTATTAAAACGTTTTAAAAAAAATAAAAATAAATAATTCATGCTTTTAAAGAGCAATGTTACATATGTACGTCATAAAATGGATTGATAAATTCTTTTTTTTCCCCCCTATTTCTTTGGTTTCCATTGTTTTTCTCTATCACATGTTTTGTTTTATTTTCACCTACAAGGTGTTAGATTTAATAAAAACGAATCTGATTTCCCTTCGTGAAACTTGATCGCGTATGTAATGGCTTGTGGTGTCCAATGATAATGTCAGTGTTTCGAGTTGCCCAAATTACTGGGATGAAGGAGATAAAAAAAAACCTGCAAACTCCATAATTTATTTTCATTCATGAATACATGCCACCATGGTTCTTCCCACGTAAATATAGGTCCAATTCAGAATATGTCGGGAACCTTGTTATAAAGGGATCTCGAAAAACGTCAACACCTCCTACAAGCCTCTTGGTGATAAAGGTTTGTATAGATATTTATTCCCGATACGTAAATGAGGAGAGAGAGAGAGAGAGAGAGAGAGAGAGAGAGAGAGAGAGAGAGAGAGAGAGAGATCCTATTTAAGAATCAAAATGTTTTTGAAATATTCCATTGTAGTTATATGCATACATGTATATATTTCGATCTTAACAAAACTAAAAAAAATTAGATGTTAAATGAAAGTGAAATGAGAGACTTTATAGTATAATTCCAATCACAATTATGGGGGAGTCCAGACTTAGAAATGATTCTTTGAATACATGTAATGGAAATTCTTATGATCAATTGTTGCTGACCATGAATATTACATTTTACATGTATGACTTCACGAATGTTTTATTCTTTTACTTCCAGATTTCTGTAAATAAATGACAGCACTGTTATTTGATAATTTAAAGATCTAGTCGTAATTAATGATGAAGAAAACCAAAAATCAAAATTAAGAAGGGCCATGAGGTCGCCGATCAATTGAAACTCGCAAGAAAGAAATAGCACTGGCAAATACTTCGTCATGATTGGTATCTACAAAATAAAGTGGAAAACCATTTTCATTCGTTCTTATATCCTACAAGTGGGTTTTTAAAGAGATTTTGCAGGACAATTTCATATCTGTAAAACGTTTTTGACAATTCCATGCTGTTGACTTGCGGTTTATTTTCTGATTGATTTATTGTTTCTTTGTTTTACGTCCCGTCGAGAATTTTTCACTTATACTGAACCGCCACCAGCTATAATTGAGTACCACAAATTTAGACCTATCCTTAGCGCTCAGAGCCGTAGCAGTGGTGGTTCTTTACTGGGACCTCCGTTTTTAAGGTCATATCCGAAAGACCCGTGATTCTTGTTTCTAAAACTACTTTTACGTCTTAGGTTTGACGTGGCCATGGCACGAGCGAGGCTCGAACTCACGACCTCCAGGTTACGAAGCGAATGCTCTATCCAAAATAGATTTATTTTCTAGTAGAGGTACAATGTTGGTCTACGTTACAGCAAAGTTTTTTTTTTAACCTTAACAGTGGGAATATCGCACTTGAATTTTGTGCAGAGGATGTTAAACACGAGAACCGATATCCTATTAATTCTTTTCATATAAACATTTCGCAGTAATTTCATTATGAAGAGTGCATATAAAGATTTGTCTTTTACGTATATATTTGGTGTGTGTATATATATATATATATATATATATATATATATACATCACCAGATGTTAATAGCAGTGAGGGTCTTTAATGTGCCAAAGCCTGCCGCGACACGCGATCTCCGTTTTTAACGTTACCCGAAAGTCCCGTGATTCTCACCTCTAAATACCGAGCGACTGGCGAAGGAGCACTACCTAATTTAAAGTCTTAGGTTTACGAGGCCATGGCACGGGTGGCGTTCGAACTGACGACCTTCTGGTGACGAGGCGAACGCTCTAACCACAAAGCTACCGCGACGGGTCATATCATCATTTAATTTCCACCATAACAGTGATGAATTTCTACAATAATTGTACATGTTTTAACTTTTTAAAAAGTTAAGCTTTTCACACACTTAGAACTATAGGCTGCGATATAGTAATGCGATAAATTGAGTACTGCTGACTGATCAGACTTTGCTCACTGACTACAGAAAAAATACTCATGTAATTAATTAACAAATCTGATATCTATTTTCAAATATATGTTTCTTTCATGATTGATGAGCTTGACATGGTAAATATTTACATAATCAGCGACTGAGTTTCATTAAACCAGCCTCTATTCAGATGTCTTACTTTTACAACCTTTCTATTGGAAGACGATCCCGATGAATATAAAAACGTAACAATACAAAAAATAACTTCTTTTACATCTGTTGATCGAAGGTTTCGAAATTCAAACTTAGTCTATAGTTTGCCATTCAAACTACACTGCGAATTTCAAATGAATTCTCGCAAGCATAACGGAAAAAAAAATCTGGAAAACCAATAGGAATCCCCCCCCTCCCGGTGTTTAGAATAGGCCATCAGTACCCCTTGCTTGTCATTTGAGCCGTCTACATGGGGCGGTCCTTTGGAGACCGCAAAATCTGCGGCCCCGTCTCACAGTAGGTGTGACACGATATAGATCCCCCTGCTCTAAGGCTGTAAGCGCCGAGCACAGGCCTAACATTTGCAGCCCTTAAGCCTAGAGTTAGCATTTCGCAAATTCTATGGTCGTTCTAACGATCTAGTTTGCCAGTACACCTTCCATTAGGTCAAATGATATCTGACGTGTTTCATAGCAATAATTGTTAGGCCGTTCTTGGCACACTGATTCTGACTGCGGATTACTCCATCTACCTGATAAAGATACAGGGCTTACAGCGGGTGAGACCGGTCGACAGGTGATGCTTACTCCTTCAAGGCACCTGATCCCACCTCCGGTGTGTCCACAGGTCCGTGTTTGCCCATCTCTCTGATTTGTATTTGCTATAGGAATTACGAGATCAAATACTGTTCAATATGTTAGCCTCTTCCTAATCCTGTATATAGCATCGAAATAGAAATTGCTCAATTAGTCAAAAACCCGTGTTTAGTAATGTGTGCTGATCTTTTCTCCTTTACCTGAATGAATTTCTATTCTGATCAGTAATAAGTTAGAAATAAATGACTATTGATATTGTTGATTAAGGGAAATGCTGATCAGAATTTGAAATAACGCTGGATGAAAACAGTAGATGTAGGGCATGGTGAAAGTAATTCATTGAATAATCTACTTTCAGATAGGAAGAGAAAAATCAAAGTTATGGTTGAATCGCTTCGAAATGTATTGGAAAAAGAACCGACCGCATAAGTCACCATTCTCAACGGCACTCCAAACGTCAAGACATTTCCTGTGGTGAAAAAAAAAATAACGCCAACCAAACCGAGAAGCCCCTATACACACTGCGTAACACCTGTCTCTGAGGAATAAATCGACATTGATTACCTCTCGGATTTAGAACTCAGCAAGATTAATGACGAATTATTGAAATACTTTACAACTACAGTTAAAAAGCAGGTTTATTTAAGGATTTTCACTACTGACAATTTATTGTTTGTTTGGTATGAAGAACGAGACAAGGTAAATTCGGAAATATAAATCGAAAAAAGAACCTGATACCTTGTTAGAGTGGATACAAAAGGCCCATGGGTCACAAAACTCACTTGAGTTACCTTGCCCCATATTCAATATTTGCACTACATATTCGCATGTAAAACTTTGATCCCCTATTGTGGCCCCACCCTTCCCCGGGGGCCATCATTTAACAAACTTGAATCTGCTCTATGTCAGAGAGCTGTCGTGTAAATTTGAACTTTTCTGGCATAGTGGTTCTTGACAAAAAGATTTTTAAAGATTCCCCTATATTTTCGCATATAAAAATTTGATCCCCTATTGTGACTACACCGTACCCCTTGGGGCCATGATTTTAACAAACTTGAATTTGCACTATGTCAGGAAGCGTCAACGTAAATCGAAACCTTTCTGGCACAGTGGTTCTTCAGAAAAAGATTTTTAAATCAGACCACCCTATTTTTGTGATCATCGCCCCTTTTAAGAGAACTCGACCCTTTACTTGAATAAACTTGAATTCCCTTTACACAAGGATGGCTTGTACCAAGTTTGATTGCAATTGGCCCTGTGGTTCTAAAGTTGATTTTAAAATTTTTTTTCCTATATTTTCATATATAGAACTTTGATCCCCTAATGTGCCCCCCCTAACCCCCCTCCGGGGGGAGCATGATTTTAACAAATTTGAATCTGCATTATGTAAGAAGGCTTCTATGTAAATATAAACTCTACTGGCCAATGATTCTTAAGAAGATTCTAAAATGACCCTATTCTATTTTTGCATTTTTGTGATTATCTCCGCTTTGAAGGGACATGTCCCTCCATTTGAATATACTTGAATCCCATTCACCCAAGGATGATTTGTCAGGTTTGATTGAAAATTGGCCCAGTGGTTCTGAAGAAGATTTTAAAAGATTTTTTTCTATATTTCAATATAAAATGTTGATCCCCTATTGTGGCCATATTCGTTAATGGCAGCCACGACAATGACAGACTTGTGAACAGGCGGCAATGACAGACTTGTGAAGAAGGGAATTGTCCTGGTGGAACAACACACCTTTACTGAGTTGTCCGTAGCGTTTGACGTTAATATCTTCCCGTAACTACCTCAGAATATTTGTCAGTGATGCTTGTCCCTTTGGAGTTAATCTACCATCAGAATACCTTCAGCATCCCAGAAAACCGAGCTGATGGAACAGTCTTTGGCGGGAGTGAACCAAAGTGCCTCCATTATTTAGAGTGTTGTTTGGTCCCTGGGGTGAAATGATGACTCACGTTTCATCCATGTAACAGTTCTCTGAAGAAAGGTAGCAGGATCTACCTCTAAAAGGTTTTGATTAGCACGCGACAAAGTGCGCCTAGTGTGCTTCTGATCAACCTTCTGAAGTCAACGGGCTGAAAACTATCTCATTGCAAGTTCCTCTGTCAGAATGGAACGTACTCTTTCCAGTGATTAATTGATTATATATTGTTTAACGTCCCGCACGAGAATATTTCACTCATATGGAGACGTCACCATTGCCGGTGAAGGGCTGCAAATTTTAGGCCAATGCTCGGCACCTATGGCCTTTGAGCAGGGAGGGATCTTTAACGTGCCACACCTGCTGTGACACAACGCCTCGTTTTTTGTGATCTCATCCGAAGGACCGCTCCATTTAGTCGCCTCTTACGACAAGCCAGTGGTGCTGAGGATATATTCTAACAACCCCGGATCCCCACGGGCCCTCTTTCTTGTGAAATGCCAACTGCAATGGCTATATATCTCTCTGTAACTCGCCTGTCAGTCATAACGATATGATGGACTTTACTGACCATTTCTGTGTTTGCAACAGTGACAGGCCTTCCAAGACGGGGGTCATCCTCAAGCCTCTGTCTGCCGCGTTTAAATTCCGCCAGCCACTTTTTACTGTAGCATGTGTAGGGGCATCTTTCCTTAGTGTTGCTACTATATCAGTATGGATATCCTTAGGTGCTAAACCTTTCTTATGCAAATATTGGATCACCGCTATTTCACCGATTTTGTCTATTTTGCACATGTCACTTCCTGTGTTAACCTTGCTACCACGTCGATATCAGCTGACCAAATGAAACCAATTGTCGGGTACACGGCCTTAAATAGTCAGGGAATAGTAGGACTGAACAAGGACATTGATGCTAACGTTCTTCAACACAAGGCTCACAACATATTAATTACCCTCATATCTGAATTACGACTATGAAGATATTGTTAATGGGGATTGCCAGGATCTTTTTGATATCAACTTTATAGTACTTGTGCGTAGAATCCGAGTGGTGTTTAATAAAGTAATTTATTGAATGACTGATCACAATATATGAATATCCCCCCAATTTTATTGAAGCGGCAACTTTCTGTGACGTCAAAAAGTTTAGCCTTTAATTTATCATGGTAATGATCGTGTAAAGTGTTAAAATCTACTACATTTTGATGTTGATGATTTAAACGTTTTGTGATTTCACATTTATTAAATTTCTTTAAAATTTGTTTAGAATCCACATTTGATTTTCATCACTTCTGGCATATGTTATGGCACAATATGTTTGTTTGATTGATTGATTGTTTGTTTTACGTCCCGTCGAGAATTTTTCACTCATACTGAGACGTCGCCAGCTGTAGGTGAAGTACCACAAATTTAGACCTATGCTTAGCGTTCAGGGCCGTAGCAGTGAGGGTCCTTTAACGTGCCAACGCCTACCGTGACACGGGACCTCCGTTTTTAAGGTCATATCCGAAAGACCCACGGTTCTCACTTCTAAATGCCGAGCGTTTGGCGAAGGAGCAATTACAAACTATTTTTCGTCTTACGTTTGACGCGGCCATGACACGAGCGGGGCTCCAACTCAAGACCTCCCGGTTACGAAGCGAACGCTCTAACCACTGAGCTACCGCGATCGGTACAATATATTTGAAGTGTCTCCACTAGAGCAGTTACTATTTTCGTGAGGCGTGAAGAAAGGGCTTGGTAAAACATTTACTGGATCCAGTAATGCATCAATATCGGGATATTTCTTCAAATGTAAATTACTGAGAGAAAATATATTGGGAATTATTTATTTACGATTATGCATAAGTTTATTTTACAAAACAAATCCTGCACTTCTTACTTAAACTTTACATAACGTAGAGTAAAAACAATTTGAAACATACACGAGCAGTGTGGAAAATTTAATAAATAGTATGAAGTACGAGTCTTTTGCATATTTAAATCAATATAATAATGCATATAAATTTCCCTGAAGACGGAATACTGTTAGCTGGTTTGTGAAGTTTACAGACGACGTTCTTCAATCATCAGATATACCTCATCATTTGGCCAACGTTCTAAATGAATATTTTAAGAGTCAGATTGCAAAAGGTTTTGACAATTTACAAGTTGGATGAATTATATTTTAGATTGCGTCATCTGTATTATACAGTGATAAGCACATGTCCTAGTGAAAAGGCGAAGATTTATGGAGATTGCCGGCATGAAGCACCGCACTTCATACTCTCTGTATTTTAAAAAAATGAAACTTATTTCTGTTACATCTACGCACATGTACAAGGAAAAAACGAAAATAACGAACAGCGATCAATCTCACAACCCTTACAAAGAATACAAAACCAAGAGTGGGACAAACAAGGACCCCTGGACACACCAGAGGTGGGATCAGGTGCTCAGGAGGAACAAGCATCTCATGAGTATTATTTAACTTGACAATGTCGTTACAATATTCTCCAGAACAGTTATGTTCTTTCAAGATCAAAGAAAAGGGGAAAATGCATCAATAAAAAGGCATTCTGTGATGGATATGAATCCAAATTTTCTAAGACAATGTAAGCGATATTGATAACTGTCAGCTGATGTAAATGAAATGTTTTGTTATGTGAAATGTTTACATAAATTATGAAGCTAACCAAAGATATTACGGTATTCAATAAATAAAATGCTACAAAATACATACAAAAACTATGATTGTAGAAGCATAAATGAAAACAGTTACAGAATACAACTTGTAGATTGGAATGCTTTCTTTCCGTAACGAACCGACACTTGGCAATATGTCTTATTGTCATACTGCGTGCTACTTTTCGTGGATCTGTGCATATCGTACTACCGTTTAGTGTTTTTCATGATTTAGCACAATGAATTTAGCCTGATAGTACTTATTCTTACTCGTCAATATACCAAACATAACTCAATCCAGTGAGGACCCGAGTTAGAATAGGTCCTTAGTACCCCTTGCTTGTCGTAAGAGGCGACTAAATGGGGCGATCCTTCCGATGAGACCGCAAAAACAGAGGTCCCGTGTCACAGCAAGTGTGGCACGATAAAGATCCCCCTACTCAAAGGCCCTAAGCGCCAAGCCTTGGCCTAAACTTTGCAGGCTATATACTAATTCGGAATATCTATTTAATTTAGATTTAGTATCAATAGCATTAAAGATGTGTTTTAAATGTTTTACACATAGATACTGTATACCAAGTTAGGCCCCGTCAACTCCAGGGATCACGAAATTTACAATTTTGGTAGAGGCATTCCTGCTCTACAGAACTATGTATTTAGTTTTCCTTACACATGTGAGGTTGAGAGAAGTAAGTTTACTCAGGTGACCTAACAACGGAATATTCATATCTTGCAATCAGTCATTCAAAATATACTTTGTCAAACTGTGCCATGATTCTACACATAAGTACTCTGAAGTTGGCATTAAAAAGATGCTGAAGTTCTTCATTGACAATATTTACATAATCTTTGGGAACAGGTCTTGCGATATTCTTTCGGAATTCCAATGGGTACAAATTGTGCCCCATTATTATCTGACTTATTTATTGTAATGCTATGTACGAGAGGAGAATTTATTATGGCTGCTCTTTATCTTTATACCAGCCCATGTGTTTCAAACTTTATTACCAGCCATTTCTATAAATAGATGCCGAGATTGCACATTTTCTACAAGCCTAAATTGAATAATGATTTAGCATTGCTTTGATTTATTGTGGTACACCAAAGTACTTTTTATTTCTTTATTTTGTGTTTTTGTACATACTACTCATCACTTGAAGTTGTAATTAACAGTATTGTTTAAAGGTAGATACAACTTTTTCATAATCTTAGCACCTAACTCCACCTTTGGTATGTCCAGGGGCCCATGTTTGCCGTATTCTTATTTTTATGTCCTTTACAGACTTAATGAGATTGATTACTATTGTTATCTTCACTTGCTCATTATGAAGCTGGCTTCCCGCACGCTGTCGATCGCATGTCTCTGTAATGCAAAGACACATCTTCGGTTAGTAATACTCGGCTTTGTTTCATTCCTATATGTGGTATCTGTATAATATGTAATTATATATTACATTAGGTAACAATTCGTCTTGATAATACAAAATGATGTCAATGATTACATTTGGAATTTACAGTAAAAATCAAAAAACCCTTTCACTTATGGCTGGATCACATATAATGGCCTTTCACTTAGTCTTTCAAGTTGATCAAATTGTTGTTCCGATATTTTCAAGTTGATCAAATGGGTGTTTTGATGTGTATTATCGAAAGATGACCTATATTTGCCTCCTCAGGTTCTGATTTCTTCACTCGTATTGATTGAAGATCTGATGATAGACATGCCATTTATAATTTACCCAGCAATTTCCGGTCTCTTGTCTGCTATATTGAATTGAAAAGTGAGCTTAACTAAAGGTGAAATGTTCTGTGCGGTTTCTAAAAAATGATATATCAGATCCTTTGAAGACTTAGTGATAGGAAGAATTTGGTATAAATGGGGCTATAGGCCATTTAGATGTTAGATATCCTTCTTCAGTACTTGCAATTATAGTTTCCGGAAAGGCGTGTTCATCCTGTTAGATAGACAATGTACAATAGATCGTTGAAATACTGTTTAGTGTAGTTGTACAGCGGAGCCCTTCTTGGCTTCCAATCGATTACTAGACTGAAGGACATTCACCTACCACACGTTACTTTTTTGTGTTTAGCATCGCATGAAGGGCTATTAATTTTTCTTAGTTTCTCTTTAGAATAGGTTTCGCCACAAAACTCAGATTCGTTGGTACAAAAAAGTAAAATAGCTTAGAACTATATTATACAGTAGTGAATTGTAATAATGTGTTTAGAACTGTGATGTGTAGATTTGGGATGAAACTTGATTTGGGTTTCGGTAGGGTTTCGTTATAATCGACAAAGATTGAACAGATTTATCTGTTGTAAAAGTAACATGTGCACTCAATTAGTTACTATATACGAGTACATAATATAGAGATAAACAGGTAGCATTTCTTAATAACTCGATGAAATACAAGACCGATTATATGTCTACACTTGCGTCACTGTAGATAAAGCACACAAAGTATATCCACTTTAGATGCCATATTTCATAAAAGTATGTGCCAAAGAAATATTTTACAAGAATATATTGCAACATGCTTAAAATCACAATTAAAAATTTGTCAACTTTCACAATAATAGAGGTACACATCTTTAATATGTATATAGGCATTGCGCAAAGTTCGAATAATATTGATCGGAAACATTTTGAGCTACAGCGTACACAAAATATGCACCGTCAATAGCATAAATAGCAAAAACTTCAAGTAAAGCATTGGTGAACATCACAATAAAAAAATGTCAAATTTGTTCATAACAGGAGGTACAGATCTTCTGTATGTATACAAATACTGAGCAAAGTTTGATTGGTTGAATACTTTTAGAGTTACAGATTACATAAAGTATGCAACCATAAGCGTGACGGACGGACACAGGCCGACGGATGGAGTGGAGTGGCTTTTAGACCTACTGTCACCGTTGGTAACATTAGTTAATTAGACAATTTAAGCAAAATAGGAAAAAGTAATATTGATGTTGTAATTGATTAGGGTCCGCGTGTTTCGCATGTTTGGTCTACCAGTAGTTTTACCGAAATTTCTCGTTCAATTGTTTCATTGGCTACCAACCTTTTAATCTTAATTTCAACACTGCTCACTTACACAAAATCATACTTTATATTAAAGATATTAATGAGATTTTGCAATTTCCATTTGTCAAAAAAATGTACCGACGATTTGTTTTTTAAATGCGAAAATGAGTTTATTGTTTATCCGACCTACATAAATAAGGACTTGAAAACCGATACTGACAACACAAAATGTGATTTGACGAATAATGACCCACGATATAAAACGCAACTCATGAAATAATACTACATCCTTTTTATTTTGATACATACAATATTTATTTGTTCTGTAACTAGATGCAGTAAAAAGTGAACATAACGAGAAGTGAGTGAAGATAACATTGATCAATTTCATCAATCCTCTAAAGAATATAGAATTTAGAACAGACCCCAGGATGGGATCACGTGCCTAGAAGGAGTAAACATCCCCTGTTGACCAGTCATAACCGCCGCGAGTCCTTTATTTTAATAACCACGTGGGGATCTGCATTAGAATACGTCCTCAGTACCCCTTGCTTGACGTAAGAGGCGACTAAATGGGACTGTTCTTCGGATGAGATCGAAAAACTGAAATCCCGTGTAATAGCAGGCGTGGCACGATAAAGATACCCCCTACTCAAAGGCGATAAGCGCCGAGCATAGGACTAAAATTTGAAGCCTTTCACCGGAAGTGTTGAAGTCTCTATATCGGTGAAAAATTCTCGAGCGGGACATTAAACACTATACAACCAAACCAACACGCTATATTATGATCGATTAAACGGAGTAAGTCGTAGTCAAATTCAGTATGTAAGAATCGGCCTAACAGTTGGTATGAAACAGATCAGACAACATTTGACTTAAAGAACAATCCCGTGGAGATCCGGATAAAAATATATCCTCAGCACCACTTGCTTGCCGTAAGAGGCGACTAAGTGGCCTGTCCTTCGAATGAGATTGCAAAAACCAAGGTTCCTTGTCACAGCAAGTATGACACGATAACGACCCCTCTCTGCTCAACAGACGTAAGCGCCGAGCTTGGGCCTAAATTTTGCAGTCCTTCAACGGTAATGATGATATCTCCATATGAGTGAAAAATTCTGGAGGGGACGTTGAACAATACAACCATAGAATTTGCGGAAATGCTTACTTTAAAGAGGACTGTTGAAACCCCTGTAACACCAACTTAATTTCAGTAGCCTCCCTCAATTTTAACTTGATCATACGCAGAACATGTTTTCACGTTTCGAATCAGTTGAGAAACATATACACCATATGCAGACGATAATGGAATGTTAAAACAAATTTTGACTATGGAGCTTAATTCAAGCATTTATCAAAAGTGAAATTGTTACTTTGCCGTTATTATTCATGTTCAATGAAATATCCAGATATGAATCCGACTATGGTGTTTTTAATCTCCCGTGCACAGGTTGTTTTACGTCCCTCGAGAAGTTTTCACTCAGAAAGAGACGTCACCAGATGTTGTAGGTGAAGTACCACAAATTTTAACCTATGCTAAGGGTTTACAGTCGAAGCAGTGAGGGTTCTGTAACGTGCCAACGCATCGAATCGACCACAGACGTCTATATCCTACGCTGAAATAAAAATGTGTTATAAACTAGACTTTGAAAAACTTGAAACATGTAAATATTTCATTACGTCTTACTGCAAGGTCTTTAATGATATATAGATTTAATGGATATGAGACATTTTTAGCTTTTATCCCTGGAACTTAAAAGTTCAAATTCAACAGGAGAAACAAGCTGGTCTATATAATAACGTTTGGGTTCCATTCCTTAATGCAATGATGTAAATCTTGCAACCAAATACCTTAATCCAGTGATAAATTCTGGCAGCAAAATGTCATTTAAAACGTTCAGTGCAACTCAACAAATGATGCCCGTTTAAAGATATAAACAATATATTAAATCTTTTGTTGCGTGTTGCGGAGGTGGATATATTGCTATGTAACTATGTATAAATGAATGATTTATGATATGATAACATTTATCGTTTTATTAACCTAAGAGTATTAAAAACTGTTTTCACAAACCGTAAAGAACATTTTTTTAACATTCTCTTGACAATTGTTCATGAAGTATTGCCTTTTCTGATAAGCTTGTATTTGTGTATGCGCAAGCTGACAATCAACCAATCCGCCTTGCATGTGTGCGGTCACGTAGGAGTCGCACCAAGCTCCGGTGCAATCAGAACGTCTATCGGCCTATCCACCAAGCTGAGAAGAAACAGAGAAGGCCGAGTGATGTTCCGATTGGCTCCCGTAAAAATTCTCATGGATGCGGAAGTTGACTTTCCCCCATTGCATCCGGTTTAACCTCGCTTATATATTTTCTGCGTGGACTTACAACTTACCATTAAGTCAATGGTGTCTGATGTGTTTCATACCAGTTGTTATGCCGTCCTTGGCACACTGATTCTGACTACGGATTGCTCCGTTTACCTGATAGGAATATAGGGCTCACGGCGGGTGTGACCGGTCGATAGGGGATGTTTACTCCTCCTAGGCACCTGGTCCCACCTCTGGTATGACCAGGGGTCCGTTTTTGCCCATCCCTCTGATTTGTATTTTCTATAAGAATTACGAGATTGAATACTGTTGGTTATCTTAGCCTTTTCGTGTAAATGTCGAGTTGAATCTAATCCAGTGGCAAAAATGTGTATAAAAGCAAATATGTCAGATGCAACGATCATTCTATTTGATTGCATTAACACCTACTCACAGCGTCATACATACACAGCAAGTTTCAAAATCAAAGTATATTAGGAAATATCATAAATACTTTGTGTCATCTTACATCGTTATTCAGAGTACTCACACATATGTAAATGTACGTGACTTTTCTCCTTTAAATGGTCTAAAGTCCCTGATGTTATTTTTTCCAACACATGGGACTAAGAACTGAGTCCATTATGGATCAAAATTGTAAAGAATGAAGATACCTGATAAGCGTTCTATATTGTTTACTCAAATACTTAAAGACACTAATTATACTTTCCTACATATTCTGCAGACACACAATTAGTTTCTTATACAGTGGACTTCTCCAACAAATATAATTGCTTTTATACAATTCCTGTTTGCCAGCTTTCCCGTGACAAATTCTGAACTAGCAAAGCTGGTGTGGAATCTTTGTCTGTAAATTCATAATTTTCATGTTCACTGCAATGATGTGTGCACTCCTCCCTTTTAAAACGTTTTTACTTGACTTCTTATAAATGAGGGATGTCATGGGCTAAAAATAAACATCTCTCTTGATCAGGTAAACAGAATAATCCGTAGTCAAATCAGTATGGAAATTAGCATGAAACGACAGCATTCAATCTAATGAGAGGTTCGTTTTGCAAATTCGATCATTATAATGACCTTAGAATTTGCGAAATGCTGACTTCCAACAAGACTGTTGATACCGCTGCAATATCAACTTATTTGTTAGTAGCTATCCTCGATTTTAAAGTTGATCATATGCAGAACATGTTCTCGCGTATCTAATCAGTTGAGAGACATAACACTCTCTGGAGGTGATAATGTAATATTGCTACATAAATATACGAAGTTCACAATGATGAAGTTGAAGTCATCCCGTTTGTATTAGAGTTGAGTTGGTAGTTCAATAAAATATTCTGATATGGAAAACTCTGTGTTGGCTTTCATTTCGAGTTCACTGGCATAATCGAATTGATATAGCGTTGTAAATAGATAAAACGTTGATTATATAAATGTCGAGATCAATGCTACAATAAGCGATATTTCTTCTGTAAAACATTAAGTATATATTCTGCCTCAGAAAATGTAAAACGGGTCATTAATAAAGGAGCATAACTCGTGCCCATGAGAATAACAACAAACATTTGGAAGACATGATCATCAAAGACCACGTAGATATTGTCAATGAGAATCTCCAGCATCTATTTGATATCAATTTCAGCGTACTTGTGCGTAGAATCAAGGGGGTGTTTGAAGGTGCATTCATGCTAATAATTATTTTTGACTAATGTATCTGTAATGGCGATATGTACATGTAATAATTTATGCAGTGTACACTATCAGATTAACAGAATAGGTCAAAATTTGTAGTTAATTCTTTATTACTTTTACTCTTGGATGCATATTTCAAGATTTTAGTTTTACTTTTATATAAATACGTTACGATAGTATTGATATCTTCATTAAAATCTGACCTAAAAATTTAAGCATATGCACCTTTAACAATGTAATTTTATTGAATGATTACAAAATGTCACTCCTAAGACAGCTTTGTTAATAGGCAGAAACATTTACCTCTAATAAAGTCCAACGTACAACAAACTAATTTATCTGGTGCCAACATCATAGGGACATATACAGCAAGTCTTGTGGTGTTTGCTTATTTGTACTGTTTTCTATTAAGATTACTCACGAAAGTATGACCTTCAGGAATAATGAACAGTTTCCTCTTATAATGGGAAACAATTGTACCAAGTTTGAATTATTCTAGCTTTATCAATATTATTTTTATCCTGATAATGAATGGACAAAAAGACAGACACACAGAAACTATAATACAACCTATTTATATGTGGGTTGAATATGTCTATCAAGTTCTTATTATAAGTATCCTGTTTCTCATATGAATGGATTCACTGTTGTGCATAAATGTCCATCTGTAATATGGTATAGAATGCATTATCTATCTAATTCTTCTGATCATTGAAAACATGTGTACCATATTTGATTATCCTTGTCTTATATGTACACGTTATACCTGGCCCATAGATGCTGGCAAACAGACACAAATGCATTATATCAAAATGCAACTGTTTATGACAGGCATATAAAAGATGCCAGTTGAAATGTTAGGACCTTCTACTTCAGACGATAAACAGAAAAAAAATGTATCTTTACAGTGAACATTATTCTTGCTTCTTTATCCCTTTGTTTCTGATTAGTCTGTACCTCATTTATGTATCATTATTTAATCACCGATCACGGTGGCTCAGTGGTAGAGCTCTCGCCTCGTGAACGGAAGGTCGTGAGTTCGAGCCCCGCTCGGGCCGGCCGCGTCAAACCTAAGACGTTAAAATAGGTAGTGATTGCTCCTTCGCCAAGAGCTCGGCATTACGAAGTGAGAGTCACGGGTCTTTCGGATGGGACCTTATAAACGGAGGTCCCTTGTCGCAGCAGGTGTGGCACGTAAAAGAACCCTCACTGCTAAAAGCCATTAGTGCTAAGCATAGGTCTAAATTTGCAACCCGGCACCGGTAATAGTGACAGTCGTCGGATAGCTGAAAAATTGCTCAGGCGACTATAAATAAAAAACAAACAAACAAACAAACATTATTTAATCCCCTGATGTTGTTTGTCGGTGTTCATGTTCCTAATGAAGGGTGTGAAATTGTGTTGAATTGTATTCCCTTAACCCATACACCCTTTGCTAACTTATCAGCAAACTCCTGATACTGCACTGCAAGAGAGCAATATGATCTTTTTACGGGGTAACTTTGCAAGGTATAAAAGCCTCTAATATGGTGTATGTTACAAAAAGGTATGAAAGAGAGCAGATACATATAACAATAATAGCATAGATCCTTGAGCAAGTCTATAATACGTCATTTGAATTTATTACTAATAAATAAAAGAATTGAAACAGTATGGATTTACAACACTGCACTGCCAAACCATATGCAAATGTTGATACGGAAGGATGAAGACATGCTCATGTATAACGAACTAATGCTCCTGTTTACACGAGTTTGAGAATATCCCTGCATTTTTCAATGACATTGGTAGAATGATAACCTGCAAATAGGCCAGGGTTCCATTTGGACTTGATGGTTAAATGTAAATTGCCAAGGTTATTGAACATATAGCTTCTAAATTCGAGTGTTTTAGTGTTTTATTACACGAAATGGGAAGCTACCTTTACTGAAGTTAAAGCCAATGGACAGATACTTTCTAGATTAACAATGCTCAGTGTTACCAAGGACTGTCCTGCTTTGCTGAGCCTTGTTTGTTATAAAACGATTCTAATGTGTACGTGGTGTAAGTTATAATACTCTGCTTATCTCCATTACGAATTTGAAAGTCATTAACAACAATGCTTTGCTAAATCCTGTTATTGCAATGTCTCTATAGCATTTCTGTGTATTGAATTAACTTCACAGGTGATACAGTTCAATTTTATTCTCGTTGTATCGCTTTTGACGGAGAAGCAATCATGGTACAGACCACAGAAATCTGAGATTATGTCATATATTGATTTTGTGGCTTCACTGAAGAGAAATGCCTCGCTATTTTATAATAGGTACAGCGTCTCCAAGGGTTGTTTTATACGTCCTGATTTATGAACACACGCTAGGTTAATTTATAAAACACCAGTGCATTTAAAAGACTGACACGTTTGTATAGCAGACCTCGCACAATAATGAACAATATAGAAGATGAATACTCTCTTGAAATTCGTCCAGTAGACATAACTATTGTAAATATTACACATATATTATAGCTACGCATCTGCGTTTTCCACAATGTTGAAACATATCACCATCAAAGCTTATTTAATATACATTTCCTATTTCTATTCTTTTTGAAGGACAATATTTTGGTTGCACTGTATACATTTTTACAATATGTACTCTTCTCTTTTTTTTAGCATTATTTTGTTTTATATCAGGTGAATCATTACGCAACTTCAGAACCAATGTATGAGTTTCCGTGGGGATCTGGGTTAGAACATGTCCTCAATACCCCTTGCTAGTTGTAAGAGGCGACCAAACGAGGCCGTACTTCGGATGAGACGCAAAAACCGAGGCCCCGTGTCAAGACAGGTGTGGCACGATAAAGATATTTCCCTACTCAACAGCCGTAAGAGCCATGCTCAGGCCTAGATTTTGCAGCCCTTCACCGGAAAGGGCGATGTATCCATCCGAGTAAAAAATTCTCGAGAGGGACATTATACATCAAACAACCAACCAACAAATCTATGAGATATATCTTGGTGATAGTCTCTTTTACATTGTCATCCCAATACAACTAATGGTGTTTATGATATTTTTATGGACGGAGCTAACAAGTCGCAGTTAATCAGCATTCAACTTGTATTACATAAATACGTTTTATATGTCAAGGAATACACTAACAAAAGGGACATTTTCTAAATGAAGAGTTTTTTCCCCCTATTTATCCCGACATCCATTGCATCCGCACAGAAATTATTCAACATATTCTTCAAGTGCACGATTCTACATTTGAAGCATTTTATTTCTGATAACCCTAACAGAATAGAGACGTCTCGCTATGAGTGAAAAATTCTCCAGAGGGACCTTAAACAATATATAACTGATCAGCCAACTTTTGGATGACACTGCAAAAACCGAGGTCCCGTGTCACAGCAATTGTGGCACGGAAAAGACCCCTCGTTGCTCAAAAACCCTAAGCACCGAACACAGGCCTAAATGTCGCAGCCCTTCGCTGGCAATGGTGACATCTCCATATACGATTGAAAGGTTCTCAAACAGGACGTTAAGCAATACACAACCAATCAATCTAGTGTAAATAAATAGTTAAACAACCAACAAACCATTAAATTGACCTGTCACGGTGGCTGAGACGTTAAAGCGGCATGGAAGTTTTCAATTTTTCTTTATGCATTTTTAATGTTTACAATTCTTAACTAAGATATTTCTAATGGTCAGTAAAGTATTTGAATGTCAGTTGACGAGTTACAAATGAAAAGGCTAAGATAACGAACAGTACTCATCTCGTAATTCCTATAAAAAATACAAAATAGAGAATGGGCAAACACGGACTCCTAGACATACCAGAGGTGGAATCAGGTGCCTGGGAAGATCCAGTCAATCGTTCACACCCGCCTTGAGCCTTTTATTTTGGTCAGGTAGACGGAGTAATCCGAAGTTAGAATCACTGTGCTAAGAACGGCTAACAATTGGATATGAAACACGTCAGACAGCATTTGACCTAAATGAAGGTTGTACTGGCAAACTATATCGTTATAGCCATCATAGAATTTGCGAAATGCTGACTTTGGACGAGACTGTAGAATTCCCTGTGACATCAACTTGCTTGTCTGTAGCCTGACTCCATTTAAAAACTGATCTTTTTTCAAACGCTTGTACATAAAGAAAAATAAATCTCCTGATGTCGCCTTCCACGTGACATTTAGATATATCGACAACGTTTTTACCTATTTACAATGATTATTAAATTTTTATTGATATGTTGGTTCGATATCATGATATCGCGGTCAACTCAAAATAAAAGACAACACAAAGTCTCCTATATATATTTCCTACACTGTACCTAGATATCTTACCGAACATAGATTTTGGAAGCAAATTAAAGACTCAACTGCATGACAAGCTTGAAGACTTCAGCTTCTCCATCGTCATCTTCCCATGTTAGGTAGTAAATTATTTACCACACAAGAGCATGTTCTGCGTATAATGTTTTTGAATCGAGGCAGGCTACTAACAAATAAGTATGTGTTACTAGGATTTCAACAGTTTCGTTTAAAGTCTGCACTTCGCAAAATGTGTGATCGTTATAATAATTTAATTTACATATACAGCCTGTCATTAGCCCGAATCCTAACGTATTTCATGCTAATTGTTAGGCCGTTCTTTACATACTAGTTTTTACTACGGAGTACTCCGGTTACCTGACCAAGATAGAGGGTTCACGGCGGATGTGACCGATCAAAAAGGGATGCTTAATCCTCTTAGGCATCTGATGCCACCTCTGGTGTGTCCAGAGGTCCGTATTTGCCCAACTCTTATTTTTGTATTCTCTTTTAATAGGAATTGTGAGATTGATCACTGGTTGTTATCTTCACATTTCCATGACTGAAGTTGTATAACAAAGCAGTTACAGACTGGGTCATTAGAGAACAGCTGTTTGGTATGATACCATCAGCTTACGGTTAGAGCAAAAGATCCGTTCTCTGGTCAAACAAAACAACCATTTTCCTCTGGCCTAGTCATTAACTGTAAAATGCATTGAGAAATCGAAATCATTTAAAACATGAGGGGCCTCGGTGGCCGAGTGGTTAGAGGATAGGGCTCAAAATCACAAAGCCTCTCACCTCTGTCGGCGCGCGTTCGAATCTCGGCCTCGGCGTTATGTGAGCAAGTTTGCCAGTTTACTTGCGGAAGGTCGGTGGTCTCTGCCCAGGTACATTGTATCTGGGTTCTTTCCTCCACCAACAAAATCTGGACGCCACCAGATAACTGAAAAATTGTTGAGTGTGGCGGAAAGCAATAAATAATCAATCAATCCTTTAAAACATGAAGGATATGCGACTTTTGGAGGTTCAGATCTTGCATGTACTGGAAATTCCCATCCATGGTTAGAATGTAGCACGAGGTTTTTCGTAGATCTGGCTCAGATTCTGATTTCTATCATAATGGAAGTCTTTTTCCCCTCCAGTTGGGATATATCCCCATTATGTAAGATGTGATAGAATAGGAAACGGGCAAGAGAAAAATTGTTTGTTTGTTTGTTTGTTTATAGCCGCCTGAGCAATTTTTCAGCTATCCGGCGGCTGTCACCATTACCGGTGACAGGGCTGCAAATTTAGGCCTATGCTCGGCACTCAGGGCCTTTGAGCAGGGAGGGATCTTTATCGTGCCACACCTACTGCGACACGGGACCTCGGTTTATACGGTCTCATCCGAAAGACCGGCACCCACGTCCCACAGTGGGATTCGAACCCCCGACTCAAGGATCATCAGATCTTTGAGCCCGACGCTCTAACCACTGCGCCACGAGCCATAGATTTCTGGATGTGTAACATGTTTCCGAGATTATTTTGAAAGCATCTCAAGGGTCCAAACGATGTTTCTCAATCATATACATGTATACAGTATTTTCTTGTGACATTACAAGTACAGTTTACTTGCTTTTTTATCTTGCTTCTACAAAGAAAAAACTAAAACCATGGGGGTATATTACCAGGTCAGGTCCGATAATTTGATTGTAGCAACTAAATCTATAAAAGTCTATTCTTATGTAGTATAAATGGTTGATACATGGATATTCCAAAGCAACGGATGGGTGAAAAATCATTAAATCGTTCAGAAATCGAACCAGGGATCCTTGCATTACTAGTTAGGTGATTTAAACACTGAGCTACACAGTGCAATATATGATGTATAGTAATATTGCTAGAATGTAAAATTCTAACCCATGTCGGAAATCATATTCTTTAAATAGAGTTGGAAAAATAGTTTAAGGGAAAAAAGTGCAAATGTCGCGTAATCCCTCCTGCCCCGTGGGGATCCGGGTTGATAGAATAGATCCTCAGTACCCCTTGCTTGTCGTAAGAGGCGACTAAATGGGGCGGTCCTTCGGATGAGACCGCAAAAACCGAGGCCCCGTGTCACAGCAGGTGTGGCACGTAAAAGATCCCTCCCTGCTCAAAGGCCATAATCGCCGAGCATAGGCCTCAATTTGCAGCCCTTCACCGGCAATGGTGACGTCTCCACTGGAGTGAAAGATTCTCGAGCAGGACGTTAAACGATATATATTCAATCAATCAATCCCTCTTAAAGTAGTTTACCGGGTATATAAGGTTAATGCAAATGGTTTAGCCAAAGTCAATCGTTGCATGACGGCATTTTAATGCACCATATCCTAATAAAACATATTTTATTCTTTTCTTTATTCTAATATAAGGATTTTCTTTGCTTAATGACGATATTTTTCTAACTTACAGCAATGTTACCTTTCATTAGCAAACATCACACGGCATTAATTGAAATCAATGAATGATTACTGTGTGACGTCATTCGTCGTCGCACTAGATAGTTTTTCGATAACTTTGGTCCATCCTTTACGTAAAGAAATGTCAACCTGTTTAATCTTTATGTATGTAATCGAAGAAAAGCTATGTACTTTAGAGGTCCCTGTTATTTGATCATGCCGTTTATACTTTAATGGACACATCATCTACAGGAAATCACCTATTAAACCTTATTAAAAATGTGCTAAAACCGTTTTCGACAAGTCTACAATCTCAAATGGATCAATGTTAGTTAATAATGAAAGAAATACGCACATAAACAACGCTCTTCATAAATCGTAACTAGATACTCTCATTAAGTCTCTAATACTTGTTTGTTGTAAGGTATTTCAAAATACCAAGTATAATATAATGCTAGTCTGCTTGTACACGTGTAACTACGTGGAAGTGTATTTGGCTCATGCAAAAATTCAAAATCACTTCTTGCGCATGTCGATTTTAAAGCAAATATTCCAAATGCAAGATATGTCATATTAATTGGATTTCATCGAAGGAATAAAAAGCATGTGTGTTGTATATGGAAATTATACACTTTGTGCAAATTATGCATTTTAGCTTAATTGGATTAAAAAGTAATTAAGCTGATTAATTTCCAATTTCTTGGTCTCCTGTCGGTTTGTAAAAATCGAAGGGGACTGTAGGTTTCTTCTGTCCGTCCGCCCCTCTGTCTGTCAGCCAGTCTGTCCCATTTGGTTTTCCAGACCTTTGTCCGTTATGTTTGCGATAATTCATTTAAACTTGCACATACTGTATCGTTTCAGAGGGTAGTTGTATTCAGCGCGTCCGCGCGTCACAATTTTTTTTGAAGATAATTTATCGCTCAGTATCGGGATTGATAATTCACCAGAAGTCGCACGTGGTGGGGTCACAAATGGGGTAGTTTAAAAACACACAGGCACTTTGGGGTATGAATCATGCGACACGCCCCCCTTTTTTATTTATCTGATCTGGGATCTACATATTTACTTAATACAACTTTTCCCATCTAGTACGTATTGCCATGTAGTGAAAATTACATTTTCAGCAGTGATTGTAACAGAGACAAAAAATAATCCTTCTTTGTGATCATTAATGTAGATTTAAAAAACAAGTAAGAAATTGACTTACTGGGAGAGAAGATTCAAGATGGCGTCTAGATCTCTTGTTTAATCTCAGCTCGGAGGAAAGAAGAGGGGTCTGCTATATTTCTGTGTGTGTTAATTGATAATGCAGTATGTAGCAGTTAAATGAGTTTTTTGGAAATATTTAGATAAACTATATGGTATAAACTTTGTTGGAGCAGTAAATAGAGATACCGTGTGTAGTATTGTGTTAGAGTGTGAAAAGTACTCATGTCGCGCGAGGGTAGTGCTAATCAAGACAAGGAATCTGAACGTTTTAAAAAAAAAACTTAATAGCCCATTGGAAAAACAAACCAAAATAACTCGTAGTTTTCTGTGTGCATCCCTTCATGATTTAAAACGGTTTTTTTAAAATGAATATTATACCTGCTCGACGTGGTATTGTTTTTGTTTTGACAATTTTTTTCAGGTGAAACTTGTTTCACTCAGAGTCACTCTTTAAAAGCGAAAAAATCTATCTCAAGAAAATTACTATAGAAGCGGAAAATTGTAGAAAATTTGACACTTAAAAAATGTACACATTGAATTATTTTGAAACAGACGATTAGAATTCGTACTGCACCTAGCATGTCACCATTCAATGTCATGTTACGTGCTAAAATAGGCGAAGATGGATTAGACAATGACTTGCCAATAAAACATTAGTTTTCTAAACTCAATATTTATTAAGATTTTTTTAATGAAATGCTAATGTGAGATTTTGAAACAACTTTTCTTGCGTAAAAGAAATAATGGGACGCCACGGCGACCACCACCTGTTTTACGAAGCCATTGTTGTGTATACTGCCATTGTACTTTGATTTTGGCAGATACTCTCTCAAGGTAAAGAAATACCCTAGAATATTTTTGGTCTCACACAATTTATTAGGTGAAGAACAAAATCATGCAGAATGTCTCAAACATAAATTAACATGATGTCCGATTTTCACGAGCCGGTATTTATATTTTTTGTCGTAAATAACTGATATCAGTGTATATGTTACCAATCCTCATGCAATGTTTTATTTCTCTAAGCTTTATTATTACGGATAACTCTATTTATAACACAAATTAATACATGCCTTTGATGACAATCATTTTTATATTCAACAAGGGGTTCGATAAGTCGCACCTTTGTACATTAAATGCAATACTTGTGATGATTACAATAAATTAAACACTAGATTAATATTTTGATTTTATTTTTTTATGTCGACTATTTAATTGATTTTAATTAAGTTTTAACAGAGGAAATATTGAGTCTGTTAATACTTTAAAGCTACAAAATTTCGTGCTTTGCTGAATTTACACGATGATTACCAATGTGTCCCCCCCTCCCTCCCCCCCCCCCCCCCCCCCCCCCTCAGGCATGCCATGAAGATTACCGCAGATGACTCACAACTATAGTTGCAGAGATTGCAAATTTTTATTCTTCGCAAAAATATTCAGTGAAAATTACAGCACGTTATAGTTTGGTTAATATTTTTTCTGTGTATTACAGAAGTTTTCAGGCCAAAAAATGGGGGAGGGGTGTTGTATATTATACACAATTGCGTATAATATTACACAAAATACGGTATTAGATTTTCGATCATTTTTGGAATGAAGTATATATATATATATATATATATATATATATATATATATATATATATATATATAATTCTTATAAAATAATTGAAGAAAGAACATTTGATAAAGAAAATGAAAATATGTTAGCATTTATCGGACTTGCACAATCTGTAAGTTTGTAGGGGCGTGGCTTGAACGGTTCTACCGTACAAAACGTTTCTTGCACGGATCGATTCTTGCACGAAACGCTTTGCATGGAACGAAACGTTTCTGGAACGTTGAACGGTCTGCACGAAACGCTGAACGGTTTGCACGGAATGAAACGGAACGCTTTGAAGGTGTAGTAGCACGCTTCAGAGTCTGCATATACCAAATCTGTCATTAATGATCATCAGGCGACAGTACTTGATTTACCGCATCGAGATCGCGGGTATTCGATTGATTGATTGATTGTATATTGTTTAACGTCCCGCTCGAGATTTTTTCACTCACATGGGGACGTCACTATTTCCGGTGAAGGACTGCAAAATTTAGGCCTATGCTCGGTGCTTATGGACTTAGAGCAGGGAGGGATCGTTTACGTGCCACACCCGCTGTGACACGGGACCTCGGTTTTTGCGGTCTCATCGAAGGACCGCCCTATGTAGTCGCCTCTTACGACAAGGAAGGGATCTATTCTAACAACCCGGATCCCCACGGGACCGCGGGTATTCGAAATCTGTCGTCGATCAGTTGACTGTAAGTAGTGACAGGTTTTAGATGTATTTTATAAGTAATTAAAATACAGATGAATGTTATACCGATGTGTTTTGTATTCCAGACGCAAAATTATTTCCCACAATTTTTTTGTTTGTTTGTTTGTTTTTTGTTTGTTTTTTTTGTTTTTGGGTTTTTTTTTTGTTTTTTGTTTTTGCAGATTTGGTGCTTTATTAACTGCATCGAAACTAGACTAACGGAACGTCGCACGATGAGGGAGGTCCAAATTTCTTTGATTGTTCTTACAACTAAAGTATTCAAATACAAATTTTGTAATATGTGATCCGGGTTAGAAAAGGTCCTAAGTATCCCTTGCTTGTTGTAAGAGGCGACTAAACGGGCGGTTTTTCGAAAGAGACCACAAAAACCGAGGACCCCGTATAACAGGAAATGTGGAACGATAAAGATCCCTACCTGCTCAAAGGCCGTAAGCGCCGAGCATAGGTCTCAATTTTGCAGCCCTTCACCGGCAATGGTGATGTTTCTATATGAGAGAAAGACTCCCGAACGGGATGTTAAACAATACACAATCAACTGTGTTGTTTTTTATGAAAACGTTAAGAGAACTAACAGTATCCAATATAGTAATTCCTATAGATAATACAATTAAAAGAGATGGGCAAACACGTACCCCTGTCATACCAGAGGTGGAGTCAAGTACCTAAGAGGAATAAGCATCCCCTGTTGACCAGTCACACCCGCTGTAAGCCCTACATCCCGATCAGGTAAACAGAGCAATCCCATCCGTAGTCAGCATCAATGTGCCAAGAATGACCTAACAATTGGTATGAAACACGTCATACAGCATTTGACCTAATGGGAAGTTGTACTGGCAAAATAGATCGTTATAACGGCCATAAAATTTATTTCGAGTTCACTGGGATATATCGAATCGATACATATATAAAAGAAGTAAATATCGATACGGTTGATCACGCTTCGTTCTTCTCTACATCGCCCATGGATCCGTTCATACTAATTTGTAAGTCCACAGCAAATAGTCTTTTCTTATGTAGAAGCTTTTGAATACACGATAAATATATTTTACTGGACAGTCCCGGAATATGAATAATAGATGAAGATCTCCGTTGGTCAAATATGAATATGTCAACTTTGAGTGATCAAAACGGAATCTAATGATGAGGAAATAATCTTCAAGATCTTGATGATTCGCATTTTTCTGCTTACCCGTCGTTCAAGCACGTATAATTCGATTCACAGAAATCTCCATTCCCTCTTCCTAAGAGACAACAATTTTATCAATTGCCTGAATATTGAATTTTAAAGTGAACAATTTCAAACTGAAGTTCTTCTTTTACAGCATTGTTTGCATTAATGTTATGATGGGCGCAAATGAAAAAGATGAAAAGAAACATTGATCAATGTCACGACTTCTATAGGGAATACATAATTGATAACAAGGCAAACTTGGAGCCCCTGGGAATATCATTAATTATACCCGTTTAACGGTCACACCCGCCGTGGTCCCTTCGTCTTCATCAGCTGAAAGGAGTAATCCGTAATCAAAATGGGCAGAGATCCAAGAAAAAGATGTTGATGTATCTTTTGTGCAGAGTAATAATGATTTAGCGTATTCAAAATATAGTGGTGATTAAAGGTCAAATTTTGCAAGCGTAGAATCAGAATAAAGTTTCTCTCAAGAGATGATTTGCTGTGATCGAATGTCATAGCGCTAATATTCATATCTGTAAGTTATGGGTTCTTGAGTTTATCTATGTCATATTTCATTTTGTCAATACTTTACAAAATGTCAAAGGTATTGTTTCTGTGATTTATTTTATGCATCAATGAAGTCCTGAACGCGGTAACTCAGTGGTTAGAACATTCGCTTTGTAACCGGGAGGTCATGAGTTCAAGCCCCACTCGTACCATGGTCATGTCAAACCTAAGACGTAAACACAGATAGTGATTGCTCCATCACGAAACGCTAGGCGTTTAGAAGTGAGAATCACGGGTCTTTCGGATATGATCTTAAAAAACGGAAGTCGCGGTAGGCGTTGACACGTTGAAGAACCGCTACTGCTACAGCCCTGAGCGCTAAGCATAGGTATAAATTTGTGGTACTTCACCTACAGCTAGTGATGTCTTAACATGAGTGAAAAATTCTCGACAGGACGTAAAACAATCAATCAACTTTTGAATTTGAGAGAATGAATGTATTGTAAATGTATTGGCTCTCATTCTAAATATTTATAATGCTATATGTGATGGATATGAAAGATTAAATACATATGTATAACTGTGCTTACAAATAAGAATATAATACAATTTCTATATGCATTATATTGATTGTATACTTGCATATCTATCAAGGCTGTTTTACAAAATATTAGAATTAAGATTAGGTTCATCTTTTCTTTATGGACGTTATAACCAATTAAATTGTGATGTTAGTGGAACTTTGTCAAAAAATAATTCATCATCACCAAATTATTTTACGGAACACGATAGACTGTGTTAAATTATTTAATTATGTGATGTATTTCCATAGATATATGCTGTGTTTTCAAAATTATACGCTGTAGTTTGATAGTTATATGATTGATTGATTTTATATTGTTTAACGTCCTGCTCGAGCATTTTGCACTCATATGGAGACATCACCATTGACAGTGAAGGGCGGCAAAATTTAGGCCTATGCTCGGCGCTTTGGGGCCTTTGAGCAGGGAGGGATCTTTTACGTGGCACACCTGCTGCGACACGGGGCCTCGGGTTTTGCGGTCTCATCCGAAGGACTGCCCCATTTAGTCGCCTCTTATGACAAGCAAGGGGTACTGGGGATCTATTCTAAGAACCCGGATCCCCACAGGGTCGATAGTTATATGATGCAGTTTCATAATTATGTGTTGTGGTTTTATGTGTTGTGGTTATGCGATTATATTTACATTGGCCAATGTTTGCCTTATATGACACTACTAACAAAATTGACATTCAATTTTCCATAACGTGAAGTCAGTCACGTGATCAGACTTTCTCCTTGCGTATGAATACAATCACCGCTTCAAAAGTATTTGAGTCAATTGTATTAGGTACCTCAGCTGTCTTGACATCATAACGGAAACAAAATAAATAAACGCATCAGAATATTTACAGAGAATTTATTTTGTAGACAGACAAGAATTTCATTAATGAATAAAACAGAAACATTCACCATACCGTTCAGTTGTTTATCTTTAAAAAATACCGTCTGCAACTTAAACTGGATGCAGCTACTCTGCGCTTTTTGTTTTCAATTGAGTTAACTTGACGCTCTTAATTATCTTTAATTTACACTTGTTTCATCTTTTTTTTAATCCTTCTAATATAAATATTTATATTATCCTAGATATTGCTCCCATTATTTATTCAATCAAACTTTAACTGACTATCCTACACAAGTATGGAAGCTTGATGATAACAACACAAATCGAAACAGAAATATAAATATAAGAAATAAGATACATTTTTTTTTATAGTGTTATTGGGATATGACATGAAGTAGGTACGTGATCACATCTACTATAACGTCATTCGGGCAAATCATGTCTGTTTTTGAAATTTTCATTCCATTCAGCCATGATATGATGTGCTAAACTCTTCATTAAATTGAAGGTATTGCTAAAATTGACTAATTCTAGAAGATTCACACTATTTCAGTAATGTATTGTGCAACACTTATTCAGAATAATGCATATTGCTGGCGTGAGATGATGTATTATAACCATGACCAAATACGCAAAATTATTAAGAAGAAGGTACACTAAGGGCCAAATCCGGCCTATTATCAGAGGTTGATAAATTTGTG